>OX336389.2:488070857-488621493 GCA_946902985.2 Meconema thalassinum | reverse complement strand
CCAAGGCTGGGACACTAGTGATTCACAAGCGAAATCGTTTGCAAAATGCACACTATCTATGTTTAATATTTTAACGACTGAGCAGTTATAAAGCAATAAATATAATAAGAAAAGGAGTTTAAAAAATTACCATCGTCGGGAATCGAACCCCGGCCTGCCAAGTAAGTGTCAGCAACTTTAACCACTCAACCAAAGATGTAGACAAGTATTCAAGTGTTATCAACAGCCATATATACTACTGCTTAGCAATATTATATCACTGTGCATTAATGGAAAACTAATACAATACTTGGCCTAGGCCTACAGACATTATTATACATCGTGTTGTTTCCATACATGGCTTGCAGATAACTCTGACAGCGTCCTCTGCCTCGATTCCGGACTCCGAGTACCTCGAGTTTTACAGTCCCAGACTCGATTCTTCGCGAGTCCACTCGCAGTCCATCACTAGTGTTAGCAGTTCTCTAGCTCAGTCAATTTTTCTGTAGAGTCGTTGATTCTCCTTAACTTTTCTACAGTTGCAATTGTTTCCTCTGTGATGGCTAAGTGTGCCTGACCGGCCAGAGGCATGTGCTTAGTGCCCCGACATCCGTCACGAAAGTTATCGCATCATTTGAAGACAGGTTCACTCCCTCACTCCGGATAGGTTGTTGAAATTTAAACTTCGCGCCACCGACAGTTGTGACTGTGGACAAGCTATCGGTGTCATCCCACATCTTTTATTCCAATGTATTCTCTTCGAACGTCCTCGCTTAAACTTCATTCGTGAATTGCTCCACCTTGGATTTGTACAGCCCTTGAATATTACATGTTTGCTCCACACTCCGACAATTCCCATTGTCCGTGCGATCGTCTCTTTTTTTTTAGACGCCTGCCACCTTCACTTATAACGTTGTACATGGTTCCCTTATCTGTTGACCCGGTGTTACCCAGTCGTAGTATATGTCGCCTTGGTGGGTCACTAGGCGTGAAGATATTGCACCTTGTGTTATATTCCTCCCTTTTCACCTATATCTCTAATTATTATTATTATTATTATTATTATTATTATTATTATTATTATTATTTTTATCCCTTTTCTTTTTTACGTTTTTCACTAATATTACATTCCCATGGTTCTGTATCATACGTGAGTTTACTTTCAATTCTACTTCCAACCACATCGCACGGTTCTCGTTCTCAAAAAGTATTCGTCCCCTCAATTGGCGACTGGGTGAAGAGCTCTCTCAGGCCCAAAAAATCTAACAAAAGAAGAAGGACTGCATGACTAACGCATTCCCTCACACATCCTTCATACAACGATGATATTGGCTCCACTAACACTATCTTCCTTCAAAAATTGTAGAACAGCCCGTTGGCCCTTTTGGACGAATCCATGCTGAGCACTAATTCAGTTCAACAAGCTTCTGCGAATGTTAAACATCTCACTGTGCTGCTAGGACATACCAGTTTGCTCTTTTACATTCCCCTTCACCTACCAGAAAAACTACAAAGCTGACGTATTTAACCTACGACGCTGCTACAAAAGTAACACTTTCATTTGGGTGCCCCTCGTTATTAGTCAGTTATGTATCTAGTTTTTGATAATCAAAGTAAAGCCTAAATCACCAAATTGATGATATAATGAAAATAATTAACTTCTCTCCACCTTTATTACCTTTGAAGTAGTTTTAATAGAAGATGGTGTGAGAATAAATGAAACAATAAATTATAATATACAGGGTGTTTTAGGAGGAATAGTGAGGTGGTAGTATAGATGAATTGCAATAAAATAAATCCATATAACATGTGGCCCAATCGTATTGCGTACCGTACCGAGATACAGCTGGTAGTATTTAACCCAAAATGTAAAGCCAAGGCAAATGAGGACGTTCAAAGTTGATTTTCAAAACTTCCACCACCAATTTCAATGCATTTTGCACTTCTCTTGATAACACCCCGTATAGCTCTTCGGAGGGCGTCTTGGCGTTCTTTGATGAGGGCTGCACTATGCATAATACGAACGACCAACTCTGCTCTTGTTTTAACTTTTTCCTTGTAGACTTCGCCTTTCAACCATCCCCACAGGCAAAAATCCAAAGGGGTTAGGTCCGGAAACCTTGGTGGCCAAGAAACGTGCCCATATCTCCCGATTCATTCCCGGGAATGTTAGGTTTAGATGTTGTATCACCATATCGACAGCTGGGTACTGCACCAGAGTCCCGCAGTGTATTGTAAACACTCTTGAATCTGGTCGTCTGCGGTTAGGAAATCGTATTCCGTATTCTCTACAAGCAGCAGCAGCGTTTCCTTTACAAAACGCATACACAAATACCTATTGGCATACTCAGCATTTGTAAAAATGTGCGGCATGTTAAACCGATACAGTACAGACAACTAGGTCAACAAATCACACTGACAGGTGAACACATTCAATGGAAACTAAAGCACAACTTCACAACAACACGCGACTGTTGACATTCATTAAATACGTCCATAGTAAGCGGTGTACCAACACACGAAACGACAACTGCCCTGGTTACTTACCAACATCTGTATCTCGGTACGCAATACAAATGGGACACATGTTATATGTTTTTTTTATTGCAGTTCATCTATACTACCACCTCCTAAAATATTTACTATTCCTCCTGAAACACCCTGTATAATAGTTATAGATTTATTTATTTATTCTCGTTTACTTATTTATTTATTTTTATTTATTTACTTACTTATTTATTCATTTAATTATTTATTTATTTATCTATTTAATTATTTATTCATTTATATAATTGTTTGTTAATTTATTTATTATTTATTTAATTAGATGTGTGAGGAGTCCATGTGAGTGGGCCTGGTGACAGTTACATTGTTTATTAGATAAAGTTAATTAGACTGTAATGTGCGGGGGTCCATGTGAGTGTGCCTGGCGACAATACTGTTTTAGTGGTAGTATTTTGTTGTTGGTAGAACGAGTGTTTTTCGTTAGTAGAATTTTATTATTTAGTTGTTAGTAGAATTTTGATATTTAGTTGTTAGTAGAAGGTTAGTATTTTTGTTAGTAGAATTGCTCTATTGCTTTATTCTGAAAGGGAATGGCAGCCTTCCAAAATAAATCAATTCATTACTTCGTCTTATAGACGGTTATGATATTGATAACATTAGCCAACTAATGGCTAAACTGCTGCACGGCTGAAAGCAACGGGAAACTACAGCCGTATAGCTCTTCCCGAGGATATGCATCTCTCTATTCATAATTACATGTCATGATGGCATCATCCCTTGTAAAATTCCAATCTGGAGGTAAACTAGTCCCCCGTTAAATTCTCCGGGTGGTGACTATTTGAGAGAGGGTTAACATCACGGAAGTAGCAAAGAGGAAATCTGACATTCTACGGATCGGAGCGTGGAATGTTAGAAATCTGCTAGGCAGTGGAAAGTTAGGTTGGTATTAGTGAAATGCGCTGGCAAGAAGAACAGAACATTTTGTCAGGAGACCATAGGATCATTAGCACTAAATCAATCAACGGCTATGTGGGGGGGGGGGGGGGGGAGGGGGCATCCTCATATTAAGTAGGAAACTTGTGGTGTATTCTTGGAATACACGGTACGAGAGAATATAAAGTTTAATGCTCTTTGCTTGTTCATTCCTTCCTCTTCATCAAACACCAACAGTGATTTTCTATTTTCTCTTTGGTGATCATGTCGCTTATATCTTTTGTGAGTCTGTTCTAGATATATATATATATTCCATGACCCTCCTAGCGTCATCTAGCAGCGAATCTCTGAAGCTCCTCAATTCTTACTGGTGCAAGAGGACTTCCTTTTCCATCTGGCCACCAGCTCTCGTTACCATCGCCAGCTATTATCTCCATGAGCAAGAGAACTTCGTTTACTTTTTCACTCACCATGCTGTGCTAGTATCGCCTGCTATCAACTCTTTGAAGACCATCTCCTCAAGAGAATTTAATTTCTTATGTTGGTTATTCTGATATGTATTCCTTTTGTCTCCTACCCCCACTCCTTTCCCTTCCTTGGACTCTCTGTGCGTCGCTGAGTGGGTCTCAATTCTAAGTCGGCAGTTGACTCGGTCAGTCAAGGCTCAACTCGAGCCAGTCTCCTCAAACCAAGAGACACTCTCTACGTTCTACGCCATGTTGGCACATTAAGTATCCGTCAAAGGGAACTTCACCTTCGCCATGCAACAAAGATAAGTACCTACTTCAAGTTTTAACTTCATCTTCATCAGTTTTAACTTCTACATGCTTTTAACGATATTTTATAGACAGCGTGAGATTACTTATTTGGGGCAAAAATCATTCTTCGTGGGATTTGCCATGTTGAGCTTTTGTCTGTCTAAGCCAACCTTAATAGAAAGTAGCTTTCCTTAAGCTATTTAATTGAGAAATCTTCTCACTACGTGGGATATTATCTAATACCCGCTGTCTATAATTCACCAAGCTAGTTCCTCCGCTGGATTATCTTTGACCCCATTCTTCTATTAAGATCGTTCTGGAACCTTCCAGATCCTGTACTTTATCTACAAGTCCTGCCGTCATGTATTTTTCACTCACTTGTGGGAATACTATTTAAAATGAGGAATCTTCCTCATAAATTACTGCAATAGCGAATTTTCTTCCACCGATGGAATGTTCTATGGCGCATTTAATTGTAATTCACAACCTTCTCAAGAAATAGACTTTCGCCTACCTAGTGCAACCAGTTATTTTCATTATTGCAATAATTTTCTTGCTCATAAACTTTCGTGTTTCTACAGTGAACGTTTCATCTATTTAACGGACTATAGTGATAACTAGTGCTTGTTCCACTTTCTACCGCGTCGCGATCGTCCGTTTACATTAAATAAGGCCATGAACATTTCTCCTCAATCCCAATTGATCTTCCCTAAACCTTCTACTAACACACCATATTAATAAAATTGTAACTTTTCTATAAGGTGTCACTATAACGAAGTGCCCTTCCATTTTTGCTTGTTTATCATTAATTAATCTCTGTATAACTACGTGTTTTATACACGGTTCATGCTTACATTGTTTCTTCCCTATAATCAGGGAAAACAATTCTTTCAACTCTTGAGTGAGTTATTTCTAGGTCTCACGAAATGGAAACTGCCCCATTTGGCTTGTGATTCCTACTTAACCATAGGAGGTCGAGAACCTTCCTTTTGATTTCTCTTCAGGTTTCACAGTAGGTGACCTGCCCTTATTTGTATAATGACCCAAAGTAATTTAGCTTAAATATAAGAAGTTCTAGGAACTTCTATCTTATTCTTCATGGTTTTCTTATTGTTATTTTCGAAGTTGTAACTTTTTTCTAAAATAGTTACCTGGAAATTTCTTAAAGTACACTCCTTGTACTTAATTTAATGTTTAAACTTTAATTACTTCATTTGTCTTTTTTAAATCTTAAAGATTTTAAAACATATATAAGGTTTGAAACCTCATAAATTGTCAATTGCCTGGAGCAAACGTTTAATGTTTTCTGAGGTCTGTGACCCAAAAATTGTTAACCAAATTGAAAATATATATTTGTTAATGTTATCAACTTCTTTTGAATTGTTAAATAAATTAAGCGTTTCTTTTCGCTTTCTCATTTTTCTAGTACAACGGTTAGGCAAGATCCTGTCTTCCCTGACTCTTCCCAAGTTCATGCCATCGTTAATACAGAACAAATCTGCTACTATTTGTCTTGCCAGACTATCACCCTTCCCCATAGTAGTCTTATGCATGCTTGGGAGGAAATACACTAAAGCCTTTCTCTGGCAAACCGCCCAAGTCTTAGCTGAGGTTCCCGTCAGCTTCGACCAAGCCCTTACCCACTTTAGGTATCTGAGAACTGATTTGCAGTGGCAACCGCCTCTGAGTGAATTTAAAGTTAAATATATAACTTTCTTGGGACTCGCATCCTATTTTTCTATCCTTTTTCTCCAGTCCAAAACCCACCTCCTTATATTTATCATCTTCCCTTGGTGGTTAGGTTATTTCTCAGCCAATAATCTACCCAACTTGGACAGTGGGAGGAATATTATGAGCAATGTAGGGAACGGATTATTGTAGCTTAAATCAATACAAAACCTACGTCCACCACAATGGCACAAGTCTATATGCCTACCAGTCAAGCTGATGATGAAGATGTTGAAGAGGTCTACGAAGAAATAGATGTAATTCTGAGGTATGTCAAGGGGGGTGGGGGTGATAATGTTATACGAATGGGAGATTGGAATGCTGTGGTAGTAGGAGATTTCGGAATTGGTGAAAGGAATGATCGAGGAAGCAGGCTGAAGGAATTCTGCACCGAGCATGAATGAGTTGGTCATAGCTAACACCTTATTCAATAACCACAATAGAAGAATATGCACATGGATGTGACCAGGAGATACAGGGCCTTACCAAATCGACTTCATTATGGTCAAGCAGATTTTCGAAACTAGATTTTGGATTGTAAAACATATCCCGGTGCTGACATAAACTCTGACCACAATCTGGTTGTTATGAAATGCAGATTTAAGTTGAAGAAACTGAAGAAAAGTCATGAGCGAAAAATGGTGGGAAATAGACAGACTGAAAGAGAAAGATGTAAACGAAAGAATCAAAAAGAATATCAAGGAAGGACTAATGAAAAACCCCCAACAAACTTCAATTGCAGACTAATGGGCACTTTTGAAGAATGAAATTACGAAATTCGCAGAAGAAAACCTTGGTAGGAAAGAAAGAATAGGTAGAAAACCGTGGATCACTCAGGATATACTAGGAATTAATGGATGAAAGGAGGAAACACAAGAATGTAAGATATGAAAAGGGGAAAGCAGAATACAGACGTCTCAAAAATGAGGTTAACAAGAAATGCAAGGAAGGGAAAGAAGAAAGGTTGAAAGAGAAATGTGCAGGTATAGAAAATTGTTTGAAATTAGAAGTAGACACGGCTTATCAAAGGATTAAAAATACTCTTGGGGAAAAGGAAGACTAAGTGCTGTAATATTAAGGACACAGATGGAAAGCCTCTAACAGATAGCGAAAATATGGTTGAGAGACGGAAAGCTTACATAGTGTTAGTATAAGGGAAAGGAGATGGAGAATCATGTTATGGAAATGGACGAGGAAATTGAAGAGGATGCGAAAGGAGATTTAATATTGAGATCAGAATTTGACAAGAGCATTGGAAGACTTCAGCAGGAACAAAGCACCAGGTATAGATGATATACCGATGTAGTTGCTATGCTGCATAATTGATGATGGTCTGATCAGGTTATTTCACTTGGTGTGTAGGTTTTATGAGTCAAGTGAAGTACCCTCTGATTTCAAGAAAAATGTTATCCTCCCTATACTGACGAAAGTAGGAGCTTACAG
The DNA here is from genome assembly GCA_946902985.2 of Meconema thalassinum. Taxonomy (NCBI): domain Eukaryota; kingdom Metazoa; phylum Arthropoda; class Insecta; order Orthoptera; family Tettigoniidae; genus Meconema; species Meconema thalassinum. The sequence continues at coordinate 488,614,147 of OX336389.2, read as the reverse complement.
ATGTAAAGATTACCGTACAAGCAGCTTGATTACTCATGCTTCAAAGATCCTGTCGAGAATAATTTACAAGAGGATGGAAAGCCAGATAAAACCGGAGTTCGGTTAAGACCAGTTTGGTTTCAGGAGAAATGTAGGAACAATGGAAGCTCTACTAAGTCTTACGCTGATTTTGGAAGGTAGAATAAGGAAATATAAGAGAACGTTCATGGCATTTGTAGACTTAGAAAAGGCTTTTGATAACGTTGATTGGGCTAAATTGTTTGACATTTTGAAAACAATTGAAATAAAGTACAGGGATAGGAGGGTGACCTACAAGCTATACAGAAACCAGACAGCAGTCATTCGAGCTGACGGACGTGAGAGGGAAGCTGGTATTCAGAAAGGTGTGAGGCAAGGCTGCAACTTATCACCCATACTTTTCAATCTTTACATTAAAGAGCATTGAAGGAAATTAGAGAGAAATTTAAAGTGGGAGTGAAGATTCAAGAAGAAATACTTTCTACTGAGATTTGCTGATGACATCGTCATTTTGGCCGACAAGCCTGAGGATTTGAATGAGTTTTTGAATGGAATGGACTCAGTCTTGACGAAAGAACTCATGATGAAAATCAACAAATGTAAAACCAAAGTATTGAAATCCAGCCGAAATAAATCAGAAACCTCTATGGACTTCAAATTGGCAGGTGAGAAGCCAAAGGAAGTAGGAGACTTCTGTTACTTAGGAAGCAAAATAACCGGTGATGGACGAAGCAAAGAGGATATAAAAAGTAGGTTGGCTCAGGCAAGGAAGAAATTTCTAGAAGAAACGAATCTGTTGATATCGAATAAAGATTCAGGTATTAGGAAGTCATTTTTGAAAGCCTTGGTCTGGAGCGTGGCACTCTATGGAAATGAAACTTGGACTATTGGTGCAGCAGAAAAGAGAATTGAAGCGTTTGAAATGTGGTGTTACAGGAGAATGAAGATCAGATGGGTTGATAGGGTTACAAAAGAAGAGATATTAAAAGACTAGTGGGAGAGGAGAAATGTTTCTGGTGACTGCTAATGAAGAGAAGAGAGAGGTTGGTAGGACACTAAGACACCCAGGAATAGCTAGCTTAGTTATGGAAGGAAGGGTCAAGGACAAGAACTGTAGGGGTAGACCAAGGTTAGAATATGTTAAAACAGATTGCCTCGGATGTAGGGTGTGGTAACTATGTAGAGATGAAACATTTAGCTCCGGACAGGGAGGCATGGAAAGCTGCATCGAACTAGTCAAAAGACTGAAGACTCAATCAACAGCAATGAATGTTTGCAATTATCCCGTGAAGCATCAACTTTCGTCTTGAAAATAGTAAACTTTTTATAAGTAAAACTATATGTTCTTTTCAGCCTCCATCATCACAACTTACTTGTCATGTGGTGTTGATTTTAAATATTTCTTAGATGCAAGATGGCGGTTCTCGGTGATATTCCGTTAGTGTTGTACAAGAGAAGCATCTTAGACTTAAAGTAGTCTCTTTTACAAAGTTCCGTGCAAATTGCTCAGTTACATCATGATTGGTCGAAGTATGCAAGGCAGTTATCTTGAATATATCAAATTAATAGTGTTTCTCTCCAGTAGTGTATTCGAGGGATTTGTCCCTTCATCAGAGTAAAGTCCTTGCGCGATACTAACTTATCTTCTCAAGTTTCAAATTTGTTAGGTTATTATAGGCTATGTGAAATTGTTGATCAGATATTTTTTAATTTCAAGATAGTGTATGTGCGTGATATTCAAAATAATGTAAGTGGAATGTTTGAAAACTGCCTTTCTTTCGTGTGGCGTCAATGTAGTTGTTTTGTGTCTGTGAATGGTTTCGGAGCTACGAACTGTAGCATCAACATTTGAAATGGCAACTTATTTGTATTATATATTTCAGAAACAACACTTCTTCACTCGATCTAATTTTCCACGAATGGTACAAACATTTCGTTAGGCAATTTCGTGTAAACTAATTGATGGTCAACTTTAATTATCTTTTTAAGTTAATGTTTTAGACCATTCTTGGACACCAAAAGTAAATACAACTAATTATTTTGGTATTCTGATAAAAATCTGATTGAGAGAGGGGACTAGACTTAAATTGTCAATACCAAAATGTGAGTTTAGTTTTTTAGAGTCATATTGTAAAAATAGATTATACAACACCGTTGGGCACCAGTGTATAAGTGTCTGTTATGTGGCACCGTAGGGCTCCTCTCGTTCCTTAACCAATTCGAACATTAGGTACATATTACTTTGCTCAGGGCATTGCTAGTGTATGCTGCAAATATTCATCGCACAATTGCACGGATTTTAACTTCATGGCACTGTCATTATACATTGATGGGGCATTGAGTTGTAAATTAAAAGTAGGCAATTCATACTTGACGGAACATCATGTTTCAAAATCTGTAAAGTATGCTAAAATGGTCCATATTTGTTGTAACCAAAATTTTTATGATTCCCCTATGACAGTTTGATTTAGGCTTGATATTATGAATTTATTTTTATGCATTTTGTATCAATATTGTATCGTGTTGGTAACGTGTTGGTCCGGTCGCAGAATCGGTGCTACTATTCTATCAAATTATTATTATTATTATTTAAGGTCATATTTTAATCGGGGTAATATGTAATTACAGTATGTTTGACAACATTCTGAAGCTTGGTTTAATTCTGTATTGTATATTATATTATACACCTTCTGTCTGAAAAGTTCGGTGAATAGGTCTATATTACGAACGGAGTGTTGCCTTACCTGAAACAGCCGTTACTGTCCTTCGAAGTAATCCCCGTGGATGGTTATGCACTTCTGAGAACGACTGAACAAGTCCTGGAAACTCCTGGCATTGTCTTCATTAGGAATAGCCTTCAGTTTGGGTCGTCAAAACTTTAAATTGAAAGCAAGAGAGAAGTGTGAATTTATGCAACCTGCCTTGCACACCTGATAGACGGGCGGTAGTGAGAAGGGTGAATGTATGCAACCTAACGTGCACACCTGTTCGACGGGTGGCAGTGAGAAGGATGAAAGTTCTGTGGAATGGAATGGTCCTGAAAACCATCGTCACGGGTGACGAGACCTGGTGCCTGGGGTACGACCTCGAAGGCAAGCGTCAAAGTAAGGAGTATGGGGGTCCAGGATCGCCGAAAATCCCTGAAGGGCCGGAGGTTTTTGGACATTTCGGGCATCAAAAGTAATGTGACGACCCAACTGAAGGCTATCCCTCAGGAAGACTATGCCAGGACTTGTACAGCCGTTCTAAGAAGTGCATAACCATCCACGGGGATAACTTCGAAGGATAGTAACGGCTGTTTCAGATAAGCCAATGATCCGTTCGTAATATAGACCCATTCACCGAACTTTTCAGACAGAGGGTGTATATTATGTTAGTAAAGATTTCGAACTTGAGTAACATCTGAAAGGATTTAAATTCAGTAAATGCTATTCCTTGGAAATTCAGAACTTGGGTAAGACCGCATGACTCATAAACCCGTCCCCTGACTCATCGCTCTAGTGATGAGACAACGCTGTCCTCAACTAGGTATCGCCCAGCGAACGTCCCTCTCTGTGATTGGAGGGCTTTATTTTGAATCGAGTGAAGAATAACTATGATTGGCGGACGGAGGAGTGGGGGTAGGGGTCAACGACTGGAGCCCAAATCATGATTGGGTGGCTTCGGCGCAGGAACTATGTTTTGTACTGCAGCGGAAGGAACGAGTTCTTAGACTATATATGACTGGATCGGGCATAATTGAAGTTCTTGATTTGTGAGTATCTGGATGTGGTTTTGTGCGACTGTTAAGCTGGAGGAAGCGCTACGTGTTTCTATGGCTGTTCGGCCGGAGGACTTAATTATTGAGTGACCAAGCTAGTCGTGGAAGTACCTGCATGGCTGTTAGACCGGAGTAGGGGCTACTTAATTATTAACTGTTACCTGTACTCGTGAAGTGCTACGCACATGAGTTCGGCTGTTATGCCTCAACACACACAACTGATTTGTGTGAGTGCGTCTTTGAAGAAATACTGTATTGGTACTGAGGTACTAAAATCTACGATCGTAATATGCAATCTGCGACCAGGTTCCGCTGAATCATCACAGTGGATGAAAGGAATCGACAACACTCTGCCAACAGCAGGAGTGTGGCGGGAATTCATTCGATGCCAGGCTTTATCTTTAGGGTAAAGTTTTATATTTTGTTGTGTAATTAGTCATTTGTTGCTAAGTTTCTGGTAGGTTTGTCATTCGTCACTAGCCTTCGAGGGAGACGACCCACTGAGCTTCAGTAGATATCTGCAGGCAGCTTATTCCATTCCTTCTGAAATACCGAAAAAAGTGGTTACCATTTCGTGGCAAATCTTCCCAGAAATGTTCAATCGGGCTTAGATTGAAGGTTTGTGTCTGCCAATGGATTTCATTCACTCCTGTTTCGTCAAACCTCTCTGTTAAAGCCTTGGTTTTATGGCCGTTACAGTAGAACGTTCAAATGAGAAGGATCAGTTTCAAATTATTGCCTCAGGGTGGGTTGCATAGAAGTGTCCATGCGGCCCAAGACCAATCTACAAACCACAGAAAGTAGCTCCTCGCTCTTATGCCCCTCCTCCGAATTTCAGGCTGGGAACATAACGCTCCAGTAAGCGATGCTTGCCTGGCATTAGTTAAGGTTCGTACACATCCATTAGAATCCCACAATTAGATGGCCGAAGTGCAATGCGAGTCTTGCTCCAGATGGTGCTTTCCGCTGGTTCTGACGGCACGAATGGCTAATTTGTACCCCTGTTCGTTCGGTGAGCATTCAATTTAGTAGTAGCTTTTTTGCTGCAGTTCGCTCATAGAATAAATTGCGAACATCTCTTGACGAATGGTACGAATACTATAGTTGCTTCAAGGTGCCAATCGAAAGTCTGTGTCATTTTTATCGCTGATGCTAGTCAACATTTCCACCTTGCGCCCATGAACTTGTTAAGTAGGCTATGTGTTGACGATATGCTTTAGTGACGAATAGGCTGTCTGTTTTCCTTGCAGTGGGGAATCCGGTCATCGATGGCAATGTAATGAATCTTACTTGTTTCAATTAATTGATACTTGAACAAATATGACTTCGGCCGGAGAATGACCGAGGACCGTTGACAAGTGTGCAATTAGCTCGGGATAGAGAGGTGGTCGTGATGCAAGCCTGTGGCACCTCGAGGTAGGATCGGGATGTATTCCCTTCATCACTCGCGAACAACAAGTTGGGCGCTACGTGACGCGACTGTATACCTAAGCTCCAGCTTTCTTGCTTCCTCCGAAGAATGTTTAACTAAGAGTTATTGCTCTTTCCGACCAGCCCTGCAATGAATAGTAAGTATTACGTCTCCATTTCCCGGTATCACTTGTAGGCCTACTCAACAACACTGTTCCCGTCGTCGTCAAAATGTATATTATGTAAACACTAAATTTATTAACAGTATAGACAATCGTAAGCCGCATTGCGCTGGTTAGTGACGAGGCGTTTGCTCCCTTGATCTCGGCTTTCCGTGGGCTGCCACTTCAGATCCACTCTTAGGCACTAACTCGCACAGTCGAGCAACTTCAGTTCTAGCTCCACGAAAGAATTAGGAAGCTTGCACTCTGAAAAGGTGAGGTTTGTATTCCGGCACTTAGAACTAAAGCTCCAAGCTAACTTGACGTGAAGGGCGAGTCTTCAGGCGTTGGCATGTATAATTACTAGAACTGCATTTTTGGCTACTGTGGTGGCGCACCATGGCTCGTAAGTGAAGCAAAAGCAACAGCCATCCTCAAATGAACGTGTTCATCCTGAATTCTATTCATTTTATTAACTGCGTCTGCTCTTAACTAGGCCGATAATGTCGCAGTACGTCAATGTTCATAATGTATTCATGATAATAAATGCAGTTTAAACACCATGAAAAATTGTCGCGAGGTATAAGGGAAGTGAGGTGTATGGTTGACTAATCGAAAAAATGTGAAAACTATCACAAGAATGTACGGTAATGCAATATTGTTGAAGTTAGTCCTTCAAAGTCTTCCGAGAGCTAAGGTTGTTAAGCATTAATTCGTTCTTAGACTAGAAAACATTGATTTTCTTTACGAATACTTCCCCTTAGTATAACTAAAACAGGGTTATTAATTTTAGTTCGATACTAAAAGGACCATAGCTACATTTTATTTTAACAAATATATTTACAATTCTCTAATGGTTTGTAATTGGTCTATAAAATATTAATAAATCAAGCGCCTTCTGAATATATAATTTTTCTCATAGGGAGTACCTTCAGACAAGGACTCGGATCTTCTTCGTGATCTAGCTCTAAAAACATGGAGGATGTAGGGTTCAGCTCTTCAACTCTTAAAACGAAAGCCTTGACCAGATATTCTACAGTAAATATTTTTTTTCTCTAGTCTTTGCCAGACATAAATGCACCCCTTGTATGTTTTTACCCTTATAGCCAAGGTTCTCTATGCAGTGTCTAGTTAACAGTACCCGTAGTAACTGCAAATCCAGACAGCGCGTAGTAACTGCAATTCCAGTCAGCTCCGGTTCGATTTCCCTCTTTAGTAAAGGATTTTAATCCTAGCTTGAGGGTTTAGAAGGGTGCACTCGAATCACTTTCAGAATCGCTGAGGAGGAGTACTCAACTCGCTCCAAACTGGAATTTTGATCAGTTAGCGCGGGGAGCGTGCTTCTCAGAAACTGGAACGGTTGTGGCCCAATCGAGGCTGACACTCCGGCCACACGCTCAGCGATCCACAAGTAGTCGTGCAGTCGAGTGGGTCTTCCTAATGAGACTATTTACGCAATGAAACCCGGTAGAGAATTGTGAATGTTCTTCAATTGGGTAGGTCATACATTCCTGCAATGCTAAGGTTTTTTCCAAAACCGATCAAGAGTAAGCCTACATGTGGGGAGAGCCAAGACCATTCAGGAGAAACTGAATACGCCGATCATCACCCGGCTCTGATCCCTCTTGGCTACCGGCCTGCACAGAGATAAGAGTTCGCTCAGATTCTTTTGGTATCCTTTTTTTCATCCGAATTTTAACTCTTGAGAAGTCTTAACTTGTCATTGTACAAGGCATGACAATACGAGTTCTCCTCATTCATTGAGAGATCGCAGTCCTCCTCCTACTAGGGCTTCAATACCGTAATTGATTATGTGACTGCTTAGTTCTTGCTTTTTGTTAGTACCACTCCTGCTTACAGTCAAAAGATCAATCTCTGTATTTTAAATTGCTTCAACCTCCAAGATATTTTGTCCTGACTTCACTAAATGCCACCGTACATTTTCGCAATGGATATTTCCTATAAATCTTCTTAACCTGTCAATAGAGTTAAAATTTAAGAACGACGTTGTTTCTCATGCATGCGCCAAGTGTGGATGTAGAGTAGTTATCTATTTGGGAGGTTTCAAGCCATGACACTGGCCTTCCAATAGGTACAGCTAACCATTGCACGGTAGTTGTTTTCGAGTGCGGGAGAACACATTCATAATCATAATCTGCAACTACCACGAGTTGAACACACATATTCGGTTTAATTGGATTATTTCTGCGAAACTGTTGTAGGATATTGTTCATTTATGTAAGTGGAAAAGAACTTAACAGTACAACTAAACTTCGAATATTTTAACGAGTTGGGACGAGGACATTTAAGGAAATAATCGTTATAACATCGTGTTGAATTTCTACGTCCACACAAACTTTAAACATGAACAATTGAATGTTAGTAATGAATGAAGGTTTGAAGGTGGAGCCAATCTAAATAAGGCTGTATATAAGTTAAATTAAAACAGCGGCGTATGATTTACGACTCTTACGAATGACATTTCAATTTACGGCGATTATGAAACCCGAGTTAGTGGGATATTTACGAAAGTTGCTTCAATTAGACGATTGTGGTCAGTTGCTAAATATACAGTGCGTATGGGTCTGTGATATTTGATTATCCGAATTATAGTGGCCGTTGTAGTAGCGCGCGTAGGTGTACTTGATTGCTCTACGGCTTAGGCAGGTACGCCTTATTTATCGTCAGTGAGTATGGCACAACTCTGGGAGAAACTTCACTCAGATAGCCGCTGTCAGCGCCGGGATTTTCGAAATGCAGTTACTCATTGTAGTCGTAGAGCGTGACATAACATACTTGGCTACGCTGCGTGGAATGAATATCTACCATGAAACAAAACAATGTGAACGCTTAACTTATACATTACGAAAAGGCAACTTAGTTGTTAAGCTCGAGGTACAATATCGATGCTATCTACTTAAACCACCGGGGGGACCTACACTTCCAACATCAGCAAAATAGTGAATTTTCATATTTTTTTTCTCTGCAATGAGGAACTCTTTGGAGTTGTCACTTAACACAGTGTCACAACAATACAATTAAAACACAGAAAAACTATTAAATGTTTAGTAAATTGTATCACCATGGATATATAAGCACACAAAATGGCGACTGTATATTGTACACGAGAATGGGGTTTCTGTACTAACTCTGATAATATCGTTACATTTTAATTATTGTTTTTATAATGTGGCCCTAGATGCCATGGAAACAAAATGTATAAAAAGAATTTCAATATTTCAAGAAGGAATATTATTTTGAGATTTTTCAAATAATGGGTCTAAAAATCTCAAAAAATTTACATAGTATATAATTTATTTTTAATGAAATATAATGGTTAGGGCAACCATTCTAGTACATTGTGTTGATAAATATTGAAGGAATGTGACTACAAAAATTCACTTAAATATCTGTGTACGTTCATGAGTTATTAGGAAACTGAATGAAAAGAATGAACTTCGGGAAATGAGCGATGGAAGTTTCACATGGTTGGGATTTTCTGAAATTCCCCTGTCGTATAAACTGGTCCTCCCTCATTGGACTGTGCACTGTTTTCCTCCGGTCATAGTCTCCTCTGGCCTCCTTGGTAGATGCCAGGGCTCTAGGTATTTGTCGCTGAGTGAAGCCGAAGGTCATAGAGGTTCGCTGCTTGGTGGCAGCAGGGTACTTCCCAGGTGTAAGCCCCATCTTTTTCAACATTTCCGTTCTTGCCTTCATGCCATCGTCGAATGTCATTACTGCACCATTTTAAAAAATCTTCACAATTTTTGTGCCGGCAAATCCTGATTAGGGGCATATTTTCAAAATTCTTGCAATCAGTGATTCATTATTATTCTGGGTATGTCCACCCAAGTACCTCTGCAGCAACTCAGTCTTAACTAAATTTAAGAAAATTTAAGAAAACGGCTGTTTTACACCTGAGCCTCCGTGGCTTAAGCGGCAGCACGCTGGCCTCTCACCGCTGGGTCCGTGGTTCAAATCCCGGTCACTCCATGTGAGATCTGTGCTGGACAAAACGGAGGCAGACAGGTTTTTCTCCGGGTACTCCGGTTTTCCCTGTCAAAATTTCATTCCAGCAACACTCTCCACTATCATTTCATTTCATCTGTCATTCATTTAATCATTGCCCCAGAGGAGTGCGTCAGGCCTCGGCAGCCGGCACAGTCCATATCCTCGCCGCTAGATGGGGGCTTCATTCATTCCATTCCTGACCCGGTCGGAGACTGGAAGCAGGCTGTGGATTTTCATTTCAATGGCAGGAGGAAGGTTGTTCTTATGTTTGTGGTGATTTACAGTGCCATCATGTACTGCTCGTTGATAAGAACAGAGATTCAGGGTCCTTGGGCAGAAAAAAAGGTGCTTAGGTTCGTCATGTGGTGAATTTTCGTAGATGTCAGAGATATTAGAGATATTAAACCAATTATTTCACTAAATGAAAGAGAAAATATTGTTCTAATGGAAAATTTCATATTTGAAAAGTCATTTTTTGAAGCATAAAGGTGTTGGGGCCCCCCCTTAAACCACTGAGTGACCTGAATGGCTACAGAGCGGAGTACTTCGCTGGCACGCAGTGTAGCCCATGAAGGTGGATCTGAACTCACCGAGCATCACAAAGTCCTGAATCTCTGTTCACGTGATGAATGTAACTCCCACCCGTCTCTGGGAATCGGTCACGGTTTTGATTTATTCCTGCATACTTTCCGCGGGAAATAGCGACAATGGCTTTAGTTATAGTGCAGTCAATCAGCTTTAAAACGACACGAGCATAAGTCCGCAACCAGATGAAAGAGCAGTGCACATTCTTTTATCCTCTTGTATCGCAGTATAGGTCATGTCAGTTCTGAGTTCTCTGGCGTATTGTCGCTACACGCCTTTTAATTATCCTACTCTACTACACCGGCTTTGCGGCACAGCTATGTTTCCATCTTAAAGTTTCCCCGTCCATTGAGATTTTCCATTCCATGGGGCAAATAGCTATTGGTACAGGACCAACACTGTGATAGTCTGGGGCAACAACTTCTAACTCAAAACTCGACATCCAAGTACTGTAGTCATTTCAGACAAACATAAATATAATCTTTTAAGATACCAAAATGGTCATATTGTGGTACTGTTGCTCGCTCTGTGCTGAACCCTAGCTTTCATCGTTGCGCGCGATAACTCTCATCAGGTAACGTTCTCGCTTGCTGTACCCAAGGTTGCAGGGTCGAATCCTGGCACAGTCAGCTGACATTTGAGAGTGCGCAAATTTGAGGGAGCTGTGTCATTAGATTTACTGGCACGTTAAAGATCCCCTTCGGGGCAAAATTCCGGCACCCCTGCGTCTCTAAAAGCCGGAGTAGTTGAGAGACTTAAAACAAATGTTATTATTATTATTATTATTATTATTAACTCGCGTCAACACACCTCAGGCACTGGAAAACATATATTCAAAGTTGCGAGCCGAGGCACGTTTTACAATACATGAATACAACACTAAATGATTATGCACCAGTATATTGAGTTCATTGTGGTTGTTTATCAACTTTTCCAACAGACCGATTCAATAGAACATGAGTAAGAGATGTACCTATTCAGGAATCAACATCTAGATTATGATACTCACAATATAGAATTATGGCAGATGACCTAGGTGTTTTACCCTTTATAACAAACCCCACTACAATAAAATTTGCACGAGAGAATTTATAACTTTAATCTGCCTCATTGAGCAATGTATATCACAGAACCTAGAGCTAATATATACATATATAATCCAAAATTACTAAGATTTGACTTACGATGTGATGGAAACATTTAAAAAAAGGTTAAAAGCCCCTCCACTACACGGGGAAAGATCGAACCGTGGATATGTTTTTCACAGCAATGGGATGCGGGGCGATGTTCGTGGTAGACAGTCACAATTTCTGTATCACGCAAACTGTGGGTCGACCCCAACCCAAACACATATCTAAGTTAATAGAAAAGGTTTTGTTAGCCAGTGTCATCAGCTATAGAGATTCCTTCTTATGCGTTACAGTGTAAATGATTGTCCATCTTGTTGTTTCTCACCCCGCGGCAGTTAATCGCTCACCACGACTGCAATGGGCTGCTGCAGTGAGTCCGGAGGTCAGAGGTTCCAATCCCGTCACTGACGGTGGCTACCCTGAGGGTGGATTCGCCCCCACACTCGCAGCGCAAATGCCGTGGCAAGACCTTATTTCAAGTTTAGGGGCACCTACCCAATTTTAGGTCATTCTAAATAAACTTACATTCACACAACGTCAGAAACACTGTTATCAAAGACCAGAAGTGAATTAGTAATTGCAATTATCTCTAAAAACTGAAGGAAAACCTTATGGAGAATACTTCAGTTATTGAGAGTAGCTCCCTTGGACAAAAATAACTAGCATGCCAGTGCCTGGTATACATGTACGTTCATCAGGGAGAGTGGCTACTTTTCTAAGTTTAAATATAGTTTCATGACTTATAGTTTCGTTTTAGATTGTTTTATCATTTTTGTTATGTTGATCTGTATATTTGTTTTTATCATCCCCGTTTTTTAACTGATTTTATACAAATAAGGAATAATTGTTGGGGCTCAGTCTGTCTTATACAAAACATTTTCGTTTTTCATCTCTGGTAGTGTGCTGTTTTTATTGTCATTTCAGTTCATACCATTTCATTTCGTTAGGGGCCTATAACGTAGATGTTAGGAAAACCAGAATTATCATAATATACATGTACGGACGAATAAGATGGGTACTAGTTCCCGCCTTCTAGGTGAGGAGATACTGTGTTCCAGAGTAAACTGGAAAGTGCCAAATCATTTAATCTATTAATCTTGCATATTTGCATTCTTCCCACACAGAATTTGTTGTTCATTCATTTAGGGACTTTGTGACATCGTTATGTAGCCCCGTCTACTTGGGTGTATGTGTGTACGTGAACTTTGTCTGATATGATCTGTGCGATTATGAAGTGTATTGGTAACTAAGATTAGGATATTGGTAGAAGGTGGTCATGGTCTTAATTTAGAAACCATCTTGGCATTCACCTAGGGTAGAGGTAGGAAATTACAGAAAAACCACTTCTAGGAAGGCCGAGGTAGGAATCAAACGTATATCTTCTCAGTTTTGCCTCACGAGTCTGAGTGAATCCCGTTCCAAATCTCAGACCAGAAGTTAGTTTTTTGGCAGAATTAGAAATCGAACTTGGACCTCCGCGCTGACTGCCAAGAATACTAGCCACTACGCCACGAGGTGGACCTGCACATTAAACGCACAATGATTAATTAGGTAAAATGCAAGCACTAACATGCGATATTAGGCTATTTAGTCTATTTTTCTAGGATTCTAAAACAACGTTTTACTATTTAGATACAGGTGTGTGTATAGTTCAAAGAGGGTGTTAACTCAATGCCCTCCAGCTGGATTCTTTATGTGTATATACTGCGTCCGTTGACGCATGTTTGCACAGTAATAAAGACTAAGATCCATGTTGAAGAGTAACTGAACATACCCTGCGAGTGGCGGGAAGAAGCCGAAGCAATATCACTTACAATAAAATTTTTATGCACCTTAGACACTCCATGAAATGAAAATCCACAGCCTGCTTCCAGTCTCCGACCGGGTCAGGAATGGAATGAATGAAGCCCCGATCTAGCGGCGAGGATATGTCCTGTGCCGGCTGCCGAGGCCTGACGCACTCCTCTGGGGCAATGATTAAATGAATGACACATGAAATGAAATGATAGTGGAGAGTGTTGCTGGAATGAAATTTTGACAGGGAAAACCGGAGTACCCGGAGAAAAACCTGTCTGCCTCCGTTTTGTCCAGCACAGATCTCACATGGAGTGACCGGGATTTGAACCACGGACCCAGCGGTGAGAGGCCGGCGTGCTGCCGCCTAAGCCACGGAGGCTTCAGACACTCCATAAATCAACAATAATTTAATCAACGTAATTCTGCTTATTTGAAATACGGTATACATCGCAGATAAGCGAACTCGTCAATTTACGCAGCTAACTCATGTCCTGAGTGAACGCGATGCTTAGTGAAGCCAGTACGTACTTGTCGTTTGTTGAAGCAACACCTATGTGCATGTTGAAGCACGAGTGAGGACACGTTCTGTGAACGGAACCCATGTGCAATGGAAACATCAAAGTGTATTCGTAGAATGGACAGCCATCAGGGCATAATTTAATAACCAAGTAATTGTAGACAATTATTAACATTTAAACAGTGAAATATTTTTGATCCACGAAGTGAAAAACCTATGGAAGCGTAGTACGCAAACTTCAAGACCGTATGGTCGCATCAAAGTGCGTCATAAAACTGTGAAACTGATAAACTGTGAAAATCTAGAAGTATATTTTATGTTTTGCCGGATAGGCAGTTATTTTGATTTATATTTTTAGTGTAAATAATTAGTGCAAAGTTGCGAGTGAGCATCGCACAAGCGATAATTTAATGCCAGAGGCGGAGTGAAAAAATGGGCAATTTTGATTACCGCACCTTAGAATCTGTGAGTGCAAGTTACTTTAAAATGTGTAATTATATAACCAACGGCAACATTATGGAACTACTGAATCATCTAATCTTGGAATATAACCCCAACCACGCAATGGAAATGGATTACTAAATCATGCGTGGGGAATTGATAACTGAAGGTGACTGAAACAATGATGAGATGATCTAAGACCATTGAGGAGACCGCTTATAACACCTCATGGCGGGTCTCGAACGAGGGTCGCAGCAATCTGTAAGTCAGATCATGTATCAGTAGCGTAATTGTAATGAGTTGTAACAGTAGATTAATTTTAGTATGGTTTCATTTAAAGTGCACAACGCTGGTAGCTATTATAAGACCACGTGTGGAAAGCTACAGTTTCGTTATACATTTATAAACGCCAGGAAGGCAGTATTTTCAATGTCCCATTTCGTATCATTTCAGAACGGTTATTATCAACTTTTATTTTGTCAAGCTGATGACAAAGAAACTAGTTTGGCAGATGTTAAAACAAGGCCAAGGTTACACGTGTACATGCCAAACCACTACACAGCACACTAGATCTGAGGCAGTGCGTTATTTATTTAGAAGGCTGTGAAATTCCTAGTATTATATAATCGGAATGCAGAGTTCCGTTATTCACATTTGTTTTGCCAGATCAATACTTGAAAACAAGTTTATTTCATTACGAAAAGCCAGACAGTCAATGAAAGAAACAGTATTTTTAACCAGAGAACATAGGTTCGATCTCATTCAGGGAAGAGGCAATTTAATAAATGCAAAATCTCACTTTAGTTTGTATCAGAAGTCTTCATGTTACCCGAGTACACTGAACGCTATTGAAAGGTCCATAAACTGAACTAGACTGTGTGGAATAAATAATTGTGTGAAGCTTTAATAATCAAAGATAGGGTTTTGTGAAACTAAACAAATCTCATAATTCCCCCTGAGCCTAAATAAAGATAACAAATACTAAAAATAAAATATTTTCTGGACCAAATGTTCGACACTTAGTTATTGTTAATTTATCTCAGATACATTTTGATACATTTTTACATGAATAGTCCACAACCAATTGGTGATGTGATAACAGGAGCACACACATCAGATTGGTAGCAATATGAGTCGATGTAATTGTTCAATTACCATCGCATTTGCAGGCTTTCCTATTTTTCTAACTTTCTTAACACTTTGAAACTATGACCATTTGTTACAAACGGTAACAAATCGAGTACGCAGGCAGTGCCAATTGCACAACCATAGGAGTGCTGAATTATTGTATGCATTTGTGTTGTATTAGCATAGCCTTTTTTTATTCAGCAACATTGTGCACATAGCTTGATTTTCTTTGTAATAAACGCGTCTTGTTTATTAATTAATGATATTTAGGACTAGCTAAACACGTAAATTTAAAGATAAATGTTGGAGATGGCACCATCATAGCATAGGACAAATTTTCCCCTTGCTATTAAATGTAAATATTTCTAGTATTTGTAAACAAGTAAATGTCTTGCTTTGCAGTAGATTCTTTTGATGTTTGATCCTCCCGTAGTCATTTTCGATGTAATTGCTTAGGGCCGATCTTACGTGCCATACTCTTAGCTTGTTCGTTCTTATTCAAATTTTGTATTAGGACCATGAGAGTAATTTAGATCTTGATTAGAGCTTTTTTCATATTTTCTTTCAGGGCAGAATAGTATCGGACTAGCCGTTGGCAACTCTCATGCTAGGCTAGGATCTATTCTGAATAAAATTTATTCGTGATTTTAACATAAGACTGACCTCTCTTTTCTTGCATAGTTTTGTTATCGATGCATTCCTCTGAGCTGGTTAAGAATCGAACCTCACCAATTCCCAATACCCCCGAGTGCAGACTTTTGTGCAACACCAGCCTATGAATGTGTCGTCCCCTATACTTGTGTGTTAACTGGAAGAGGGTCTCGGAAGGGTCATTTGAAACCGGTGACTCCCCGAAACCTTCGGCCAGCAGGCACAATACATAGTCTACCTGCTGGTGTAGCGGCTAGCGTTCCTGGCTGTCACCCCGGAGTTCCATGTTCGATCCCCGGCTCTGCCAAAAATCTAATTCTGGTCTGAGGGCTGAAATGGGGGACACCCAACCTTCTGAGGCAAAACTGAGATTATATGGGTTCGATTTCCATCTCAGCCAACCAGCAAGTGGTTTTCTGTGGTTTCCCACTTCCATTCCAGGCAAATGCTGGGATGGATCCTCACGTATGACCACGGCCACCTATTTCCCAATCCTCGACTCAAATACAAATACACACACTACTACAGACACCATAATAGCACTGGTTATCAGACATATTCTGCACACACCCAAGTACATGGGGTTAAATTACCACGATGTTCAAGCCCCTCAAATGCGACTACTACTCTTTACGTATACAAGTAGACCTACATGTCTTAACGCCGTGCTCGGTTTGCACGGTGGTTATCAGGAGTGAAAAGTCGTCTACTCTCATCCAGATGCTTCAGAATCAGAAGAAGAAAGTTAGGACTGTGACCCTAACTAAATCACCCTCGACTCGTCGATATTCACGTCACTAACATCTGACGCCACCTTTCTCGTGGCCAGTTATTAAGAGGACAAGGAACATTCAAGGTTAAATTTACTACGCAAGTACGAACATGGCAGAGAATTCCAACTTTTAAGGCCTCCAGCGTGTATCAAAACTTCCCAACAAGTTGCAAACATTCAGCTTCCTTTAAACACTTGAAGACGAACACACAAATGTAGGAAGACTTTGGTATCTCTTAGGGACTTTATTCTTTCTTTCTCACAAACAGAGTAGACGGAAAGGGATTTCCATTATAAACCTCAAGCTCTTGGAAACAAGGAGGGATGTTTCACGTGGGTTACAATTTAAACTTTCGAGATAGAATCTTGACAGTCGTAGTGTATTATCTCGTACTTTGACTTGTAGGTTTGGACGTAGTCAGTCCGCAGCGCCAGGGTTGGCCAACGCCGGCAGGTGCTGCAGTTGACTTCTAACTTTCCAATGCGGTTTTAATCCTTTCCAAACTGTGATTATTGAACCATTTTGCTTGAATAAGGTAGTTGGCAACCAGATTGTCTGTACTGTGGGCTACATTTATTAGATTTGTCTGTGTATTTCACGAGTTCATGGTTCGTAAATAGAAGAATGATAGAGGTTGCCAGGCAATTTTCCATTTTTGGTACAATAAGATGAGTAAGTTTCCACCCGAGCGAAACCGGTCGCTAGTAAATTAAAGGAATACGACTTATTAATCACGAATATATTATCCACATTATTCTTAATAGCGTTATTAGTATAGCCCATTTGTTAGGAAGCTATGTTACCGACAGCGGTAGGCACGCTTGCTAACGCGCAGCGCTGGCCATGGATTCGGTAGAAGTGGGTTTGAACCCCACCGTCGGCAGTCCTAAATGGATTTCCGTGGTTTCCCATTTTCAACTTGAAGCAAATGCTGGGACGGTACAGGCCACAGCCACTTCCTTCCACATCCTTGCCCAGTTTCATTCATATTCATTCACATTCATTTATTCAATTTCTCATTAACTCATCTCCTGAGGTTGGCGTCAGGAAAGTTATCCAGCCGTAAAAACCACCCGCCACATAGACTTTCTTCGCACCACATTCCCAACCCGGTTGAAAACTGCAATACTAAGGGGTAGACATACTCATTTGCCAGTAAGCAACGTATTAGCTAGGTGATAGTAAGTCTACAAATAAGACATTCAACATACAGTTTCCTTCATTCAGGAACAAATGATCTCTATGTTTCGCCCCTGATAAGATATATCACCACCGCAATCCTACAACACTTAGAACTCGAATGCCAGCCTAACATTATTAGCGCTCACCCCTGAGATCCAGGTTCGATTCCTGATTCTGACAAGAAATGTAATTGAAACTGTGTGTGATCACGATTTCAGAAGTATGTTCTACACATTTAAGATTTAACACAGGTGCTCATATCATCGTTGTACGTTTTTTGTACTGAATATACAACTTGAATAAAACCTAACCCCCGGGAAAAAGCGACTGCAACCAGGTGTGTGTGCCGGTTAATGCTGGCGGCATTGCTCTTGGTTCACCACAGTCGGGCAAAGGCCGGGTTACGCAAGGTAGGTTATAACGAGTTTTCCAAAACTTTGTGCTCCACTGCAGATTGTGCTTGGATGTGATTGGTGAACATTTTCAACAGTTGCTGAAAAATTCAGACTAGACAATAACCTGCATTAAAATTAATTATTGCATATCATGTTTCGGCTCCCTTCTGCCCCATCTGCATTCGATGTCAACAGCATTGGCCAGTACACGGACCTGGATTGTACTTAGATTCTAAGTGATTTAGATTTATAATCGGAATTCAAAATATCCGAGACTCGTTTTATACAAATACATGGATTCTGATATAAATATAGGTCTCATGGATTTATATTTTGTTGGCTGAAAAAAATTGGTATGGATTTCATGTTGAAATCATCCACCTGACTCAACAACTCACTGAATTGATTAGCTGGGCAGTGCAGCCAATTGGCCTGTGCTAGGACATGTGGGTGGTGATCTCACCATAGGAACACCTTGAAATTACTGTCGGCGTTTCCGCCGTTGGAGTTTTATTATTGTGAATCACGGGCACTACCTTTCAAATCTTACCCTTAATAATAAATCACAGGCTAATACAGTACGTCACACAGATCTCTCGCACGGAATAATTTCATGGGACTGGAATTCACGTCGTCACAGACTCCTAAATAAATTAAGGCATTCGTTAAATGTCCTTTTTATCCCCTTATTTTGTTTTCCGCATTGTGCAAAAAACTCCTGATGTGATATAAAGGTTGGACTCCAATATATTTACTTTTTGTTGGATCAAGTAATTTGTCTAATAAGGTAATCTGGTATGAATTTCATATTGAGTAGGTCGACTTGTCTCAATAGCTCACTGATTTGAAATGCTGATCGTGCAGTCAATTGGTCCTGTATGAACCATATTTCCCATGCCTTCACCCTCAATAATTCCACTAACTTTCTGAGAGTTCTGTTGAACATTTTTAGTTCTTAATTCTCTAAATTTAGTTCGTTTTAGTACATAAGATTACAGAAAAACCTTTTACGTACTTGAACTTATAAAGGAGAGATCCGGTAAATCTGATCCAAGATATCTCCAGAACAAAGTACGTAGTATTAGTCAGCACTTTTAAATGAAACATCATGCACCGTCTAGTGTCTCTCGATACTGATGTCGACTGGTCACATTAAATACTTGAGCTCAGAATTAGAACGTCACGTCGCCATGTATTGATCGATCCAACTTTGGGATAGCATCTCGGTTAATTTAGCAGTTGATTTGAAGATACTCAATCACCGCCTCGACACTGCTCTAATAGGTCTCTCCCTGTCTCTTTCACTTACCTGCGGCTGAGGCGGATCGATCTGCCACCTCCAGCTAATTTAAACATAGGCTATTCCTATGCTGGAGAAGAAGTCGTGGGACAAAGGGGCATTCGACAGTTGCCACATGTCTACCATGGTCCGGTCTAAATTCAGGTGGTAAAGAAGCGGAGTTATCTTATTTTCGTCCCAAATAATATTTGCTACCTATGTAAGGAAATATTTTATGAAGAATAAAGAATGATAAAAACACTAAATCTAAAGATGACTGCTTTGTGCACAGAGATCAGACGGAGTCTCCCTCGGAAAATTTTATATCCTACTTATATTGAGTGCCTCTATAAACATACACATTTTCAGTTAGATTGCTGTAATAGATTCGTATATACTGAGAACCGTCCAAATATTTTGGTTGGTCACCATGTTGGATTTTTATATATAGGCCTTACAGTGGTGGCTCAGCGGTCTAGCTGTATGCCTCTCACCAAGGCGGTCCGGGTTCGATTCCCGGTCAATGCATGTGAGATTTTCGAAGTGAAATGCCATGTCCTGTGGTTCGGATTCCACGTAAAAAGGAGGTCCCGTGGCTCATGATCTCAAGATTAACGGTCACGTTAAACTACAAGCTTCCTTCCTTCCTTCCTTCCTTCCTTCCTTTTCCTATTACATGAAGATTATTGTGTAGGTGTTTTATTCAAACTTCAATCGCATGATTAGGACACAACAAAAGAAAACGAGATATTAAAATTTCGTTCAGCCGCCATCTTGTGGCTATGAAAATAATTTAAATGAATTGAGTTGACAGTGGATTAAAATTTATAAAAACATATACCGTACCAAGTTTCACCGCGCTCAGATAGTTAAGTCGCGAGAAACGTCCATTTGAATATTTAAATTTCGCGTCGCCGCCATGTTGGATTTGTGCTCAAAAGGTTATTGAACGTCCAATAGGTGAACTTGTGTTAATAGCCTTTATACATATCCCCCCGGGGCCCGCGGCTATTGGGACGTGGGTTGACGACCACGGGACCCCAGCTGAGTTCGGCATTGCTACCACTTACTTGTGCCGGGCTCCTCACTGTCACCTTTTCTTTCGGCCTCCCTTGGCCAACTCTTGTTCTCTTCCGACCCCGACGGTATTAGGGTATTCGAGACCTAGGGAGTCTTTCACTCTCGCCTAAATTGGCCCTTTCCTTATCTTTCCTGATACCCTCATTTTTCTTCTTTCTCTTTTCAAGATATCTCCTGCCTTCTGCACTAGGCCCTCAAGGAGGCAAGGTGTGTGTAGCCCCACCACTTCTGGTGCACCCTGGAGAGTGTTACACCCTCAAGGTCTCATGGCTGGTGGATTCAAGATTTGGCGACCCCGAGGGATTCCTGAGCTGGGTCAAATTTCCCCCTTTTTCCATTGCCTTTGGGGCGGACCCTCTCCTCTTCTCCTTTTCTCGCTGCCTTTTATGGCTCTCATGCCTCCTGTCTTTTATTTACATTCTTCTCCTTTTTCGCCTATTTTCATTTCATGAAAAGATAGGCTTATGAGATCACCTCTTGTCCATGTGTGTGCGCGAGCTTGACCCCCCTAATAACTTCTAAACGGCTGGAGCGATTTCAATGAAACTCTGTAAGGTCATAGTAACATTTCGGCTGACCGTGTCCTTCAAATTTTATTACGTGTCATCAATCCAACATGGCGGCTGTGCGAAATACTTCACCGGCATTCCATGTCTCCAAAACTATGACTGATGTCACTCTGAAATTTTGTACGATGATAAAGGGTACTACTAGAAGTTCAGCTACGAGACTTTCAAAAACCTGTAAAATACATAACGAACATGGTGGCCAAGCGAAGGTGAAAAATTTCAATAGACTTTCCTCGCGATTTAACCATCTGTGCGCAGTGAACTATGGCACAGTAAACGTCCATGCACATTGTAATGCACTGGCTACTAATTTAGTTCAACATTTTCACACAACCAAAAGATGGCGGCTGTGCGCAATTTTAAAATTAGGTTCTTATTTCTCGTGTATTAAATCATCCGATCGAAGTAAACGTTTGAATAACGAGCCTACGCAAAAATCTTCATCTAATAGTACATAACTCGATGGCCTACATATATAGAAATCCAAACAATTTAGACGGTTCTCAATATCTACGAATGTATTACAGCAATCAAACTGAAATTTTGTATGTTGATACAGGCAATTAACAAAAGTGGGATATATGAAAATAGGCTGTATAGTTCTTCATGGAACTACTTGTTGTTTCCCTTTTCTCTTCTAGTTTGTGAGTAGTTAGATTTAGTTATAAGTTTCATTTGTTCATATTTCATTTTCACTATCACCCAAACCATTAGGGGCCGATACCCTAGATGTTAGGCCCCTTTAAATAACAATAATCATCAACCTTTATACACATACAAAATTTCAGTTTGATTGCTGTCGTAGATGAATATTGAGAATACCCTAGTCTAAATATTTCGGATGGTCGCCATGTTGAATTTTAATATATGTATGCCAAAGAGTTATGCACTATTAGATGAGAAATATTGTGTGCGTTCATTATCCAAACGTTGATTTCGATCGCATGATTAGAACACAAGAAATAAAAACGTAATTTAATAACTTCGCACAGCCGCCATCTTGAGGTTATGTAAACAATTGAGCTAAGTTAGATGTCAGTGCTTTGCAATTTGTATAGTCAATTTGTTGTATCAAGTTTCGCTGCGTTCGGATGGTTAAGTCCCGAGAAAAGACTATTTAAGGGGATCAAATTCGCTTAGCCGCCATGAACGCTTTGTAGTTCACAGGTGTTAGAAAGTCACATATGTGAACGTCTAGTAGTGCCCTTCATCACCGTACAAAATTTCAGGGTGATGTGAGTAATAGTGTTGGAGATATAGAATGCCGATGAAATATTTCGCACAACCGCCTTGTTGGATTGGTGAGACGTAATAAAATTTGAAGGGCACTGTCGGGGTCGGTCGAAATAGTACTGTGACCTTACCGAGTTCCAATGAAATCGCTCCAGCCGTTTAGACGTTATTAGGGGGAGTGGGCACATGGACACATGCACACGGACAAAAGGTGATCTCATAAGTCTATATTTTCTTAAATGAAAATAGGCTAATGATATTCAGGATCTGAAATATCATCTTGAAATTTCACTCCACCTATTCAGCCGTGACGGTATATTTGGAGCTGTCAATGGATATTTTTAAAGGGATGGTAGAACCACGTTTGGTGGCTCCCTATGCTTCCCATTCTTCCAGTGTAACAGAGCCGAGAGCTGTGCGTTAGCAAGCTTCATTGTTTTCTATTCTAGCTGCCAAGGCTCAAGTAATAAAGAGCTTAAACATGTCTTGCCAACCTTCTACAAGCATGCTTATTTAGTAGCGTGCAAATGATGACCAATGAGTATGAAACCATTGTCTTGAAGTTTTGTCACTCTACGATGAACTATTAATTGAAATGTTGCCGGAACCACTATGAGAAGATAAATAAGTGATATTCATTTGTTAATTCATGGTATCTCTGTGAAGGAAGTTAAAATACTCCTGTCAGAGAGCACTAGGATACGGCAGCCACTTGTAAATATTAACGCTCGCGTTTCGATCTTGACAGTCCGTATGGAATTGCCAGTAGTAATCTCGCCAGTGGCAAATGTTAATTTTATAAGTACATCAGTAGTAGAAGTATGTCTTAGTTATTCACCATGCTCGAAGGCTTTTATAGGTTATTAGGCCAAGCTGTGTGTCAACTTGAGGCCTTGCAAAAATAAACTTCCCTCCTTCTGTAAAATATCCACAGGCACGTGCAAAGTGTTGAGGAAGTCTGTTTGGTTTCCACCTGTCTTCAAAACGTGTTAAACCATCCCAGAGCCCAAACTACTAACAGTACATGTATTTATTGAACCTTCCTAATGTCATAGTTACAATCCGTGACTGATTGAGGCTTGGATTGCATGGGACTACTGTATATTATAGAGGACTGCCATCTTGTATCTATTAAACATTAAAATTAACGACGCATGGTGTTATTGAGTGATAATGGACAAAACTGGCAAGAAAATGACATTTAATAGGAGCTCATTGGTCTATGAGGTGCATTTTTACGCAAGCCGTTGGATTATAAATTGTCAACATACATATCCTTGATCTAACGAGGCAGGCTATCCTCGGATAAGTAAAAGAAATCACACATATAACGAATTATTTTAGTATTCGAATGAAATTCTGATAGAGGCTAGTGCACAAGAGAATTTAGTTGCCCAAGTCCCATCAATGAGTTGAATTTCAGATGCTTACCCTACTGTAAAAATAAACTTAAGGACACAGTTCGGGATCACTGTATAGGTGTGGGTCATGTGGCATAGTAGGGCTTCCCTCGTTCCTTCTTTAAGTATTGCGTTTCTCGAGGTATTGCCAGTAATTTACGTGATATCAAACAACTACCCCTCGAATTCTGCTGATTTTTAACTGCAGCGTAATGTCAAAAGATATGTATCTGACAGTTAATTTTAAAATAATGGTGATTTGTGATGTTTTAATAGTGCTTTTGAGCACAGAATTTGAGGTGGGTAACTAAATTCTCGCCCTTCACCCCGCCTCCAAAAGACTTTAAACATCTGCATTTTTATTAGCACAGCCTATAATCGATTAATTATGATCACTTAGAAAGGCAAACATGTGCAATACGATCTAAGAATATTTGGTGACACATTATGTATTTGTATTTACGATGGAGACATGTGAGTAATATGATTCGTAACTAAACATACACATCACCATCGAGTTTTTTTTACAGTCGTTGGGAATTTTTTTACAGTCGTTGGAAAGTTTTAAAGGCCAATATTGAAAATGTGCACACTATTAATCATTGAGAGAGAGAGAGAGAGAGAGAGAGAGAGAGAGAGAGAGAGAGAGAGAGAGAGAGAGAGATGTATATTATGTCCACGGCTACACTTAAGAGCTCCTCTAGAGTAGTGCCCTACAAATATGGGTTCGGGGCCTATATACATATTGGTACACGAAGTAGAAAAACAGAAAAGAGAACACAGCCTCTCAACATGTGAGGACACCGCTCTGTGTCAAAACGTCCAGAGGTTCGAGGTTCAAATTCTGGCGCTGGCGGTGGCTTTCCTGAGTAAAATTTGCCCCGACTTTTTCCACACTTCCTCCCGGAAAATGCCGACATAATACCTTATTTCAAATTCCAGGGCACCTACCTCTTTCCCGACCCTGATAATTACAGTTTTATACACACACACTACTAGTCACCATTGAACACAGCGTCATCAGACAAATTCAACACACCCAAGTATACGGGGCTGATGACCAAGATGTCCCAAGTCCCTTGTACGAATTTACAAAAGCAATTCTTTGTCTGTCTTTCTTAAAAGACAACAGATATATCAGGTGCGTTTAGCGCTTTAACATTTTGCTCCAGCTACCAAAACCAACTAAGCTTCTGGAAATAAACCGATGTTTATTCCAGGGCTTTTGCCATCTGTCATTCTCAGGCCCATATCTCTTGGATGCTAAATTCTTGTGACATCGTATTTGTCTTGACTTTTCCAAACGTGATTAAAAACTGTCTTTATATGTCCAGACGTCTTGGGGTATAAAACAAATACAATTCTCATTCAAGAGTAATCTGCCCTGCTGAAACTGAAACTTCTTTTTGTCTTTTAGATCGTAATGATTTTCCGGTTCAATGCAGACAATAAAGTCTGATCTGGAGGAGGAAATACATATACCGTACGCTGCTCAGTACACTGGAGGACGGCAGGAAGTGAAGGAATGGAACAATAGAACCGAACTGTAGACGCTCCGGAAATTGAACCAAAAGCGTTGATAGAAGCAGGTCTGAAAACGAGTAAGACGATATCCCTCTAAAAGAAATATACTGCAGACTCAAAGAGTAGAATTATTAATCTGACAAGAGTGTTAAAATGTTAAATAAATACTTTCAAGGCATTTTAATAACAGTTATAAAAACCAACGATTTTAAGTTGTTAACAATCGCATTAATGAGAGAAATGTTTTCTGCATCGAAAATTGACGAATTAAAATGGCACAACATGCGCCTTAAGGAAAGATTAACACACTATGAACGTCGTTGTAGTTAATCAGCCAGTGTTCCTGTATGCTAGTAAGGTGGCAATCTAACTCTGGTTTCGGCTTTTGCTCTTGGAAAACCAAGTGGCCCCCTGCACATTTCTTCGCTTGTTTAATGACGTACTGATCATCCCACATATGGTGGACACTTCCTGTAACTCGGGGAACAGCTAAGATAAAACCTATGTCGAGATATGCTAGACTTAAAGCAGTGCATACACTTACAATTTGAATCTATCCCTAGTCGCAAACTTAAATAGACCCACATGCTCGTCAAATACAGCTGGACGGAGACCACCTCGTGGGGGCTAGCATTCTTGGCTTTCACACCTGAGGTCCCCCGTTCAGCCAAGAAATATAATTATGGTCTGAGGGCTGGAAATGGGTAGCCTACACTCAGCTTTGTGCGGGAGAGCTAAGAAGAGGTGAATTCGAATACCACTTCAGCCATCCTACAAGTAGTTTTCATGATTTCCCACTTGTACTCCAGGCAAATGTTGACATGGTTCTAACGGCAACTTCCTTCCAAAATCCTAGTCTCAAGTACAAAGGTACATACTACTACAGGTATCACAACAACAGAGGTTATCAGGCAAATCCCACACACACCCAAGTATTAATGACCATGATGTTGTAAAGCCCCTAAATGTATCAACAACCACAACAACAACTAGACATAAATTTCTGTACTAGTGTGAATTATTATTGGAAGGAGAGTCAGCGAGAACCCATGCGTAGCCACAGATCTTGCTGACTGTCCAGAAGTGTTTACCACCTGCTGTTTTTATTTCATCTCATATAATTAATGAAAAACAGTCAGCGTTCATTGGTGTTGAAGACGGTTGATAAGAGATCTTTAGACCACCTACTGTATATTAATTTATGTTGTAATGTTAGATTTAGCTTCTTGTGAAAAGGGGGGGGGGGGGTAAAGGAAATATTACGGCACAGGGATTATGGTATCTTCGTTCAAATATACCAAAATTAGAAAATACCACGTAAATTTGTACGTACCTAATAATACACAAAGGCTCGTGACCAACAGCTGCCAGTAGATCACCCACGCTGTCCGAATCCTCTTATCACCCCAGGTGTCATACATTGCTCGCTTGTGGCTTGTACCAGTGTACAGGGATTTACCAACTGGCTCGATTAAAGTCCCCTAAGATCTTCAACCCAGACCCTACACTGCGCGAGTCCAAATCAAATACTGCTTAGCCGTTGAGTATATACATGTGCTACGAATACAAACAAATTGTGCATGGAAGGAAGTATCAATGAGCGAGATAGTGATGTAAACTTAATTTTTAAATCGAGTTTATACACCTGCACAACATCCATTATAAAGCTACATTCAACTGTGTAGGTCTTCTTATCAACCTTCCGCATGTCTAGTTTTGAGCAAGTGAATTGTTCCAAATTATGCCGTTAAAAATAGTTACGAAATACGTTAATGAACGTATGCGGTATTTTACGATATTTTAGCTTACATTCTAGAAAATAACAAGTTGTTCCGTGACGAACTAAAGAGCCTACTTTTCTTAAAATTTAAGATTCATGCCAATGATTAATCTATATGGATCTATCTAGAATAATGACGAAATTAAGTTGCTAATATCGAAATTTCTAATTAGTTCGAAATACTGTATACCTGGCATAATGTAGCCTAATAGAGCACTACAGTTGGCAGCCCTGGTGACTGAATATATTCTTAGTTCCATCTCTTAAGGTACCGTACAGAATACAAAATTTGGTTGAAGTCCAATGAATAGCATGGACGTTACATGCAGTTAAACATTGGATCTAACAGCGCGCGTAAAATCATGTTGGCAACAATGTTATGCATGTAATGGTCAGAAATAATCTGAAATAATATGATCTATTGTTGTGCCAATTTTGAATGAAATCCATTAGTTAGTATAGAAGTTACATGCATTTTAAAATTGGACCTATCAGCAGGCTTAGAATCATGTTGGCAGCACTGACTTATGTTAGTTACTCCAAATTCATCTAGAATGCCAGGTACTATACGTGTGCAAAGTTTAGAGCTATTGGCTTGCATACTTTCTGATATATTGATATTTGGGTAACAAAAATAGAGACAGCACATATTAACAGTTGGCAGCCCTGGTTGCTCTTAAGAATACGCATAGTCATATCTGTTATGGTACACATAGCACATACGAAATTTGGTTGAAATCAAAATGATAGTATGGAAGTTACATGTATTTAAAGTTGGACCTCTCAGCAGGCTTAGAATCATATTGGTAGCACTGAGGTATATATGTTACTCCAAATTAACCTTCGGGCGGGCGCGCCTTTTGCACTCACACCAGTTAGCGCGCTCCGGCATTTTGGCCGCTCTCATTCACGTTCAGTTCTCAAAGCCAAAAGTGTTTGTTGACATGAAATTCATTGGGATTTCAATTGTTACACTAAAGACACATTAAGTGAGCAAATATTTTTTATTTTTCAACGACTTTTATCACATCTGCAAACTGAAAAGGAACAACGCAACACACATCTCAATGAATATGGTACTGTAAAAGAATAATATTCCAAATATAGGCCTATCACTTGTGTTCAGGTTTTATCACATCAAGGTTACAATGTTATCACACTTCCGTTTGGAATTAGACGTCTTCATCTTCATACTCTACTTCAGGCTGTGCACATGAGTTGCATGTGATTTCTTGGACTGAATGTTTTTTACATACATATTTCGCACATTTCTTGCAGGACATCAGAGTCCGATTGTTCTTAGATCTACCACAATAAAAACAAATTTGTCTTTTTGTGGAAGGTGTTACTTACACCTGATCAGGTTCTTCCTTACACTTTTCTAGAAAACAACGTAGTTCTCGAGGAAGAGTAGTTATTGTGGCCCGGTATTTTAGATATTCTTCCATAAGGGCAAAACTTAAGTTGGATACATAAGTTCTTCTCCTCAAATCACTGTTCCGAGTATTGGCCTTGAAGATCTTGAAGGAATTAATCCCAGCCACATCAAGAAGACGGTAAAATACCACCATTGGCCACCTTCGAGTTGTTCTGGAAGTGGAGCACCTTGAACACATGAGGTCCACTGTGTCCACCCCTCCTTTGGTGCCATTATAGTCCATAATTTGGTGTGGTTTGCCTGTATCTTCATGAGTTTTATTGTCGTCGTGCATGGTAGGCAAGACGAGCACTGCTTTCTTTCTCTTTGTCACCATAGAGATCAAAGTCATATCAGGTTGAGCACCAAACTTGTAACTTCCGGGTACTGATGTAGAATTGTGCTCCACAAACTCTGGGGGGAATCTCCTTTTTGTTACTTTTCAGGGTGCCCAAAAAGGTCAATCCGTTCTTCAGCAAATCCTCGGCTAGATGATAGCTGCTAAAGTAATTATCTGTAGTGACATTACGATTTGTTTTCTTGATGGGATCTGTCAGTCTGACAACAATATCATGAGGCTTGCTGGTGGTAGCATAAGGGCCAGTTTCTTGCTTTCCACAATAAATTTCAATATTGTACGTATAGAATGTTCGAGCATCACATAAGGCATACATTTTGATGCCGTATTTGGCTGGTATTTTAGCCATGTACTGCACAAATCGGCAACGGCCCCGGAAAGCAACCAGCATTTCATCGACGGTCAGGAATTCACCAGGAGAATATGACTGTTGTGAATTGTGGACGAATTTATTCAGAATGTCTCGAATGGGAACTAGTCTGTCACTGCTCATCCGCTCCGTTCGTGTATTCACATCATCGAATCGTATACATCTCAATAAGAATCGGAATCGCCTTTCGCTGAAATTAGCGCGCAAAATTGTATACCCAGTCCCGTTTGTCGCAAATGGTTCAGCTAGATTCGTACGATTCTCCCTTTTGAGCGCCATAAATAATAATGCCCCCAAAAAAGCACGAATTTCTCTTATATCAGTCAACCTAAAATCCCTATCTCGATTTCCACTTTCCTTTTTCTGAATGTAGGCTATATATTGGCGTTCTTAACAATACTATCAATAATATCAGGGGACATTATTAGTGAAAAACATTCGAGTTCAGTCTTACAATGACGGGCAGTTACCTTAGGGCCTGGAAAAGTTTCGATAATGTTTCTTCTCCTTGTTTTTACAAGATTCGCGACAGGTTGATTCGCCCACAATGTTTTTCCATCTTTACCGAAAAAAAAAAAAAAAAACGAAGGCTCTCGCTATTTTCAGCGTCTTCTTCACCTTCATTTTCAATTTCCACTTCAGACTCACTGTCGTGGTCGTCCACATGTATTTCTTCAGTCTCGAAATCTGGATCGTTCTCATCGTCTTCCGTCAGATCTTCTTGCTGGTCCATTCGTTCTTCAAGAGTTGGAGGATGACGAATTGTAGAAATATCCTCAGGTCTGAGGTAAGGTTCCCGTAACCAAAAAATAAAGATAGAGTAAATCGTAGGTATTCATAAAATCCTAGAGAGTAAAACCGAGGGAACGAGGGAGAGGAAGGACAGTGAAATAGAGGTGTAAAACATAAATATTTGAAAAATATATCACACTGAAATACAGTATATATTTGAGCAATTCATCATATAATATTATAAATCAAGTAAATAGTAAAGAAATGAATTCTTACATTGTGTGTGGTGGACGGTAAACGTTTTGCACTGTTATGCGCGCGACGGCAATGTGGCCGGTCGTACCTCCTACCGTGACATAGGCAACTTGCGTAATGAATTGCGCAATCCCTCTACAAGTCTGAGGTGGTGATGGCCTGCCATCTGACGTCTTACATAGTAGTTAGAGAATACATAGGGGCGTGGTTATCCCTCACGGGTGTATAGCAAAGTAGCGCGCCTTTTTTAAAAAACCCGGCCAATTTGCCGCGTGCGCGCCCGCCCGAAGGTCAATGTAGAATGTCAGGTACTATACGTGCATAGTTTAAAGCTGTCGGGTTGCATACTTTCTGATATATTGGTATTTTGGACAAAACAAATTAAGAGCATTTATTAACAGTTGGCAGCCCTGGTGGGTCTTAAGAATACGCTCAGTCATATCTGGTTATGTACACATACAATATACGAAATTTGGTTGAATTCCAATTGACTGGTCCAATTTTTAAATGCATAGAACTTCTACACTATCAGCAGGCTTATAATCATTTTGGCAACACTGCCATGTATGGCCTCCTGGAAATTAAACTGCAATATTATTATCTATACGTGTGCCAATTTTGAAATAGCTCCCATTCATAACTTCCAAGATATCCAACATGGAGCTCAAATTTCAATTTCGATTTTTTAGCAGTTGGTAGCACTGACATCATTTTCAAATATGGCCGTGAGATATTCAGATATAGATCTTTACTCCTACCAAATTTTGTTTCGATTGCTCCAGCCGTTTAGGAGTTGATAGGGGGACACAGACAGACAGACAGACAGACAGACAGACAGACACACATTTGCCCGATCTCATAAGACTACTTTTTCCTCATTTTTGAAAAATGTGAAAAGTAGGCTAAAAATAATAAAATTCCTTAGAAGTAATTATCCCTCTTGAGATTATTTCCCTTTCCTGTAGTAAACGTCGTGCACTTAGTTTCCAATGTTTCCTTCCACTCGCTAAGTTTGCGCTCCTACTAATCGCACTGATCGTGGCACTCGTCATACCTCACTTTCTGTCCTGCGACCCAACACAGCCAGTCGAAGTACCTATTGAACTTTTAAATATTATAGTGTAGGCTACCATATGGGCATGCCACAATCTCGAAATCTAATGCTAATAAACAGATACATTGAGTTCTTGTGGCCTCAACGACATGATCCAGGAAATGAATCGCTGAACGTACTCCCCATATGAGAAGCAGAGCGAAGAGACGTGTCCTACTGTCCCAGGGAAAGATGAAACTATAGTTCTCTCTCATTCTTCATTAACGACAGGCTCGCTTTTGAAGCCTAGCTGAGTGGCCATATTTACATTCCATGTCTGGGTGGAGCCAAGGCTTTCCCAGCTCTAGGCACAGCGATGTCAACTCTCCACCGTAGCTACTGAGAGAAAGCAACGAGACTGGACAGAACTGCGTGAGACTGTGCAACATTGGAGACCTGACAAGCGAGTCGGCAGCCTGGACTATTCTCTGGACTCCACGTGGAGTGTCAGAGCAAGCATGCTATTGGTCAGCAGCGAACAATCGTTATTATTGGCGCATGCTACTGCCTAAGGTTAGAGTCGCCGCTCGTTAGAGAGGAATTTAGAGAACTATAAACTGCGGAGGATGGCAGTAGGCCTACTTGCAGCTCCTAATTCAATAATTGAAACTATGAATATTTTACTCCAATATTAGAAACCAGAGAAGATAAATTGAACGAGTGGGGGGGGGGGGGGGTTATTTGGGAATGGCCGCCACTGCTTGAGCGGCATGTGTGTGCATTTAGTGTCGACGTTATTTGAAGACTAAATATAGTAATGATCCCACGCGCGTGCGGCAGTGATGAGTTATTGTGAAACCTTTCAAAATGTGTACGATATACTGCGTCCGCGGCAGTCGAGCTCCTATCGACCGTTATTACAATATTTCTGGCTTCGCATAGGCTATATTGCAACGAATAAATCCCAATTGTGAGCTGTAGGCAGAGTATGAAAGTTACTATCAACGATTGTGGGAAGGAATGAGTGGAATGCGCAGTGAATGAGACAGTTTAAAGAGCAAATGGAAATCAATATTGACGCTACCCATGTGTTCCGTTCACTGGGAACGGGGATTATCACCGAACTGAAATTTTGCTAATGTAAATTCCCTATCCCAAAAATTTAATTCCATTTTCAATAATCATGACTAATGGAATAGTAAACCATGGACACTAATCTTCTAGGATTACATAGACAAATTTAAAGTAAATTTGGAATCTTTAGTTCTATGCTGTAAAGTGTAATGGCAAACACGGCCGTCAGAGGAGATATCTAGGATGGAAACCTAAGTTTACACTCGTAACGTTCATCCCCAAAAGAAATTTGAGTAAATCAACATCAGCCAATAACACGAATGTTGAGTCAAATGAAGTTTAGGGTATTTAGAACGATACCAACATCTATGTTTGTTTACACACAGAAACATATAAGCCCCGTTAGATATGGGGATGAAAATTGAGAGGTCAAGTCATCTTACGTACTTTAAACTCCCATAAGTACTATTATTCACATTTGTATAAGCTCGTCTTGATGTTTTATTCCAGGAATTATGACATGGAGGTGCATTTACAGCCCTTGTGTATATGAAATGAGTTCTACTACTAGGAAGCCAGGAACTGTAGACTTCGGATTGATACCTTTCCGGCATTTACCTATAGATATTTGTAACCTATAGTTACAAAGGGTGTAAAACCCATATTGTTGTAATTAGTACTTTCAGTTAAATTGATGGCCGTGTCGTCTACCTCCTGGTGTAGCTGCTACCGTTCTTGGGTGGTGCGCCGGTGGTCCGGGTTCGATTCCCGGCTTTGCCAAGGAATTTAATTCTGGTCAGAGGACTGGAACGGGGTTCACTCTGCCTGGTGAGGCAAAACTGAGAAGTGAATTTGATTCCCACCTCAAGTCAACCTAGAAGTGCTTCACAGTGGTTTCCAACTTCTACTCCAAACAAATGCTGGAATTGTTCCAAACTTAAAGCCATGGCCACCTCCTTCCCATTCCTCACCTGAATTACAAATTCACACACTCATACAGCCATAACAATAACACAGGTTATCAGACACATTGCACCCAGACACACATACCCAAGTGCATGGGGCTAAATGACCACGAAGTTTTAGCCTCTCAAATAAAACAACAAACTGAATGAGTTTGAATGTGATGACTTTCTCGACTCTCAAGAGAGTCTTGTAATCCTTGGAAAATGTTCTTGACGCCCATTTCAAAAACCATCTTGAAAATGAATACATTGCAGACTACGTTCCAACATCAAGGGGTGATAACAGTTCAAAGTGAATTCAATTCTCATTGTGAATGTGAGTTGGCCATTACTGATACATTCCAGCTTATCAGATGAATTTATGAAGACTCGATTTTTGAGTAGTTACTCTGAAGCAAGTGTTCAAGAATGGACGAAATTGTAACATAAGCTCTCGCCCTTGAATCAGATTTGTTATCGAACAACTGTGCCGTCAGCTGTATAAAAGGGCACATATAGTATAATGTTTACGAAAATAATTAACACATCAAGGCAGGACACTAGTCATCAAACTGTTTACCTCTCACCACGGTGGACCTGGTTTGATTCCCAGTCAATGCATGTGCGATTTTCAAAGTGAACTGACATGTCCTGTGGTTTGGATTCCACGTAAAATGGAGGTTCCATAGCTTATGATCGCGAAATTAACGGTCACGTAAAACTATAAACTTCCTTTGTATTCATCAAGGAAACTGGTCCAAATCTTGAATTTAATTTGAAGAATTGTGTATATGTTGTGGTAGAGCACACTACATCACGTGTACAGCCAAAAGAAACCAGGAAACACAGTGAATTGGGCAAAGACAGGATGGTGTGGCATCAGGGATAAAACCTGTGTTGTACAGACGTCTTCAGGCATTGGATTCCCCTTTAGTGCAGTGGCATACATCCAAAAGTATTCTTAACACGTGCTCAAGAGTACGAAAGTCTTTAACCTCCCACCACATAGGTGAAATAGATCAACAACGTGCAATACAAGACCTTTGGTGGTCGTTTCCCTCCTTTTGTATCAATAAGCGTGTATGCAAGAGGAGAATGTTATTGATGACGACGACGACGGCCGATTTGAGAAATTATTTTGCGGAATGAGGTACACGCCATATTCCTTTCAAGGAAGTAGTGACGTTGCACATTGGCACAGTTATAGCGTGAGCCAACACATTCTGATTTAAACGCCCTTTCCTTGAACGCTCAGTTTCAGATACCGAATGTTGCATTCCGTTCATATACAAGGATTGTATTGTTACCTTGTAGTAAATTTAACGATATTGTTAGTTATAGAAATAAAACTCAAAACTAACGAGTTGTATAATATACCACATGGCTTAGTCACTTTTAGGTCGTGTATGAATTAGTCACCTTGACATTAATTAAAGACCTTACTCGTGATGCCGTATCAAATGCCAGTCAGATTGGTATCCAATCCGTCAGTCAGTAGTTTTTGGTGAGGTAATCGTGAGATTCCCGGAAGTATTCGTAAAATATCGGACGTTTTCCAATGTAAAGGCCTCTCTCCACGTCCGCAAAGACGCCAAACCAGTAGCCTATTCCGTGAAGAACACAGCGTTCAATGTTCTTAACGAGAAAAGTACGAAAAATATACATTATGTAGGAGCTGGTGAAATAATCTCAAATCAATTAAGAGAAGGCACTAATAGTGATTTAAAAGTTCGAGAGGGCAGTGTAACCTTGTGTAGACTAAATGATGGGAGATAGTGACACACAATTCGCAGTAAACTGTCCAGGTTGCAAAGTTGATATCCTAAGAGGCTTAAAGAAATGAAGGTATATTTCCCGTCTTGTTATGTATAACGCATCCTCAGGTTGATGAAAGAGAGAGAGCAGTAATATCCAAACGTTATCAGCACATTGACGAGCGTACCGTATGCATATTCTCTCTTCTGGAATCAAAGCAGCTCCCTACGAATGTTACCCGATCATCAAACAAGTTTTACACGGACTGTCAAAAACGAATTCATATTTTGGTGACTCTGTTATTCCTGGCTCAACCAGAAGGCTAGAAATGTAAGAAAGTGTGCCTTCTTTGACACAAGTAGCGTCCTGGACAATGTTACTTAATGCAACAAAATCATGAAGTCGCTAGGTAAAGGGAAAGCAACACTCAAAATGCCAATGCATGTGATATTAAAGATTTCCTGGAATGATAGCATACTATTCATATTCATTCCAGATACTTCCAACTAATATCTACTTTTTGAGGACGCTTCTCAGACAGAATGGGAATTTCTATTTAACTAGTTCATGTTAATCAGCATTTGTGATCTTAATGGAGCATATAACAAATGATCGAGTGATGACACTAACAATGAAGGCCTATCGCTGGCTCCAGGCTTTGATTCAGATTTCGCATGCATTGATGGTGTCACCCGTCACTTCAAGGTCATCCATCATCTTCAGACGACTGAAACTGCAGCAAGCTGTATCGTCTTATGTTTCATGTGGACATCTATTAGGACGGAAAATTACTTTGATAGCAGACAATAATCCCATGTACCTGAATCTTCCACCAATTTGCAAAATCACCAGAAATTATTTCTTCCAGGTTGCTAAGGTATGGGTAATTCTTCTCTGGGTTGTTCTGGAGATCAGTATAAAAAAGATCAAAGCATACCAGCGTTGTTATTTTTATCAATAGCTTCTCTCAATTATACACGCATGTCAATGGATATAGTGTTCAACGTAAAAAATCATAAACTGTGTTAGTCACCAATCCTGAAATGTCAACTATAGAATGGAATTTTTACAGTATTTAAATCGCAACAGAAAAGGAAGAAATCTTATCATACATACAAGTGGAAGATATAACATCTAAATACAAAGGAAATGAATTCACACTACGGTAGAATATGGAATGCTATTCAAGAGCCAGCGAGCCATTACATCAAAGCCCCAGCCTATAAACCTGGAAAAATTGCATGGTACGCACATAGGGCTTACAATTATGAAACAGATTGAAAGACACTAATGCTACTGGAAAGCCTCCGTGGCTTAGGTGGCAGCACGCCGGCCTCTCACCGCTGGGTCCGTGGTTCAAATCCCGGTTACTTCATGTGAGATCTGTGCTGGACAAAACGGAGGCATACAGGTTTTTCTCCGGGTACTCCGGTTGTCCCTGTCAAAATTTCATTCCAGCAACACTCTCCACTATCATTTCATTTCATCTGTCATTCATTTAATAATTGCCCCAGAGGAGTGCGTCAGGCCTCGGCAGCCGGCACAGTTTATATCCTCGCCGCTAGATGGGGGCTTCATTCATTCCATTCCTGACCCGGTCGGAGACTGGAAGCAGGCTGTGGATTTTCATTTCAATGCTACTGGACGATCGATAAGGACGTGGAGAAATGTAAAATATTGTCACGCTTATGCTGTCTTTCAATCCTCTCCACCGAAGGGACAGATTCACCATTATGACATCCCGACAGATAACTGTAGCCAGGTCGTCAAGAACAACACACTTCCATTTTAAGGATGCCACTTCCTTTAGCTGTCGATGGAATATTAAGATGGGCAGTGATCTAAGTAATTCAATAAATTCCCAACATCTGCTAACAAAACTGAACTTTTAAGAGGGCTATTAATAGTGATAGTCTCAAATAACGTCACAGTACATGACTTCTTAGTCTTATAGCAGGAAATATAGCGCATTCAATAAAATCACTGCTCTTGGGTATCTAGCAACTAATGGCTTGGCAGAGTGAAACGTCCAGATGCTAAAACATACTCTCACAGTAACGTCAAATGAATCTCTTAACTATATCCAGTAAAGTACACGATATCTTTGTGAAACGCCACGCCATTAGTCTGCGGAAAGTCACCTGCCGAACTGTGCATAAATAAACCTATAAGGATTAAAATGAATGTTACTCGACCAATCAAACATGAAATAGGAGACGGTCCAAGTCAAGTTCTATGGAGAGTATAAAATGGCATGGAAATATTGAGAAATGATGGAGAGTATGAACGTTTCCACTACCTGGTCAAGGTTGACCTGGGATGTCAGACCCGTGGAACAGAAGTTCCAAAAAGGACTGTCACTTTTACTGATGAAATTAGCCGCGAGTTATGAATATCGTAAATAACATACACCTCCATTCATGTTCACTGACGGGATGAATGGAGAAATAAATCAATCAATCGAGGCTGCTCCACTGACCACAGCCCACCAATCAAGTAGACAACGCCGTCCACTGCAGTACCTGGGTGATTAGCAAGTCCTTACGTGTGTCCTTCTTAAATAAAACCTTGCATCTCAGAATAAGTGCGGGAGGCTGTTCTATCACGTTAGGTAGCACAACCGTCGATTTCGTCGCTTACTATACTCATTATTACCAATAATGAACGCTGACAGCTGTCAAAGCTAGCACGTGGGGAAATGCTGCGTTGCCACTGAGGCAGATCATATCTCATGTCATAACATTCCAAGAGGCTTCCAGAAAGACACACGTACTGAGATCTGTGGTGTGTCGGCCGTATTCGTGTGAAAGGACACTATCGATGGAAGAAAATGAGAACACATTGATGATAATAATAATCATAATGAAATAAATAAATAAAAATAATACAAAAAATAATAATAAATAATGAAACTTACCTAATCGCTCTCGCTGCTACTAATTGAGGGTTCTATTAATTTCATAGCCCCCCCCCCCTCTTCGTCACTTGTGTCGAAATCGGATCCGCAATTGCTTACCAGGGTAATGATGAACCGATCTACCCCATCATCGAGTAAACATTCATGTTTCGTGGTCTCATCCAGTTTTCGTTGCCCTTTTAACTCTACACGCTTCCAGTTTTCTGAAGTCACTTCCCTAATAGCCTCAACGGTAAGCTTCTCAACCTCAAGGAGTGTGACATTTTATTTTTATTCTTTCTTAAAATAATAGCTATAAATATGCCATCTAACAGCATCGTTTGAAAGCCATCTAAATTAGTGACCACCCCTTCCCTCTGCCTCTTCTTCCCTGCAGCTGATAGTTAAGACGGGCCAGCATCATTAAACCATAACGAATAGAATAAAAAGTGTGATCTCTTCTCCCTCAATAGCATGTAATGAATACGTATCGGGTTGGCACTCGCCGCTACGTAGCGCTACAGTCGACTTGAGATTGTTGATTTCCACATATGTTAATGTGTTTATGTGCGATATATTAAGTATTTAATCGGTCGGAGTGTTTTGGTGGTGTTCTGTGCAAACGTTTATTGATATACAAGTGCTTACACTATTACTTCATAGTATTAATACCTGAAATGCTATTGTAGGAAGCATTAATTGAAATGGAATTTAATTTCTCGTCGTGTGTTGAAGTTATCTTCGTGTGTTAATTTTATTGTTATTTAATGTAAGTAAACAGCAGTTTAGCCCTTACATTTTCATGAGTGCTTAATTTGAGTAGTGTAGAGCCTTGCTGTTTTGTACCAGGATGCAGATCTGGCTATGGGGACAGTAAAGAGGTCTGACGGTTTTTCAAATCTCCTAAAGATGAGGAACGTTTTATCAAGTGCAGAGGGGCCATACCAGGGAAGGATAGGGAACTTACTGAAAAGTCCTACATCTGTGATGCTCACTTTTCAGAATATTTAATTGTTAAATTTGACAAATTTGTGATAGAAGGGAAGGAAGTAGTACTTCTCCCAAGAATCAACTGGCGATTGAAAGACTAT
Organism: Meconema thalassinum; assembly: GCA_946902985.2. Taxonomy (NCBI): domain Eukaryota; kingdom Metazoa; phylum Arthropoda; class Insecta; order Orthoptera; family Tettigoniidae; genus Meconema; species Meconema thalassinum. Next base: position 488,575,398 of record OX336389.2, on the reverse strand, counting down.
TCCGTTCCACATATATTTCCTAATTTGCCTAAGTATTTGTCCAGTATGGTGTAAATAAAATGCACTTGATGCCATTGAAGACTACTTCTGTGAAGAAAGGGATGAGAATAAAAAGATAATGAGTTTAGAAACATATATCTACCGTAATGCTGAAGGAGGCGTGATCAGTTTTAGGCAATAGCCTACTCTAAGAAGGGGTCATGACTGTGCCTTCTATGTCTGTTAAATGTTAAGTGCTTCTGAAATTATGGTAGTTCATTGAGTTTGGTGTTTGTGGAGTGAAATTTATGGGTATAATTGTTTTTGTAATATTCTTAGGTAAAGTTGAAGGAGCCGTGATCGGGTTTAGGCAATATCCTACTCTATGAAGGGGTCATGACTATGCCTTCTATGTCTGTTTAATGTTAAGTTCTTCTGAAGTTATCGTAGTTTAGTGATTTTGGTGTTTGTGGATTGAAATTTATGGTTATTATTGAATTTTATAGTAATCTACGATAAAGTTGAAAGTTGGGTTCGTACGGGTTTTTTTTTTGTGGCTGTGTTGTAAGTCTGTTAAGGGAATGTAAAATGTGTAACAATGTGAAGAAATCCTTTCTGATAGCGAGGTTAATTTTCCGTTTTTTTTTTCTTGATTTACCGATAGCTGGCAAAACTAATCGCATTTTGAACTTGCTCTCTGTCTTCGCTTATTGTCGAAACTGGACTATTACAGGAGACGACTTATTGAATTATAATTGGGCACAGTAAAGTAAGTGGAGATGTCAAACTTATTAGTGCCTATGAGGATATCTTACGGCGTTTTAACATGTAAAACAGGTCGCAAGGTTTTAAAAGTCTCGTAAGCGCCAATGCTAACTTACATCACAGATCGGAGCCAGCGCTGCACTGCGGCGGACCAGGCGTACTAGGCCAGTGATATCACTTCTTATTCCATTCGTTATGATTAAACGGGAACTTCTCTTTCGTCACTCGGTACACAGTGGTTTCACTCACACCAAGAGCCTTTGCAGTTCTTTTCCTCACCTGAACAAATGGAATCGGAGATTCCTCCCGTAAGTGCATACTTTCCTCATCTTCCTCTATAAAATTCCTCACAGCACATACCTTCTCCCTTGCTTGGCTATGGAGTCACACCACGGATTGAAGTTGTTCTATGTCGCGGAGAAGGGATCCTGGGCCTTCCGCGAGCATGTACCGATGCCATTCTTACGCAACAAAAATATACACGATGATGCGAATAAAGGAAATAAACTCAAAATCTGTATATACACACGCCTCCAAGAAACACAGAACGATGAAGCTTACTGTAGCCTAGGAAGAGTAAGCAAATGCACTTCAATAGATAAATGGGATATGGGATATACTGTACTAATCATAGTGACGAGGCAAGGCACAGTAGAACATTGCGTCAAACCATATGCTCACTGCTGTGTTGGCATACATTGCAACACTGCTCGCTGTTGCTATGGAGACCGTTACACCTCTCGTCTCCATTTCTCACCTCACCCTTCAAGCGGATGACAGCTTCACCGTTCATCTCTTGTAAATCAGAGTATAGAGACAGCTTGTTTGTAGATTTCCATGGTATTTTGTTTGATTTTGCACCATGTGATGAGAAATACACAATTTTTGTATTCAGTGTGTATTTATATAATTATCAACTATCAGTCCAGGCACAATAGTTACGGAGATGTTAACCATCAACTTGCTCTCAACAACCTAGTCATTCCCTAATAGGATTAAGAACCTTCCTGGAATGTGCACAATCTGTAGTACAAAAGCTGTTATAGATGACAGGTCCATGATGAGTAGCCTACCATGGTGTGTTGTATTAATAGCAAGTAGTCTGAAACTGCCTATCAACACAGCTCGGTATGGCCTATACTCGAGACGGGTTCATATTATCTTCGGATTATTTGGTTCCATAGAATTAGCCTTTAAATTTGTTGCTGTTATTTCAATTAGATGGTGAGCTTTAGCCCCTTGTAGCTGTATGTGTGAAACTGGTGTTGCATTGCCGAGTTTGTGTTCTCCTGATTTGATGAAGAGTTATTAAGCTTTTTAGGTGCAGTATTAGTAGTTAGGAAATCTTCAGTACATGACCCAAGCCCTGAAAAACTGTCCAGTTGGTTACTGAATTTCCCGAGTTAGTCTGTCTGTATATACTATTTTTTGCTGTGCGAAGCCAAGGAAGGAAAGTGCATCTCTCGACTTCTCCAGTCAATGTTACCATGTAATATTTTTGTAGTCCTCTTTTTAATTTCTTTTGGTATTGTTAATAATTATTTCTGAAAGCCTTTAACTTTTCAAATATGTATTGCACTTCTAAGCAAATTAGAAAAAAGTAGCCTCGTAATTCTCTAATCTTGATTCAAGAAATTGCCTTGCCTAGATTGTTTGAAATTATTTACAACGTAAAAGGATTTTATTTCCTATGGCATCATCGTTATAGTTTTCATTGCTTTTACGAGTATATAATTAAAACCAGATAAAATGGCTTGTTACAGGACACATGCGGATCGTGGGATTCTGTCATAAATCCTCAGAGTAGACTGGCACACAATGCAAGCTTGAAGCTAAACATTGTATATATTGGAAGATGGACGTAACCAGACAGCATCGTATTCATGTACCGTATGTCGCTTCTCGGTCCACCTACTCACAATTAACTTTCCTATTAGACTGCTGGAATGTTACTCACATGCGTGCCGTAGTAGCTGAAGTACTCCCTTATTTACGTTAATGGAAGATGTCAGTAGCTAAATGATTACTCATTGTATTGCATATACTTTATCCATGCTCATATTTCCGCGAGTGATTTGTAGTTGAATGTGTTTTTGTGTGTTTCCAGTGAGCGGAGGGGCCTTTGCTCAACCTTATGAAGACGGTAACGGGGATTGCAGCAAGGAGGAACTCATTCGCTGTTTCAACCCTTTGGAAATGATAACAGACGAGAACAAGGAGATCAAATTTGTAACCAACAAGGAGGATTTGGACCGTATGTGCCCGTGAGTACTCGCTTCATTTAATTTCGGCTGTAAGATACGTTTTAGTGCCCTAACAGTTAAAACTCCGTAATTATTCTTAGTGCCAACGTGTCCTGATCGATATCTCGCAATAAAGAAAGAAAATAGAGCCCACATTGCTGGTGCATCAAATTAGAGAATCAGTTCTCTAAATAAAAATAACTTGCATGCATGCAAATTATCAATATCTTAAGTATTGAAGTAGTCTGGCAACGCTGGAAATGATGCTACAACAAATTCTGTAAAGTCGGGCAATTTCTAAATCGTTCTGTGCGTGTAGGACGGCTCGAGGTAATAATTACTTCTACACCCAGAAAGGGTGCAATCAAGGCAAGTATATTGCCCCACTGGTTGTCGGCATGACCCTGCTTTGTTTAGTCAATTCCAGATCTATATAAGCTCAGTAAATTGCCGTATGTCTCCTGCAGGTAGTGATTTGCAGTAATCGCTGCAAAGCCTGCAATTATCCTTCTGTGTCACGTAAAGAAAGAGACGGGTGTTTTGCATACATCAGAGCTCTTTGACCTCTCCTATTTTCACATCAGTTAATTCCCTCATTGAAACAATTCCACGTTCAAAACCGAAAAGAGGATTTGTGAACAAACCTACCCATTCTCACCCTCGTTTCTGGAAATAACATCCTTACCAGAACCGGGATTTATACTCAGACCGTGGGGAGGAGGCTGCAGTTCAGCAGCGGTTATCTAATTCAAAACTCGGGTACCTCAACAGTAGCCTACATATTTTTATCACTACGATGCCTAAATTGAAGAATTATTCCACGTGATTAATGTAAATAAAGTAATTGCATAACTAAAATGCATAAGGAGTGTTGCTCATTAGAAGCCATGATGAAATTACAGACTCTCAGAAAAAGAATGCACGAAGTTCTTGAGAGTATTATGGCAAGCCACAGCGGTATCAGGGATTATAAATAAATCTCACGATGGTACTCAAATTATTCCTTTGTGTTTCTGGGCTCGAGAAGGAATGAAACTGATAGGTTAATTTATTTTCGGTTTACTCGTATTTCCCCATATTTGATCATATCCTGCAATCCAAGACATGGAATAACCAGTCTTCTCTTATGTTAGGAAAAGCAATGGTCAGCGTATTTAATAGTCACAAGATAAGTAATTAATTGTATCAGTCGTTGTCTTCAAGGGCACTGTGATGGCGGAAATAAACAAGTGTTCCAGTTCGTGAAACCATACTGTTAAAGCCCCGTGAACGAACTTTACAAGTACCTACCCGTTTCAGACTACCTTAGAAGTGTGTAAAATATTAAAATTAGACTTACGAGAGGACAAATGTCAGTCCGTGTGTGTGTCTGTCATAGTCGCCCCCTTCCCCACCCCCATCTCCCCCCCCCCCCGCCCGCCTTCCCCACCCCCTCCCAAACGACGAACTTAAGTGAATCAAATTAGGTGATGGCAGTCGTCCGATTCGTTCAAGCATTGTAATCCATAACGTAAGATACAATGTGTCAATGCTCACAGTGCTAGGCATTCATGTAATTTAATAGCCTACAAGGGCCCTCTGTTACCATTGTGCCCCTGAGTGGATACTATACAATTTTAAATGTAAATACCTCGCGACACTTACGAGCTAAAGTGACGAACATTAGTTAGGCTACAGATTAAGAACGTATATGTTGCCTTGTATGTCGAAGGCAAAATAACTCTCTCTTCACACATTCAAAATGACGGTTGAGCAAACTATTAGAACATAAAAATAGATAATTCCGAATGTGACTGCAAAATTACGTCTAAATTTGACAAGAGATGAGAAGCATATGAGTTCTCACTTGCGTTGGTCAAAAGATAATCACTCCGAACAGGCCTATAGCGTGCAGCGGCCATTCTGACATTTCAGAATTTAAAAGTAAATAACACCCAATGTTTTAGAGCTACAATAACAAGTAGTTCCGTGAAGAACTAAATAGCCTATTTTCATATATCCTACTTACGTTAATTGCCTCTATCAACATACAAACTTTCAGTTTGATTGCTGTAATAGATTCGTAGATATTGTGACTCGTCGGATGGTCGCCATGTTGGATTTTTATATATGTAGACCATAGAGTTACGTACTATTAGATGGATATTATTGCGTAGGTTTGTTATTCAAACTTCAATCGCATAATTAGGACAAAAGAAATTTTAACTTAGAAAATTTCGTACAGCGGCCATTTTTAGGTTACGTACACAAATGAACTAAATTCGATTTCAGTGCATTACAATGTACATAAACATGCGCTGTACCAACATTCACTGAGCTCGGATGGTTAAATCGCGAGAAACTTCTATTTAAATGTTTCAACTTCGCTTTGCCGCCATGTTCGTTTTGTACTAAACGGGTTTCTGTAGCCCCCTTTATCACTGTACAATATTTTAGGGTGATATCAGTAGTTTTTTTTGCGTATGGCTTTTAGTGCCGGGAGTGTCCGAGGACATGTTCGGCTCGCCAGTTTTTGTAGCTGCTTCGAGACGGACACCCAATGGGTGAGCTACAAGTACCGTTGGGGAGGGAAGGAGGGAAGTTGGAATGTAAGGACGAGGAGTTGGAAGGTAGCGGCTGTGGCCTATAGTTAGGGACCAACCCCGGCATTTGCCTGGTAGAAAGATGGGGAAACCACAGAAGACCATCTTCAAGGTTGCCGGCGGGGGGATTCGAACCTCCTCGCCTCCCGGATGTGAGAGACTGCCATCAGTCATGTCGTAACCACCACGGCTAACTCACCCGGTATATCAGTAGTAGTTTCGGAGATGTAGAATGCCATCAGTAGTAGTTTTGGAGATATAGAATGCCGGTGAAATATTTCGCACAGCCACCATGTTGCATTGGTGAAACGCATTAAAATTTAAAGGGCACGGTCGGGGTCGTACGAAATAGTACCACGTCCATATAGAGTTTCATTGACATCGCTTCATCCGTTTAGATTTAATTAGGGGGAGGAGGGGACACATACGTACCCCAAATACATACAAACACACGGACAAAAGGTGATCTTATAAACCTATTTTTTTAATATATGAAAATAGGCTAAAATTAGGAACATGACAAAACCTTTTATAGCTTCGTATGCCCCAAGCAAACGAACAGTAACTCAAAATTTTTAAGATGAGGGCTGGGCGTACTACTAAAGCGTAACGATGAATAATTCAGAATGTAATTGCGCAATCAAAACGATACTTCGTAAGATAGAAGTGCCTTATAAGGGACCTGGTTGAAATGAATCATAAAAATAACACTGAATACAACTAGCAGCAGCCACCATGCAAATATAGAATATGATAATGAATTACTGATAGCTTATAAGCACCAACAATGAAAATAAGTAGTATTTAGAACCGAGTAGATGGCTTACGCTAAAATGACCAAGTCATGAGAGCAGTGACTCCCTACTTTCATGATGGTGTGTTCTTATAACTTCAATATCATTAAGTCATGTTATAACAGCACAATTAACGCGAAATTTGGTGAGAGAAGGGTACCTCACCAAAGACCTCGCTACTATAGTTATAGGACACTGAACTTACCATCCAGCGACCATCTTGAAATTATGCAAGATAAAAACAAATAATTATATATATTTTAGAGACATAATAACTAAAAATAGTATTAAAGTAGAACCGTAAATGGGCTTTTTATACCTAATAAAAAAGAACAGTCTTGCCATTTATTCAAGATGGGTGACTGAGCGTACTATTAATACATAAAAGTCTAACTCTTAACCCGATTGCGCAAATAACACGAAACATTGTAAGAAATGTCTATCATATAAGAGACCTCGCTATCATTAGTCGTAAGACTATTGGACGACATATAGCACTCAGCCGCCATCTTCAATTTGTAGGAAATTGATACCGATAATGTACTATTTATTCCAGTTGCAAGGAAGAAACGCGGGGGGTTAGTAGTTCCACATTAGAGGCCTTCTGTAAAGAGGCACAAGTTTAAAGATTACATACCATTCAAGATGGTGGATGGACGTACCGTTCTAATGTTAGAATCAATTCCACTGGACGAAAGAGTGGAATTACAAAGAAACATAATAAACGAGCATTCAGATAGTGGACAATTCTTGCGTTCATCATAAAACAGTCAATTCGGGAATTCACCCCACTTCATAATTACAATTTTCTTAGCGAATCGGACTTGATCACAACCTCCCACCTGAGTTAGACTTTCTCGTCACAGTGCTGCAATCCATCTGAAATATTCCAATCGGGAAATCACAAAATCACAGACAGGTGCTCCCTCGCTGCTATTTATAGCAAAATATTCCTCAAAGTTTTTCTTCTCTAAAACTGCAGCATTAACGTATGCTATCCTTTGCCGATAACAAGGTCAGGGGTTGTGTTAGTTATTGTTGTATTAAGGGGCGGAACAGCGAGGCCATCTGTCTCCAGGGTTAGTGTAGCCCAATCTACATATGGTGCACAGTGCATACGAAATTGTTAGTTTTATTTCAGGGCTTGGCACATCGTGGTCATTAAACGCACGTTCTTGGATTTATGTTGAATATATGTGATAACCGGTGTTAATGCAGTGTCTTAACTAACTCGCGTATTTCTATTTGAGGCCAGGATTAGGAAGAAGGCAGTCGTGGCTTTGACTAGCTACCACCACGGGGTTTGCCTGCAGTAGGAGTGGGGAAACCAAGCTAAGTGTGCCCAGTTAGAGCCCTCTGACCAGAATTAAATTTTATGGCTGTGCCAGGAATCGACCTGTTTGACAGGAGTCACAATAGCCTATGAACGTATCAATAGACTTTCAAATATGGCGGCAATCTGTAGGTAAAGCCCTGCGCGGATGCGGATATCCGAAAAATGTTTCGCCATGCGGATATAGTTAGCATGGCTGTGGGGATAGCTGATAAGCTGCGGATAATGTTTAGAGTAAATTTGCGGATAGTTTTTAGAATACAATCCAAACTTGTTGAATATCGTCACTAAGACCCGGTTGTTTGTCATCATATTTTTCCGTTATGTTTTCTTTTCTTTTTCATGACAAATGTAAGATGATCATTTACGCTATCACATTCAAATTATGTCATTAAGCAAAATTAACACTGCGAACTGAAAAGTGTTGCAATTCTGGCTGTAGGTTATAACATTAATTTTAAACATAGCACATGGCATACATGTGAGCCTCCGTGGCTTAGGAGGCAGCACGCCGGCCTCTCACCACTTGGTCCTTGGTTCAAATCCCGGTCACTTCATGTGAGATTTATACTGGACAAAGTGGAGGCGGACTGGTTTTTCTCCGTGTACTCCGGTTTTCCCTGTCACCAATTTCATTCCAGCAACACTCTCCAGTATCATTTAATTTCATCTGTCATTCATTTAATCATTGTCCCAGGGGAGTGCGACAGGCTACGGCAGCCGGCACAGTTCATATCGTCGCCGCTAGATGGAGGCTTCATTCATTCAATTTCCTAACCCGATCGGTCGACTGGAAGCACGCTGTGGATTTTCATTTTCTCATGGCGTACATAGCCTAGGGGAACGACTTCTCCTCATATATCTAAATGTGTTGCTTTAATACTTCATGCTTTATCTAATTAAAAATATTCTTGTAATGCCAGTGGATAACGAGCGTGGGGATGTGGATAACGTTTAGTCTATCCGCCCAGGGCTCTATCTATAGGACACTCAAAGTTCGAATGGTTGTTAGCAATTTCGTAAGATCCTTAGTTGGCTACTTTTTCTTGTATCACCCGCGGCTCATTAAATCGAGCTCCCCGGCCATGTGGGCAGCTGCAGCCGCTATCATGAATGCCGTTTTCCCTGGGTTTCTCCACACTCCCCCCAGGCAAATGCCGAGATAGTACCTTATTTAAGGTCCAGGGGCAGCTACCCCTCTCCCTGCCCCTAATACAGATACACACACTGCTACATTAATCACACAAAAGCAGGTTATCCGACAATTTCAACAAACCCCTAACTATACGGACTGATGACCTTGATGTCCCAAGCCCTTAAAATATTAATAAATAAACTACTACAATTCTATCTATCCTGATAGTTTTTTTCCCCCATTATTTGTGAACCTTTTGCCCTAGGTTTCCTTGTTCCTAGGATGGGTGAGGCCTTTCTATTTCTGTTAAAATTTGTTCACGATGTCCTGCACTGATAACCATGAATGAAAATCCACAGCCTGCTTCCAGTCTCCGACCGGGTCAGGAATGGAATGAATGAAGCCCCCATCTAGCGGCGAGGATATGAACTGTGCCGGCTGCCGAGGCCTGACGCACTCCTCTGGGGCAATGATTAAATGAATGACAGATGAAATGAAATGATAGTGGAGAGTGTTGCTGGAATGAAATTTTTGACAGGGAAAACCGGAGTACCCGGAGAAAAACCTGTCTGCCTCCGTTTTGTCCAGCACAGATCTCACATGGAGTGACCGGGATTTGAGCTGATAACCATGAATAATAATAATAATAATAATAATAATAATATCGATAATCTCTGCAAGTAATATTCTAGGGTATGTCTGCTATATTGATGGATAATCCATTGCACATTGTGCGTAATGTAATTCCTTCTGGAACCGTGATTGACGGAAAGGCGTACGAGTTGGATCATTTGGAAATCACCGATTGAGAGTATGGTGCACCAATACCACACGAATGTGTTTTCGATTTTCAAATTGGAAGAAACGCTAATTTAAACCTAGAGCTGGTAAATAAATCGTATGTACTGCATGTATTTTGTAATGTCTAGTCGGCCTCGTTGCGTAGTGGCTAGCACTTCTGGCCGACACTACGGAGGCCCGGGTTCGATTCCCGACTCTGCCAAGATATTTAATTCTGGTCTGAGGGCTGGATTGGGGTACACTCAGCCTCTTGAAGCAAAGCTGACAAGAGCTCGGTTCGATTCCCACCTCAGCCATCCTGGAAGTGGTTTTCCGTAGGTTCCTTATTTCTACTCCAGGCGAATGCTGGGATGGTTCCTAACTTAATTTCACGGCTGCCTCCTTCCAAATACTCACCTGAATTAAAACCACACATACTAATATAGCCATCACAATAGCACAGGTTGACAGAAAATTCCACATACACAGCAAAGTACACGGGGCTGCACGACCACGATGTCGCAAAGTCCTTAAATGAATCAAACACAGTAATATCTCAATCCTTGAATATGCGTTCAATTTTAACCTTAACTCACCCTCAGACTTCCTTCCTGGCTTCTCAATTCCAGTAATGAAGTCATAATAACTAGGCCTATACCTGCAAATGTGTCAGCGGCCTGAGATACATAATAGAAGGTATATCATTTAAATCTCTTCATTGGATGAATTCTAAATACTGATGCGATCCCCTTCTGGTGTAGTGGCTAGCAGTCTTGGCTGTCGCCCCGGAGGAACGGGTTCTATTTCCGGCTCTACTGAGAAATTTTATTCCGGTCTGAGGGGTGGAACTGGGTCCACTCATCCTCAGAAGCCAAAACCTGAGGAGAGGAGGGTTCGATCTCACCTCAGCCATCTAGGAAGTAGATTTCCATGGTTTCCCACTTTTACTCAAGACAAATGCCGGGGCGGTTCCTAACTTTCGGCCACGGCCGCCTCCTTTCCAATCCTCGCCTGAATTACAAATACACACACAAAGCCACACGTAATCAGACAAAATACATATACACACCCACCCAAGTACATGGGACTAAATGTCCACGAAGTCAAAGCCCCTCAAATAATAATTTTATTAATGCAGCCAATGGCCATGTATTTTTCTTTTCAGAACGGGTCAGGGAAGGGATTATGAAAGGAAATCGGCCGTGGACCTATAGAAAGGAACCGTCCCGGCATTTGCCTGGTGGTGAAAATGGTAAACCACGAAAACCATTTGCAGGATGGCCGAGGTGGGATTCGAACCCACCCGATGTCGGCGAGATACGTGGTAGCGCGTTAGAGCTCTTAGCCACCGCGGCCGGTCAAGTTCCTCAAATGAATCTACATAAAGTCCTGGCGCCAATGTTTTCAATTAAATGGTATACTAATAAAAGGTTCAAATGAAATTCATTACAAATTTAATATTGGTTTTATTGTATTGCAATGATAGTTTTCAGTTTCATTTAAATTGACGCACATTTACTGTATATGTATTTAATAATTATTAGTAATTTTATTAATATTAGAATTAACAAGTGGCCATGGTTAGTCTGAAAAGCCCATTAGTATTATTTATCTAATATAATATTTTCAACTACTGCGGCTTTGACACGTTGGGGTGTCAGAATATTGCCTCGAACGGGATCCTTAACGTGCAAGCAAATCTATTGACACGGCTCCGTCACATTTGCGGACCCTAAAATGCTAGCTGTCAGCGCCAGGATTCGACCCTGCTGCGTTGAGCACAGCAGTCGAGAACAGTACCACTGAGCCACGTAATATTAGAAGGAAAGGAAGCTTTTCGTTTTACGTGATCGTTAATCATGCGATCATGAGCCATGGGACCTCCTTTTTATGTGGAATCCGAACCACAGGACATGGCATTTCACTTCGAAAATCTCAAATGCAATGACCTTGGTGAGAGGCCAACAGCTTGACCGCTGCGCCACCACGCCCCCTCGTAATATGAGAGACTGGCTTGATGTCACAGAGGTAACGTGCTCACCTGCAGTGCCGAAAGCTGCAGGATCCAATACTGGTGCAATCAGGTGGCATTAAGGGGGCTTAAATGTGAGGGAGCCATGTCAGTAGTTTTTAAGGCACGTTAAATATCCCCTAGAGCCAAACTCTGGTGCCCCGGTGTCTTTAAAAGCCACAGTATTTAAAAGGGACTTAAAGGCATTAATAGTATTACAATATTATTAGTAATACCGTATTAGAACCAGAACAATTGGCTCACAATAGTAGGACCTGTAGCTTTATACATAATTATCTGTTTGCTATTAAACGATGGGAATACAATAGGTCCTGTTGACAGGAAATTTCTTGTTTGTGCTTTAGGCAGTCCAAATTAAAATCACCACATTTTTATTTTAAAATGTAAAGCGCATTTGACGCCCTGACAGGGGATAAAAACTAGTGAGATGTGGTTTGGTAACCATGGGGTCCTTTGTGAGCCCAGTATTGGTTCATTTTTCCTGTCGACCTCTCTTGGTCAACTCTTAGTCTTTTGTATAATAATGTCCAAGACCTTGGGTTTCTTTCATTATCTGACCTTAGTTGACCCCTGATTTTTATTTCCCGATAGTCCTATTTTTCAAGTAGTCAAATGCCTTAAATTGTTTCATTTCCCGCTGTGTGTTAAGTACCGATTACATTCACTCCATTCCCTGTGTAGTGCTCGTTAGATCATGCACCGCGGCCGCGAGGGTAGCTGTAGCAGGTCCGGAGCACGCACGTTCGAATCCCGGCACTGTTAGCGACTATCCTGAGTGTGTTTTTCTTCGTTTTTCCCCTACTCTCCGTCCAGTCAAATGCTACTTCATCCCTGTCTCTATACAAATATTCACACTACTACAGTCATCGCATATACACAGATTGTCATAAACGTTAAACACACGCCCAACTACACGGCTGATGACCAAGATAAGCCCCTAAAATGAGCTGTCATAGTCTATTCCCTGTGCTTTGTAAGAGGTGATGAAATGAGCATGGCTAGTGAAGTCCACCACGAACAGTTCACTCGTGGTAGTCTACTCCCTTAAGAGTTAACAACTAGTGATTTGGGTAATTCCCAAGAATTCATGAGCTGGGTTCGTATTTCGTACCCATATTTCCTTTTCGTCGCCTCTGTAGCATAGCGGTCAGTGTGGTTAGCTGCCGTCCTGGAGGTCCTGGGTTCGATTCCCGGCTCTGCCACGAAATTTGAAAAGTGGTATGAGGACTGGAACGGGGTCTACTCAGCCTCGGGTGGTCCAAATGAGTAGAGGTGGTTCAATTCCCACCTCAGCAATCCTCGAAGTGGTTTTCCGTGGTTTCCCACTTCGTTTTCGGGCAAATGCCAGGATGGTTCCTACTGTAAGGCCACGGCTGCCTCCTTCCCTCTTCCTTTTCTATCCCTCCTAATCTTCCGCTCCCTTCCCTCATGAGGCCCCTGTTCGCTTTGCGGGTGAGGCCGCCTGGCAGGGGTCTTAGGGGTTTCAGCGCCCTGTGCGAAATTCGATTTTGCGCCCCTCTGTGCGAGACTGGTTGCCTTACTCTGGCAAAAAATATGCGGTATCATAAAGAGGAATCCTGAAAATATAAAGTAGAAAATGTAGGCAAAGGCAAGGCACCGAATTATCGGATGAAATTAAATAAAATGAACCTGAAGTACATTTACCCATTTACTATATTACTTGAACATGCTTTACTTGCGTTGTAGTAATGGGATAGTCAAGGTAACATATAAAATATCGGCTGTACGCTCGCATGATGCAAAAATACTGGACTTGATTATCTAATAGGTGATGCGTAACATATTACAATAACTATTTTTAGCCTACTTTTCACATTTTGCAAAAATGAGCAAAAAGTAGTCTTATGAGATCGATCCGGGAAAATGTCTGTCCGTCTGTCCTTCTGTCTGTCTGTCTGTCTGTCTGGCTGTGTGTGTGTCCCCCCCATATCAACTCCTAAACGGCTGGAGCAATCGAAATAAAATTTGGTAAGAGTAAAGATCTATACCTGAATATTTCACGGCCATATTTGAAAATGATGTCAGTGCTACCAACTGCTGAAAAATCGCAATTGAAATTTGAGCTCCATGTTGGATATCTTGGGAGGTATGAATGGGAGCTATTTCAAAATCGGCACACATATAGATAATAATATTGCAGTTTAATTTCCAGAAGGCCATATATGGCAGTGTTGCCAAAATGATTATAAGCCTACTGATAGGTCCAATATTTAAATGCATATAACTTCTACACTATCAATTGGAATTCAACCAAATTTCGTTTGTTGTATGTGTACATAACCAGATATGACTGAATGTATTCTTATGAACCACCAGTGCTGCCAACTGTTAAAAAATGCTATTAATTTCTTTTATCCAAATACCAATATATATGAGAAAGTATGCAAGCCGACAGCTTTATACTATGCACACGTATAGTACATGACATTCTATATTAATTTGGAGTAACTTATATACGTCAGTGCTACCAACATGATTCTATGCCTCCTGAGAGGTCCAACTTTAAATACATGTAACATCCATACTATCGTTTGGATTTCAACCAAATTTCGTATGTGCTATGTGTACCATAACAGCTATGACTATGCTTATTATTAAGAGCAACCAGGGCTGGCAACTGTTAATAAATGCTGTCTCTATTTTTGTTACCCTAATATCAATATATCAGAAAGAATGCAAGCCAATAGCTCTAAACTTTGCACACGTATAGTACCTGGCATTCTAGATTACTTTGGAGTAACTAATATACGTCAGTGCTGCCAACATGATTCTAAGCCTGCTGATAGGTCCAATTTTAAAATGCATGTAACTTCTATACTAACTAATGGATTTCATTCAAAATTGGCACAACAATAGATCATATTATTTCAGATTATTTCTGACCAATACATGCATGACACTGTTGCCAACATGATTTTACGCGCGCTGTTTGATCCAATGTTTAACTGCATGTAACGTCCATGCTATTCGTTGGACTCCAACCAAATTTTGTATTCTGTACCTTAAGAGATGGAACTAAGAATATATTCAGTCACTCGGGCTGCCAACTGTAGTGCTCTATTAGGCTACATTATGCCAGGTGTCCAGTATTTCGAACTAATTAGAAATTTCGATATTACCAACTTAATTTCGTCATTATTCTAGATAGATCTATATCGATTAATCATTGGCATGAATCTTAAATTTTAAGAAAAGTAGGCTCTTTAGTTCGTCACGGAACTTCTTGTTTCAGTTGTGATGCAAAATATCGACATAACAAAATCACTGGAAAAATACACTCACAGGAATCAAACTTTATTAATTCAAACAACTACGACACACAGGGAAAAACACACTAAAACCCAAAACCTTATGCGTAGGGAGCTTTCCGTGCTTTGACTGAAGCAAACTGTTTTACTAACTGGGCTAAATCGAGTGAACGCGCAACATCGTTCCATATTGAAATTAAAGCAAGTTTTGACAGTCTCTCTTGGCCCATTGTAGGACGCAGGTAGGTTTTAATCAACTTCAATTTTGAAAAGCTACGTTCACCCGAAGCGACAGTTACCGGCAAGGTTAAGAGAATTCGCAAAGATACATCGACGTTTGGAAAAACGTCAATCATATTCGTGCTGTAAACGAACTGCAATGCAGCGCGAGGGATTTTTGCGTTTGGTGGTAGGCATGGTCTGAAATGTTGCAGCTCTGAACATAGATCTATCCCACTTATGTCAAGACTCATTATTTCCACTGGAAAGCTATTTTTGCAAGTTCAATCAACGATCCATGAGTGGACTACTATCATTAATAGACCCAGGCAGTGCCTTTAGATCGTACAGAAATCCCCATGTATCGGATCGGAATGCTCTTAAAAGCAAAAGAATCTCTTCCTTACAGACTTTAAAACTACTGTTAGGAGTTTGTCAACGAAACTTTTTTTAAAGCGTCGTTGTAACTTCACTTGTTTGCACTTAACCTTAGCCTGAGTTTCAGCCTCTGTCAGCTTCGGCTCCGACTCTGACTCAGAACTGTCACTCTCAGTGCCTCACTCGATTACTCGGTCCGAGTCATCTTCCTCAATCAACCGTTTAGGGGGTCTAGTCTTCCTTTTCCGTCTACCTTCTTCGACCTCAAGAGACACAGACGCAATGATTTCTTTTGCCGAAGTTACAGCGCTTTCATAGCCTTCTTGGGAATATTTTTCAAGGTACGCGATACAACCTTCCGCGAAAGAAGACGTTTTTTGTATATCAATTGCTTCTGCTTGCTTGGCTTTGCTATTATTATTATTATTATTATTATTATTATTATTATTATTAGCGTATGGCAAGGAAATTATATACATAATATAAACAATATACACACAATAACAAAAAAACATTGATTCACTTCAGGCATTAGTGTTAAGCTTTGCTAATTATGTTTAATTGAAACAAAATGTCGAGCCATACTAGAATAGCAACGACAAAGTCGAATGTCACAATTTTTTTCGCCAAGTATTCAGCTTCATAGAGTAGACATGAATCAAAAGTAGGGATCCCTTTAATGGCCTTTAAGGCTGCCACTACCCCATTCATATCGTATCTAAAAGGCCTCACTACACCTATGCGATCTTTTAAGAGTCAAATTACAAATGTGAGCTAACAAAATAGACCACCGGCCAGGAGACGATGAAAATAAAACATATATGCGTTGAATAGTGCCAAATAGAGTAACGCAGTAAGGACAGCATTCGGCTGAGTCAGATAAAACTAGGTTTAAGGAATGGCTACCTTATGGAACATATTTTGCGCGCGGGAACTGTTTTACAATGGGAGCTTGAACTCCTTGACCTTTCATATTCGCACCGTTGTCAAAGCCTTGACCTGTAAGGTCTTCTAACTTTAACCTCATTTCTGTCAATGTATTAATGATCAGATCGGCAAGCGCCTCACCATCAGTTTTTTCGGCTACCACAAAACCATCGAAGTGTTCGGTCGGATTTACACCGTCGTCAGATTTTTGAACGAACCTTAAAGTGATCGACATTTGTTCTTTTTTTAGAAAGGTCTGGTGTGTAATCGGGAATAACGGAGAAATATTTAGCTTTAGACACTTGAGCTAAAATATCCGACAAAATCGCATCACCTAGCAAATTTATGATCTCGTTCTGTATTCTTTTACTGCAGTAGTGATCACTTGCATAGAAACCATCACCCTTCGTAAGTGCTTCTTCATAACCGGATCGTATTTGCCCAAAAGTTCAACAAGTTGGAGGAAATTACCATTGTTTTTCTCGAAAAATTTGTCAGATGAACCCCTGAACGACAAATTGTTTTTACTTAGAAACATGGTTATCGATAACAATCGTTCGAGTACGAACCTCCAATATTCTACCTCAGCACACATGATTGTGTTGTTATGATTTCTTTTTCTTTGCCTCTGTCTCCAGCTCGTGCCACACCCGCACCCCTTTCTCCAACCTCACTCCCCTCTCTCTCCGCCTACCTCACTTTCTTTCTCTCTCCTTCACCTTGCTACAGCACTGCTACAACAGCGAACCGAACCGAAATATCACAGAAATGCCTGAGCGCTCCGAAGAGCGATTTGGTTGGTCCCGGGCCCGGGAGTCGAGCCGGGTTGCGTTTCTGCGATAGTGAAAAGGCAAGGGAGAAAAGGATCGAGTTTGCTAATCACTATTTCACTGAGTTTAACTTCGGTCCGTCACGCTCTAAGGTGCGCGTAGGGGTTTCAGTCGTGAGAGATAACACCGGTTGAACTTCTTTATAAAATTGATTCTCTTATTTGTTTGACGAACTCGCATTTACCTATCTTGCCATTTGTTCAATAGGAAATAAATCAAAATTTGCCTATCTTTCGGGTACGTCTTTGGCGGCCCCCAACCCGTTGGCGCCCTGTGCGACCGCACATGTCGCACACCCCTAAGACCGGCCCTGCCGCCTGGGCGCGGTTCTGATCACCCCTCCCCAGTTGTATCCAATCCGATCAGATGTTCCCAGCTCTAGGACACTGCCCGTAGAGGCGATAGAGGTGAGTTCCCTCGCTGAGGCCGTGGGAGCCACCAACCTGGAGGGTAAATTAAATTTAAAAAAGAAATCTCCTTTTCATGGCCGAGCTTCCTTTTCTCTAACTCCCAGCCTCTTTTCTCTAATGACTAATGGCGTTCCTTTTCTTCTTCTCCAAGCGCCATAATCTTGTTACAACGAGCATTTATTCTCAAGATGATGATGATCATAATAATAAAACTTTCTTCGGCTTTTCCCAGGCTCATTTTGGTTTTGGCCAGGGATTTAAGGCCGGATGCCCTTCATGACAACACGTGATTTTTGAGGTGAAAATTCCACCCCGCTGTCACCGGAGTTCATATCCCGGCCGTCCGGATGAAAGACTTAGCACTAGGCCATCACGCTCCCATGACGACGAGGACGACAAAGACGACGAAGACACAGCACTGAGGGCAAATATTCTTGTCCTTCTATACTCCACAATAATAATCTCAAACAACTGTACCTTGTTTCGTTTCCCGAACTTGACTTAGAGAGATCCACAGCTGAATGCAATTATTTCATGAGACATTGTCTTGTCTCAGTGCACGAGCAGGCCTACGCGCCCGTCTGACTTCGCAGTGACGTGACGTCACTGTGTGGCTACCAGGTGAGTTAGCCGTGGTCGTTACGGCATGACTGCTAGCAGTCGCTCACATCCGGGAGGCGAGGAGGTTTGAAATCCCCCGCCGGCAACCTTGAAGATGGTCTTCTGTGGTTTCCCATCTTCCTTCCAGGCAAATGCCGGGGTTGGTCCCTAACTTAAGGCCACAGCCGCCACCTTCCAACTCCTTGTCCTTACATTCAAACTTTCCTCCCCAGACAACACTCCAAACGCGACGGTACTTGTAGCTCACCCATTGGGTGTCCGCCTCGAAGCAGCTACAAAACTGGCGAGACAAACATGTCCTCGGACACTCCTGGCAATGAAAGCCATACGCTAAAGAAATAAACTGTATGGCTTTCGCTAGCTCCCGTAACTAAGAACAGCTCTGGGCTTGTTCTGCAGTTGGGTCTTCCAAGCATGCCTGATCTATTACAACACTGGAAATAGCTTAACGTGAATATAAAAATCGTTGAGAGGCGCGCCTTCCTAGCACCTGGTGGCCCTGGGTTAGATTCCTTTTTCCGCCAGGGATGTAAGAAAATGACGTGAGGGTAGGAACGGGATGCACTCAACCTCGTGAGGACAATTGAGAAGCTGTCTTGACAGTGAGGCTGCGGCCCAGTCACGGAGATGAAGATAAACGGTCGAGGGGACCCGACGCGCTGATCTCGCGTCACCCCGTAATATGCTGGCCAAATGGCTGGGCAGCGGTCGCTGGGTAGGCCCAGGCCCATCATTGGCAGTAGTGCCACGGAGTTTGGTTTCTTGAATATAACAATAACTTGCCATTATTATTAAATTACTTCAGCACTAGGTCCGAAGAGTTAAGCACATACTTAGTTTAACCCGACGTTACACTTGCTAAATCCACTCTGCACAAGTAGAGGCATTCTTAGGCTACTTTCTTAGTCCTTACACCAACGTATCATAGGATCATACTCGATGAAGTAATTAAACTTCTCTTACGGGCAGAACAAATGTAAGGTTTCACGATTCTGTGAGGGTATGTACAGTTGTTCCCATAGAAAACACTTTCTTAGGATGATAGTGTACACACACGGTGGAAACTAAACACAAAACTTAAATTATCCAGAGTGCTAGGTTACATAGCCTAGGTAGATGTCATCTATGTTCGTGTTTGCTGCATGTATGCAGTAATGAATTGATCGTGTCACACTAAACCCACATTTACATCTGATCAGAGTGCTTGTTCCAAACAGTGCCGAATTGATTTATTTTATACACATTGAAAATGGCTGCTGTGGCTTCATTTAATTCAACCTTACTTTGCTGAAGGCCAAATTTAGAGGAATGGTCCTCGTAAAATGACTAAGTGCATTATGCCCGCTTTGAACTTTCGAGCACTAGACCTCTGCCTGTGTGCATAATCATGAGTGGCACTAGATTGACACAGTATAATTGTGTGGAATCCAGAGGAGAGAAAGCGTTGGATGACATTTGCTTTATGTAGGGCTTGTGACACATTTACCCATCAACCTCTAGAATGAGAGAGTATGAGTGTTATTTTTTCATCCCGGCATTTGCCTAGAATGAGTATGGAAAATAACCTGGAGAAAACCAAGCAATATTGATCTTGTAACTGTGCCAGTCAACAAAAAATAATTCCAATTACTGGAGTATGTGAAAGAAATAACCTGAAATAAATTAAAATATATACAGGGTGGCTGGTGTTTACCTGGACAGCCGGGAGCATATTATTCCCTAAGTCAGGACGCGCCGAAAGACATGAAAAACGTAAAATGAAAGGTGCATAGTTAAGCGGGAATAAATGTTTAGTGAGGTCTTTTAAACAGGTCTAGCAGGCGAATCGTTGGTCCTATGACGTTGAGATTGCACCATGCTGTGCAGCACAAAGAACCGAAGAATAATGTAAAGGATGGATCTGCGGAGAGTGCTTCTCAAACAATTCCAAGTTAACGACAATCACTTTCGGGAAGGCTCTTTGTCATGTCCAGGCCGGCCACATCGCATCAACTGTCGCATGTCACATGTACATGTCTTATTTTAGAGGGGAGGGAAAGCATATTAGGAACCCGGTTGTTCCTAGTCTGTGGGAACTGGTACGGCAAGTTACCTCCCTTTTGTGGAACTGACCTTCACTTATCAGTTGTCTGCGAGACCTACACCGGTGAATACCGGCTGTTGTGTGAATCCAGTGACACTTCCTCGATCCGGTCTTGTACACAGTAGCAAGCAGTGTTGCCAAGAGTGACGTACTTTTGCTCATGTTTTCTCCTACACCACGCCTCTTTTACTATACGCTTTTCACATCTTTAAGTGCCCCCTGACCTGGGAAATCGTATGTTCTCGGATAACGGATCTAACTCCACCCACCCTGTGTGTGTGTGTGTGTGTGTGTGTGTGTGTGTGTGTGTAGTTTACTTCAATAGTCCGTTGTGACCCGATGTGGGTTCAAGGCGAAACCGTATCAGACATTAAACCCCAGTTCAACCTGGTCAGCAACATCCTCGCTTCCTCACTATAATACGCTGCGTACTGGTCAGAGACGTCAGCAAGGCACTGCATTGGCGGAAGCCTGACAATAACAGATGCCGATTGTCTGCCGATTGGGTAAGTTGAGTCGTCGGTCGCTCGTTGACCAATGGGCACGGAGCTGAGACGGTACGTGGGAGCACCATCAAACCTGAAGACTCAAGTGAGAACCTGTTTTTCTATTTTACTTCAGGATCGTTATCCTTGTATCCACGGTGGTGGGTCCTTGACTCGCACACTTAATAAACTGGGCGCTAAACATTCCAACCCTTTCATTGGGGAGTATTTACAGAATCCTGGATTCACGCCCCACACCCACTCCCATTTCCTAATACAGGGTGTATCAAAATGAATATCGGGGTTTTTAAGACTTTGTGGTTTTTATTACAGTTAACTTACAATTATAAATAATACATCAAATGAAAGAGCAATTCAAACAGTTGGTCCTACAAGTATTCAATGTGAGCACCATTCATTGCACGGCATACATCGAGTCGATAGCCGAGTTCGTCCCAAACCTTGCTCAGTGTATCTGGAGTAATTTTTGCAACAGCTCCTTCAATCCTGTTTCCTAAGTCGGTTAGGTCAATTGGTAGCTGAGGCACATACACAAGATTCTTTACGAACCCCCAAAGATAAAAATCGCATGGCGTCAGATCGGGTGAACGTGGAGGCCATGTGAAACAAGCTCTGTCATCCGGAACGTAATACGGAACGCACGTTGCACTGTAACTGCAGATTCAGTCCTTGCAAACTTTAAAACACAAATAAATTTCTGCTCCCTAGTCGCCATCTTGGCTACTAGCGCTTCTAACGGAAGACGGAGGAACCAGTGCATGGGCATGGGCATGCGCACAGGTACGAACACTTACTAGACAAACTGTTTGAGTTGCTCTTTCATTTGACGTATTATTTATAATCTTACGTTAACTGTAATAATAATACCTACTGTACTACCAAGCCTTAAAACCCAGATATTCATTTTGATACACCCTGTATAGTAGGGACTGTGCTGTAATCCCTATCAGAGGCTACCGATAAGGACAAAACGATCCTAGTACAGTATGTTGCAGAACCCCTGATATGCTTGTGGCTAAAGTCCGTGCTATCAGATGATTGGGATATATCAATATCCTATATATATATATATCTATATATATAAAAATCAATGTAACGTGATAGTTTGTCTGTGGGTGTGTATGTCTCCTATGCGTTCAAATACCATTCGTCCGATTGCGATGAAACTTGGGTGAGATGTTGAGTACACTCCAAGGAAGGTTTCTGACTTAGTAAATCCATTTTACAATAGGTAGCGCACGCGTAGATTCAACAAATGAGCGACGATGCACGAAGCATTTCAACAAAGTCCCGTATGTGTTCATATACCATTCGTCCGATAGCGATGAAACTTGGGTGAGATGTTGTGTACACTTACGTGAAGGTTTCAAAATTAGTGAATACATTTCACAGTAGATAGCACACAAGTAGATTCAACAAATGAGCGACGACACGCAATGCGTTTCAACGAAGTCCCGTATGCATTCAAATACCATTCGTCCGATAGCTATGAAACTTGCGTAAAATGTTGTGTACACTGCAGGGAAATTTTCTGGCTTAGTACATCCACTTTACAATAGGCAGCGGACGAGTAGATTCAACAAATGAGCTACGACGCGCGAAGCATTTCAACAAAGTCACGTTTGCGTTCATATACCATTCGTCCGATAGCGATGAAACTAGGCTGAGATTTTGTGTGCACTCCAGGAAAGGTTTCTAGCTTAGTAAATCCCTTTAAAAAAAGGTAGAGCACGAGTAGAATCAACAAATGAGCAACGGCGCGCGAAGCGTTTCAACAAAGTGCCATATAATTTCATATACCATTCATCCGATAGCGATGAAACTTGGGTGAGATGTTGTGTACACTCCAGGGAAGGTTTCTGGCTTAGTACATACATTTTACAATAGGTAGCGCACCGGTAGATTCAACAAATGAGCGATGACACGCGAAGCGTTTCAACAAAGTCCCGTATAAAGTCATATACCAGTCGTCTGATAGTGATAAATGTTTGGTGAATTGTTGTGTACACTCCAGGAAAGGTTTCTGGCTGTGAATCCATTTTACAATACGAAGCGCACGTTTATATTCAACAAATGAGTGACTACGCGCGAAGCGTTTCGACAACGTCCCGTATACGTTCACATACCATTCATCCGATTGCGATGAAACTTGGGTGAGAAGTTGTGTACATTCCAGGGAAGGTTTCTGGCTGAGTACATCCATATTACAATATGTAGCGCAAGAGTAGAATCAACAAATGAGCGACGACACGCGAAGCGTTTCAACCAAGTCCCGTATGGATTCATGTACCATTCGTCCGTAGCTATGAAACTTGGGTGAGATGTTGTGTACACGTCATGGAAAATTTCTGGCTTAGTAAATCCACTATACAATATGCAGCGCACAAGTTGATTCAACAAATGAGGGACGACGCGCGAAGCGTTTCAACAAAGTCCCGTATAAGGTCATATACCATTATGCCGTTAGCGGTGAAACTTGGGTGAAATATGGTGGACACTCCAAGGAAGGTTTCTGGCTTAGTAAATACATTTCACAGAAGGTAGCACACGAGTAGATTCGACAAATGAACGACGACGCGCGGAGCGTTTCAATACAGTCCCCTATGTCTTCATATCCCATTAGTCCGATAGCGATGAAACTTGGGTGAGATGTTGTGGACACTTACGTGACGGTTTCTAACTTAGTAAATACATTTTACAGTAGGTAGCGCACGAGTAGATTCAACAAATGAGTGACGGAGCGCGAATCGTTTAAACAAAATCAGGTATGCATTCATATACTATTCATCCGATTGCGATGAAACATTGATCAGTTATTGTGTACCCGCCAGGGAAGGGGACTTAGTAAATCCATTTCACAATAAGTAGCGCAAGAGTAGATGCAACAAATGGGTGACGACGCGCGAAGCGTTTCAACAAAATCCCCTATTGGGTTCATATAACATTCTTCGATTGCGATGAAACCTTGATGATTTATTGTGTACACGCCAGGGAAGGGCTTCGACTTCGTAATACATTTCTCAATAGGTAGCGCACGAGTAGATTCAACAAATGAGTGACAGCGCACGAATCGTTTAAACAAAAACCCCTATACGTGCATATACCATTCATCCGATTGCGATGAATCATTGATGAGTTATTCTGTACACGCCAGGGAAGGGTTTCGACTTAGTAAATCCATTTCACAATAGGTAGCGTACGAGTAGATTCAACAAATGAGTGACAGCGATGAAACTTTTGAAAGTTGTTGTGCACGCTCCCACGAATGGTTCTAAATTAGGAAATCCATTTTACGATAGCTTAGAGGCAGTTAACATGTTGTGTATCCAAAAGCACTTCAAGAAACAGAATTTCAACGCCAATTTCTTTGATTGGCATTGCAACGCATGCCGGGTACAGCTTGTATATATATATATATATATTAGTACTCCAATTATCCGAAACACTTGGGACCGGACTCCATTCGGATAATCAAAAATTCAGGTAATTTGAATTACATACATGGTATACCTAGCGTACATTGGTATTTTAAAGAAAAAGAGCTTATTTTCGGTTCTGTATGCATTTTTAATTATGTAAGTAAATGAAAAGGCAACACATTTACATATTATATAGCGTACGTACTTACAAGTGCCGTACAATACTGTTGCAGTAAATGAAAATCATGGTTTGCTGAACATCTCGGTCAAAATAAGCTCACCATCCCAATAATGTTCGCGCTGCGCCTACACTAGCGTCATGGAGGGAAGGTCAATTGACGTCAGAAAAGTTGGATGGCGCAGCCACGCGGCAGAATGTTGAAGCTGTAACATTGTGACTGGTGTGATTTATTTAGATGGTGAAACATTGACGTCGTGATGGAAACAGAAAGAAATTTGTCAAATTCGAGGAGGTACTGCTCTGTATACGGTTGCAAATCGTATAAAACGGCTACGAAATATTTTCACTACTTTCCTGTACAAAAAGTTCAGAGAGAAAGATGGGCTTCGGCGCTGTCAATTGGAAAACGTGTTACATGTTACATGACAGTGTGCAGTCTGCATTTTTGTGAAGACGACTTCTTTCCACCGGTACTGTTGATTATTGATAGTTATTGTCTCTAATTTGTATTCACATGGATTTAGCTACATCAAAAGTACTGATAAACTTATAGCCTATTACTTCTGTGCCGTACATAGAATGTAATCCGCTCTTCGTAAACTTATTTTAGGGGTTCTTCCGATTGACAATAGCCGAATGGTTAGAAAACATAAGAAAAATGCTGTTCCTAGCCTTAATTTGCCAGAGAATTTATATTCTTGCCTTTGAACAGCAAGTATGTAGGTCATTGAAGTATGATTTGGCTTGAATTGTGTTTTTGGCTATGATCTCCCTACTGTTGAATTTAGTTAATTAAAATGTAAAATCTTAGTTTTAAATACCGGTTTGGTGACCCGTCATCCCAGGCAGGCCGGCAACACCTATACTACTCAGGCAGAGAGGTCACTTAGCCGTAATTTTGAAGTTATAGTGATGTTAAGTATACATATGCGGTAATGTAGCAGGAGACCGGATCGGCCTGGGCTATTCTAACTTTAATCAGTTCCCATTTCAGGGTTTTACAGTTTTGAGTGCGAATAATTGGTTTGAAAGTTGTACAACAGCAAGGAGAGTATGTTTTGTATAGGTTTTAATTGGTATTATGGTTTATGTCGAGCTGAGGAAAGAATTTGGTTTGGCTTAAAGTGTAGTTTTTGATCTGTTCCGTTTGCTTATGACAAGTTCAAATGGAGACTCTAGCTTTGTTAAATTTCTGTATTTTAAATATTTAATTAAATATATTGATAAAGAGGATGTCTCCATTTTAACTTGGCTGTGGCAAGAGATGAATAAATTAACATTCTTGCCTTTGAACAGCAAGTATGTAGGTCAATATTTGCAATATTGAAGTATGATTTGAGCATCCCAAGTAACGCTTCTTTGAACCGAAAACATTCATGCAAATTCAGGGTTGCTTGATTCAATTTATTATCAGGGAGTCGTCCTTTGCGTTATGTGAGATATATATATTGTGAAATTAATTTAAAAAAACATCGATACCGCTAGGCTCCCAAGTACAGGCTTCATATACGTAACAGCAGACAGTAAATTAACTATCTACGTGTGGGTAATATTTTTAACTGGTAGTAATTGGCACTGCATTTAAATTGATTGTAAAAATATTTCTATCAATGAAAGGAAATATGTAGTATTTTGCCATCATAAATTAGAAGCCATAACAAACGCACACCCAATTACTTCACGTCACTATATCGCCGCCATATTGCAAACAGCTGACCGTAAGCTCCTCCCCCGTTTCGGACGTCAATAGCGCGCGCACAGTTTACGCCACGGTTTTTGGCTGGTCAGTTCCGGTTTCACAGTCGTATTTTTCTGAAAGCGATTCGGATAGTCGGAGTTCGCATAATTGGAGTTCTACTCTATATATAAATATGTAACTTTTTTTCAGGTTATCTTTTTGACATATTCCAGTAATTGAAATTATCATTATTGTCAATAAGGCAACTCTGAGAAACTATCTCTACACTAAGGATAGCACTGTCAGGGATGGATTTCAATATACATATCTCCAAACTCAATCTTTCCTTTGCTGTCGTGGAACATTACTTAACTCACTCGGCTACACTGCTGGGTTGGCATAATTAATGCAAGGAACATTTGAGGCACCCATCGTCGAATCAGAGACGCTAAAGTTGGCTAGATGCACCGGAGTTTTGATTCCCGGTACTGAAGCTCTTCGTCCTGAAATCCAGATAAATAGTGACGAGGTGGTATTTGATTTAAAGTCCCGTGGCACGCAACCGTCCATTTGCCTTCAATTACAATAGACACACAACTGAAAATGAAAATCCACAGCCTGCTTCCAGTCTCCGACCGGGTCAGGAATGGAATGAATGAAGCCCCCATCTAGCGGCGAGGATATGAACTGTGCCGGCTTCCGAGGCCTGACGCACTCCTCTGGGGCAATGATTAAATGAAGACGGATGAAATGAAATGATAGTGGAGAGTGTTGCTGGAATGAAATTTTGACAGGGAAAACCGGAGTACCCGGAGAAAAACCTGTCTGTCTCCGTTTTGTCCGGCACAGATCTCACATGGAGTGACCGCGATTTGAACCACGGACCCAGCGGTGAGAGGCCGGCGTGCTGCCGCCTAAGCCACGGAGGCTCATCTAATGCAGCTTATTACTCAAATAACGCCTTCTGCCATACCCATGTGTAAGAGTTCACGGCCATAATGTCGCTAGCCACCCAATAGGTGGTCCGTGCAACTAATTTTAAAGCCCACTATGACACAAGGCCATGAGACGAGACTATCTCTGGACTCAGCCGTCCTTGAAATGGATTTCCATGATGGGCTATATTGAACTCTAAGGCCAGGGATGGTACCTTCTAATATTCCACACCGCGGCATAGCCGAACGTGTTAAATCGTACTCCATGACCACGATGGGAACCGGAGCTGCAGCAGGTCTGGGGATCGGAGGCTCGAATCCCGATGCTGACAGCAGACACACGAGTATGGTTTTACCATATTTCATCATGAATACCAATATGGCATATCTTTAAAGTCCCATGACACCTAGCGCTGACCCTTGCCCAAATAAATAATTATTCCACTAGTCACCAGAGAAACACTGGTTATCACACACACAAGTACGTGTTGCTGATGACCAAGCTGTCTTAAGGCCCTACAATGAATTAGCAAACGTCTTATTTATGTATGTTGTAAAATTCAAGTCCATTTGAAACTTGTTGGGATAAGGAGCACAATCCGAGATAAGGAGCACAAACCCAAATGTTGTCATAGTAGTTCTTTTTTCCTGGGTGACATGAACCCATAAGCTTCCACAGACATATGCTTGATTGTTTTCATAGCCAGAAACTGTTACTGGTGCGAACTGATATTCATCCTTCTTTACGTGCTTTCCGCAATGGAGTGATTATGTTACAAAGGGTAAAGTAAGTAGAATTCTACTAATTCAATGCAGGCTTTATTTCGTGTTATGCAGCATAAATGCATGCACTAAAAGACAAATGAGAACCTGGCTTTGATTTATTGGCACCGTCCGGACATCGTGATCACCTTATCGCACACAGTATAAGACTGGTCTTGTTTTACGTGAAACCTTGTCTTATGATTCGGTTTCCATTTAAATATGGAGGTCCCGTGGCTGAGATTAACGGTCAAGTAAAAATAAAAATTTCTAGCTTCTATAAGACTGAAATTCACTGAAAATTCATCCGAAAAATCTTTATACACTGTTCATCGTAATTTGTACAAATATCCCGTCACTCATTCATACGAACTTCACACCTGGTTGAATTGTGCGACTTTCTCACTCGCACTCACGCGTAGCTTTATAATGTCAGAAAGGCTCCAAAATAAGTCCCCCTTCAATCACGGTCGACGAAAGACGGGTTCGGTATAACTGCGCCTTTCTTCCTCAATCAGGTATGAACCAATGAGCTTCCTGGATTCAGATCGTACTTCTGTTTCCTCGTAGAACCTTCTAGAATGCTTGGAATATGATAAAATAACAGAATATTGTGCTCGCATAAATTAGCTCGATCTTATTCACGACCAGTGATAAGCAAAGCAGGTGTCACATTTCGCCAGTTCAAATCGGCGAGCAAAAAATTTGTCACGTGGCTCGAGTCTAATATCTCCATCTTCGCAGATAAATTATTCATTGCTCCGGCAATACCGTTATGTTAAAGCACTCCAATCGTTCCTGGACTCTGGGCTCGGATGGTCACAGTAAAGTACAGTGGAATGATTCTGTTGATGCTGATTTTTCCAGTGTATGTAAATAAGTCGCAATAGGTTTTTAAAAACCCAACTTGCCTTGTTAAAATTAAGATGCTGATAAAGACCATTTGGCTGCTTTCGTAATAATTGTTGGTGGTGACAGTGATTGCCGATTTAAGGAACGAAACATGTAGGTCACCTGCATCTAATGCTTTGGGGGATAGGAAAAGTGAATACGGAATGGAAACTATTATCTGTTGGTTGGTATCTGAGTTATCCCACTATCTGGATAAAACAGTTGCTACTGGGTTCGACTACTGTTCGTACTACTTGATTCGAATACTGTTCGTACTAAAAACAAGTTGGTCTGCAGCGTAATCTCCAGGTTTGACGCGGACTTTTTTGGGGCTTTAAGCCTTTGGGAAAAGAAAATCTTAAAATGTGTGACCCACTAGTCGCCACTGAGGCATTCCATTCACGCGAGAAAATGTGACTTCTTCACCAAGGATTAGAATGATCCCCTTCGTGGTTTCAATGATGGTTACTGCATTAAAATATTGTCCCATTACCCAAATGATAGCATACAGTGTACATGACAAATATGGCTGCCAATGATAGAGCATGACATTTCATGTCATATTGAATAAGAGTTGAATAATGCACTTCAAAATTACTTTGATTCCCGTAAGGCTATTGTTAAATTCAAACCATTGTTCGATACTGGGATAATACACGAGGCTGATGATGAAGATTCCCAAGCCCGTTGAAAGATTGGTAGCTACTGGGTTAAGCTACTGAGGATACTACAATTACTGCTTCTGCTGCAATAAAACATGTAAAGCGTATTCAGGGTCTGTTCCAAACAAAGTTCCGGAAGTAAAGTGTAAAAGAGTGGTAACTATACTCAAATGTCATAATAGCTTTTATGTTCGACCCACACTATTACGTGTCAGAAAACTGTATCATAATGATGGTCATTATAACACTGTTTTCCATTATGATACAGTTTCTCCAGCCAATCAGAGCTCGTTCATTGACCAATTAGGTAACGATACCTTCGCGCATGCGCTCAAAATCCAACATGTCGGACATAAACACATCGAACTATAATAAATTACCGACATGGAATACGCACCGTCCATATGTTCGCGTAAATAAACTGGCGAATATGAGACAAGCAATAGCACTGTACCTTAAAATCACCAACGCTAATTTCTGCACAGCGCATTGTCTTCAAATGACACCGGTGACAATATTACTGAGGGACGGCTGATGTAAACATACTGTATGGCTACATATGGCATTGCAAGCACACAGAGCGCATGCGTCGGTCGTTCAAAGATCTTGAAAGACAGAGATATAACACCCAACGCTCGCTCTGCGATCACAAAATTCAAGTACCGTAGCTGACTCTCAACAGATATTTATGAATATTTATGTTAAAACATATAATAAAGTTATAATTATCGTCGAACATAAACAGTCGTATGCAACTCGCCTATAATGGTAATTAAGACACTCGTATGGAAATTATAAAACTCGCATACGCTCGTTTTATAAAAATACTCGTGTCTTAATTATAGCCATTATAGGCTCGTTGCATAATGTACTATTTTTCCATATCGAAAATATATCATGCGAATCACTGCACTGCATTCCCCCAAACAAGCCCCATGATGAATCCATTGATTGTCAATGGGTTTGACCAGTGCGAATTCTACAGTTGCTGCTTGTACTACATGCAAGGGCGTTATGAGCCTGTCGCCATCTGCATGGGAATGACTCGCACAGTGTTTTTGTGACCGCTGATATGTATAATCCTCATGTTTTCATTTCATTTGGAGTCAAATTATGCCCTTTGTTTGCCCACTCGACGGTATTCAATAAAATGGCTTATGTTTGCGTTAACATTACTTATGTCCGAATATTTCAGTTGCACAAACCATAATAGTACTGCAGGATTGGTGTGCAAATATCACTGAGTTTTACATGAACAATCGCAATACAGAATGAAAACTTAACAGTAATATAACTGGTACACAAATTGAATAACATTTGTAAGTATATGAATTAAAAATGATTGTTATTTGAAATTGATACCGTTGAACAATTCCGCACTACATGCGTGCAGACTGCCAGCACGTTTTGTGCATGGTCGATCCCTTCTGCTTGCTGTGCTCTTTCACATTTGGTCGCATTGATTTTCAATTTGGCAACGTTGTATCAGTTTATGAGTATTGAATGATAAACGAGTTGGAAGTATTTGGAAATGAGCATGGACTAATATCATAAAAAGACGATGTATAATGTTACAATAGCATTCACCATCTTCTAAATCCACCCATTAAATTCTCATTAACTGATCAAATTTACCCTCAGATTCAACATCAATAATAATATGCTTGACACTTCTGTTCATGAGACTCCTGCTATCAGCTAATCATAGGGTCTTGAAGAAGGTTAGTCCCAGCTCCTCCCTTGTGGAGGCTATTTGTATAGTGTGCCCAACTGGTCACGGCAGTCTGGTATCGAACTCAGGGCCTTATCAGAGAAGACCAGGCAAATGGTTATGCCTAAGGTCGAACCAGTGGTCTCTAAGGGGGAGCCATTATATGGAACCCACAGAGCAATGAGAGGTCTACTGACACATAATAGTCTAGCGTGATTTCACGATTATTTAGGTGCAAATCATAGCAATTTAAAGGAGAAATTGTAAGCAAAATGCAAGGGAATGTACGTTTTCAGTGCATACGAAGTCGAGAGAGGCTATTTTGAAGTCTGACAAATGACTTTAACAAGTAGGCGGGATAGACATGGCGCCTACGGAACTATTTCCGTCTAGGGCGGTCAGACAGCTCAAAATTAATGACCCGGGAATCCACCGGTCGACAACGAGTAAAGCTTTGGCGGGACCAAGCCCACAAGAAATTAATTAATTACAGATAAATGGAGCATTGTAATGCAATGAAACATACACACAGATGAATGTATTCACGGAGGAGTAATTTAGGAGTGGTTTTTCACCTAAAATTACGCCTATTTCTCAAAATGACCGCATTACAACCTAACTCACGCTCGAGAGCATGGATACTTTAACCAACCAGCGGGAAATCCCCACCGTAGCATCCCACGCGCTGAACTAAGGCAATTAATTATAATTAATTGGCCGAAGCGATCGCCGGCACGCGAATGTTTTTAAAACCTCCACGCCTAGATAAACAAGATGCAGTTGTTATTTCGGCTGAAGACGGAGTATTTCAAGAAGGGAGTCGCTCTCACGTGTCCCGTGAACTATTTTGTGCAAGAAACCAATATAAGGGAAGAGCACCCTACGCCAAGGGTCAGTGATACGTCAGTTGTTGGTCAGTTATGGTCAGTTATACGTCAGTTATGGTTCAGTTGGAAAGCAGTTGAAGACGTCAGACGGTCGCTCGAGTTGGAAGTTAGTCCTTTGTCTACAAGCGCTCTGCAGTAAGCACGCCAATTATTAAGATATCAGCGTACCGCCGTTGAAGACAATGGAGGCAAATTGTAAGCTTCATCAGTAATAATGAAGTGCATAAAAGGTAACAAAGTGCAGATATTGCTTTATTATCTGACACAGATATAAATTCGCTACAGCGAATAGGAACTGATAATGTTTGGAACAGTTCGTATACCGGAAGGTATTGTCAATTATATGACATCAGCATTAGGAGCACTCCAGTGATGGGAGAGTGGAAGTTATTGCCACCTATCCAGGACAGTGAGGTGAACGGGAGTGCAGGGAACTAGGATCGAACATCTATAAAAACGCTACTAGATTTCACGGAGACCAGCGGTTATCATAAGTCATCGCATCTCTGAGGTCAAGCGTAGGTGAAATCCAGATTAAGGATCAACATGTGAAATGATAGATGAAGTGTATAGAATGTGAAATAATAATTTAAAGTGTTAATGTGTTTAATGATTAATATTCAGTGTTTATCAGTGGTAAAGGCCACTTGTGGTAATATGTGTATCATGTGTAAAAAGTGTGAATCTCAGTGTTGTGTATTGGATATCATGATGGATTAAGTCAAATCGTCATGGTAGAGCTCAGGCGGAGATACTGGTACTTTCCAGCCAGAAGGAAACGTGAGTAAACATGCAAATAATAACATTATAATGGCATAGTTCACCATGTAACGATTAATCACTTTGAAATTAAAGAAGTAATAGTCACTTACTGAACGAGTTTTCACCACTCGTCTTGAATAAAGTATGACTTGGAAGGTGATTTGCTTAGGACCATGTAGGTCAAAAATAGTGATGGATCTAAACGTTAAAATAATAATAATAATAATAACTGGGGTCGGCAACCATAAAGTAAGGGCAAAGTTGGCCTAAGTAATGTTCAAATAGTGTCATGTCTAATTTAAGATACTGTCATTTGGTAAACAGTAAAGAATGTAGTGTGGAATATCGCGAATACGAGAGCTTTTCTCAGTGTCAGTGAAAATTTGAATGAATATGTGAAATTAAAGTAAGCCAGTATATTTATACATTTGTGTTAGGAGCTATGTAAAGCTTTGGCTTAAATAGTATAACAGGAAGAACGCAGGTACCTTGATAATGGAGTCATATATGTAAAATATTGTTTAGCCGCATATAGCGTGCAGATTAACGTAGAATCCAGTGATTTACGTAAGATAAGCACGGGAAAGACTAGTATAGCTTGCGCGTGAGGTGAAAATTGGCTTAATCTTCGAGAAGTATCGCCTTTGTGCATACTGTATGTGTTACGCAGCGATTTGGATAGATTCTGTCTATTGCCAACGCTTGCATTGAGTTATAGCCACTATGGACGCCCAGCGAGGCGCGGTGAGCATTTTTACTTATGGTCTGCCCGAGAGGTAGAATCATATTCGTCGACGAGGAACGTGGTTCCCAAATATATGTAAATGACAGCTGCTGATGATAACCATGGGGTTTCATTATGATGCGCGTCTTTAAAGCCACAAGTAATCACCTTAGAACGGCAATGCTATCATTAGAATTCCACCCCTGCCATGAATGTTTAATAGGAGCCATTTGAGCCCAAATACACTGTAAAGTTAGGTGTTGATTAATTAAATGACTCAATTACTTAGGAATATGCCTAGCGGATCTTTATTGTTATATAATTGTAAACAAGGATGGCCTTGACGGTAGAGAGAGACAGGAAATGTAGACCATTTCCGTGGCAGCCATCTTGGAGAGCTGTCTGGAACTAATTTTATGACCTGCTGAGGGGAGGGAGGTCGCTCGACCGATCCCTTGTCAATTACAGTCACAATAGGACACTGAGAGGTCTCGGTATTCAATAATGCAATTAAAAAATGAGTATTTTTGTGATGCAAATGGAATTAACTGGTATATGGCAACTCACATATGTGGTTGAACCATAGAAATCAGAGGATATTTGGCGAAGTTATCCTCTGAGGGGGAAAGCTGAACCAAAATAATGTAGGCATCTTCTTTAAAGTGCATTTTGCCAGTTTATGCTAATTTAGGAAAAACGGGTATGTGTTTTTCCTAGAACATGACACAGTTGTATCTATAATAAGTCCGACAAGACCCAGATAATCGTTATATGGTGAAACTATAAATATTCTATCCATGTTTATGTTTATTTTATGATTAAGAAGCATGACTCAATTTCCTAGAGCGTTCATAGGGATGGAAAGAAGGAAGATGATTCGCACGACACAACAAATATTTGCTAATAAATGTAGGAAACATTGAAGTAATGATAATTAAAGTAAATGCTGTAAGAGACGGAATAATGTCTTAGTAATTCATGTTTATGTGACATGTGGTTTTTGTGTTAAGATACTTCCATTAAATAAAATTGTGTCACATGACGAACACTATGAAAACCTTGTAATCTGAACTATTATTGACAGGATATTAGAAGTAGGTTTGAGTGCATTGTAGCGCTATTTTTAAGGAGAAAGCTCACAGAATAACCCTATTTATTTGTGGGAATTAATTGTAATTTGTCCTTTGTTTTGTATTTGTTGTACAGCCATGATTTTAGACCAATAAATATTTTATTCATAGGAATGTTGTGTATTTCCTGTAGAGTAGTTACCTGGTAGACTCAAATCCTGAACATGTGGTCGTATTGTGGGCAGGAACGTCCCATACCTCGAAAGACCGTGAGCTAGTTGGGATACGAACACATGGTCCACATGGTGACAATCGGGTACAATAGTCTGGTTGGAAACCAAATACATGTCCACCAATTTTGCTCTCCGGTATTCCTCTCGAGAGCAGGTGATTGAGTAAAAGATATGTTACTGGCTTTTCATTCCGGCAGCTTTGTTTAAGAGTCACATATTTTCACTACGCGTTCGCAGAATCTCTCGTGCAGAAATTGATTTTACTACTCACTTTTAATAAAGATGGCCCAGGTTTGGAATTATTTTAATGGGTCTGAGATTTTCAAAATGAAAGTAAACTTGTCATGCTGCGATCATATGTCTCATGATGGTTTCAGGGACTATTGTATGGCAACTGCTTGGTACAATCTGTCTGGACTAAACATCTCAATGAAACTGTTACTCGCTCAAGGTCATGTTCACTTCAGGAACAGAGAAAATGGAAACGTTACGTTTAGTTTGCTTCATCTCTGAAATTGAACGGCCGAGGCATTTCAGTACTTTCACAATTTTAAGCATCAGACTCATCAGGGTGCAAAAATTTTAAGACGTCTTCACCATGTGACATATGACGTACCGTATTGATTTCCATTAGTTGATGGTACTTCATGTTTTTTCTTCTAAGGAATTCGGAACAAGTAAGAAGTAAAAAAAATGCGTGTCAGTGCATCATTTGATTAGTGATATCTCCCTAAAAGTACCCTTCATCCTGAGAATTTGCTGAGAGGGTAAGCTCTCACATTTGTTTTGGCTGAGCCATGCATGAGGGTAAGAATCTGTGATCATATTAATTAATAGTCCTTGTACAATTGGCGCCCAACGATATCGGTAAGTAACAATAAGTCTACTCTATTCAGGCCCTAAATTGTAAATATGAAGGCAGAAATTGGAGTTGCAGTATGCACTCCCCTAGGTGGAACAGGTAAGAACGTAAAATTTATTTGCGGTGATTTTTCTGGCAGAAAGTTACATAATATACCATGTATTTAGATATCTGCTAAATATTGGTCAACAGCTGCCATGACTTGCAGTGTTGGGACTGCCTGTGCGATGTTCCCAACTTCATCAGTACTGCTTAATTCTGGGGGTGTGCTGACAAGAACAGTGGAAGCTTTAGTTTGAGGCCGGGTTAATTGCAACATCGTAATAAGTTGGTTTTTCTCTTAAATGGTTAACGGTTATCCCACCGTATGTCTATTGTCTCATGGAGTTTCCAATCGCTAAAATATTTCAAAATTGAGTTCAAAACAGTATTCTCAATATTATAACTGATAATAAGCTACTACAGAGAAACTTGATTCAGCTGAGTTCTGAAATACACGTGACATGTATAATATACGAAAATATGCAGTTTGTCTTTCGCGGAACTACTTACTTTAACATCTTGTCACTCGTAATGAACAACACTTCTATGTTGTTGCTCTCCGGACTAATGAAATAGACTTGTCTTTATAATGCTATGCAAGGCTAAAGTTATACAGTACTTCATGTTCGTCCTGTTCTTCTAAATTAAGTTCTTATTTTGCACAAGCTCCTCGTTTTTCTGTCTAGGAGGCATATCCGTATCAGCAGCGAGTTGATTGCTTAATTAGTCCATCAATCGCCTGTCAAGAACTACCTCTCAAGTAATTTTATTTGTGAAACAACGAGGTGATTGTCGCTACGTACATTTCTGTACTCCATCTCCTAAATTTTACTCCACGTTCTAAAAAATGAATTTCAATAAACACGCCACAAATCGCGTGTGTTCGCTTGTACTTCCTGTGTACGCTAGTCTTCGCGGTCAACTATCCTCTCCAACTTGTAGCTTCTCATTAAGAAAGTAATATATTCTAGGTCTCTTGACTTCCATATTGCATCGTCTTGTAATGCAATTAATGATATTTCATAACGCATTATGCTCTGCTAAAGCACTAACAACTTCGGCTCGCACTTTCTATCGACAACGTATCATATCCAAGTTAAAGGTCTGGTAACAACGATGTCTTTAATTCCCTTAGGCGTTCTCGACCTGGTGCTCCTGAGCGCCACGGTACTCCTCAAATGAAATTTGGTGCTCTCGTCATTCAAACCAAAAAGTGCTCATGAGCATAAGCTCCCATGGGGTCCATTCTTCAATTCAATTCTGTTGCACCAACCGGAATAATAGTGTTTTCATTCCAAGTATTGACAGTCAGAGATTTTATAATTTTGTGAAATAGTAGGCTACTTCTTAATCTACAGTAAAAAAAAGATTGAACACGAAAGATGCTGATTGGACTCGACTGTCCATGCGAATATATATCTTATCTGCACGATTCATGCAAGCAGTTGCAGCATGCCTGGCAAGCGGAGAATCCGTAGCTATTTCAGCACTTCTGAGGGGGAGAGAGATGGGAAAAGGCGTACGATTGTTGCATTGTTATTGTTATATTAGATTTGATGGTGCTCGGGTCATGAGGGTGGTGCTCACAGTCTCATAAAAGGTTGAGAACAACTGCCTTAAAGGTAACCACAGAGACGTTCCATGTAGCATTGTCTGTCCTGACATGCGGCCAGTCAGTTCATTGTGATCAACTTAACAATGCGTGATTGAAATGATTCGCAGCCTGTTCCAGATTGCGAGTTGGATTCTGAATAGCGCAAGTGCCGTGTCTGCTTAACTCATTGCATGGGAACAAGAGTTAACGTCTTGGCAATTACAGAAGATGATGTACTGATGTCCCTATCCCGCGGTGTAGCTGAACGTGTTAAATACTTCACGACTACCGTGTATCATGTGTCGAGATTCGATTCGCGCTACTGGCAGTGGCTATCTTGCGTGTGGTTTTCCCCCAGTTTTTTCCACACTCCCTCCAGGAAAATGCCTGGATAGTACCTTTCTTCAAGTCACTGGGTACCTACCCCATCCCCGACCCTAGTAATTATAGTTATACACACTACTACAATCGCCACAGAAACACAGATTATCAGACACATAATCAAGTGTACAGGGCTGATGGCTACGGATGTCTCAAACCCCTAATACGAATTAACAACAACAACAACAACAAAAACAACGGTGTTCTGATGTTCATCAGCAATGTAGGCGAGTTCGGGACCGTTTGTACCACACTACAGACTGCTATCAATCATTTCGTTACATCACTGGCTCACATTAGTACACACAAAATGTTATTCATATTGCCATGGAGCACAGTGGCGATGAAAGTGAGGACGGACTTATTTATTAAGCAGTGTCCACGCCTGCTCTACGCAACTGAGATCGGGAGCATAGGCAGGCCATTCCATTCTCTGAATACCATTCTCCTGAAGAAAGGCATTGAAGACGCCAGCTCTGTGCGGGCGAGCGAGCGTTATCGTCCACGAAAGTGAAATTTGGGCCGAATTTGTGAGCATAGCCTTACACTACGGTGCCAGGATAGTATCCCTGTGATGTAACCTATCATAAGCCGTGGGATGTACTCGAGGGGTTCGTTGACCTTGCGTGATGCCACCCCAAAACATTGCACCACCTCCTCCCTCCTATCGGTCTCGGATGTACAAGGTGTCCGGGTTAAAGGTATAATATAAAATTTTAACTTGACAAATGATGGAGATATTTATTGGCTGTTTGTTTCTACAACTAGGGTAACTCAAAATGTTTTCTGGGTTCGCTTGCGGTGGTACCAGTTGCGCATGCGCTTAATTGCATTGTTCACGAGAAGCGCACCAGTAGCCATGTGGACTCCACAGCAGAACGTGTTCTGTGTGCTTTTGCTCGTGGAGCTAAAATCTTTACACTAGTACAACGTAGATTTCGGCGTGAGTATAGACTTTTACCAACTGATGATGTTCTCACTTACGTAACAATCAAGTTCCGAGATCGCTGGATTGGCAGAGGTAGTCCATCAATTGCTTGACCCCCTAGAAGCCCCGACATAACGCCACTTTATTTTTTCCTGTGGGGGTTTGTCAAGAATCAAGTGTACCAGACACCAGTTCGTGATCTACCAGATCTGCGTCATCGCATTCGTGCAGCTATTGCAAATGTAACGCCTACAATGCTGCAGAACATTTGGAAAGAAGTGGAATACAGATTAGATGTCTGTAGCGACACTAATGGTACGCATATCGAGATGTATTAGGTATGTAAAGAAACATTTTGAGTTACCCTATTAGTAGAAACAAACCGCCAATGAATATCTCCACTACTTCTCAAGTTACTAAATGTTATATTATTATACCTTTAACCCGGACACCTTGTATTGGTCGTGAATACGTTCACCGGATCGTCTCCACACTCGCACAGACCTATCCTCATTGACACAGGTGAGTGTACATAGCCGATATACACGCATGCAAGAACCACTAATGGGTTTGAGACGACTACGACTCTTGGCCAGCTATATGCAAAACTTTTTTGGTGTGTGTAATACACCGTTCGTCCAAAACGTTTCGGGACTGGGTAAATAAAGAGAGAAAAGAAACTACAGCTCTAATGCTTCAGGTGTTGTACATCGTCTCCCCCCCCTCAATTGAGTACAATGCACAGAACGTTCATACAACCATGTGAAGCTGTCATATAAGTCCTTGTTTGGGATGTTGTTCAACTCGCGTGTCGCACTGACTTGAATATCGGCCATGTTATCAAAGCGGTGACCCTTAAAATGAATTTTCAATTTAGGGAATATAAAAGTCACTTGGTGCCAAATCGGGTGACGCAGCGGATGGTTGAAAACCAGCACTTGTAGTTTGTAGCAAAAGAAAAACAAAACAAAACATGACAACCCTAACCGTGTGAGCGGGCGCATTGTTGTGAAGCAAGAAGAAATTCCTCCCCTTCCATTGTTGTGGATGATTTTACCTGCACATGTTTTCTTAAAGTTCGCTGAGGAACTGCCACTGCTCTGTAGTATTTTTTTCCACTTGTGCAGACTTTATATCCGTTTTTAAGAAATTAAATATACCAGCGTAAGACGGCCAAGGCATCACTTTCTCTTCTGTTTGCTCCATAACAATGACACAACTCTAGACACGAACGCGTTTTAACTTCAGTGTCACCAGAGAAGTAATACCTCACGGATGATTTTAACAAGGCATTTGGCGTACATCAGAAAATATGACAGTGATTCGGTTCCAATTCCTCCCCCACCCCAAACCTTTTAAGCTGGTTGGAAGTAAATAATAACATTTTGTTTTGTGTTCTCAGACTCTGTACTAGAAAATGTCTCTCTCAGAATTCACTACAGACACATGTCCGAAATATAGCTGCTACAGGAACTATTCGGCACGTTTTATTTTGATAATTTATTATTATTTATGTGTTTATCGTATGGCTTTTAGTGCCGGGAGTGTCCGAGGACATGTTCGGCACGCCTGAGTCTGTAGCTGCTTCCAGCGGACACCCTTAGGGTGAGCTACAAGTTCCGTTCAATTTCAAGTAGTTCCAACTTTTCAATTTCAAGTAGTTCCAACTTTCGCCACCAGATATCGATGATGCCTACTGGTGAACGTTGGAACTTTGATAGAGCGTTCCAACGAAATCTAACCTAACAATTTAGCTTCACATAAGTTTAGTCTGTGGAAGGATCTTTTACATGCCATAAATCTATGACATGGGACCACCGGCTTTACTTCCCCTCCGAAGGAAGGCATACCGTACTGAAGGATTTTTAACGCTCTTAAAAATCCGACGACTTCGGCCGGGTTTGAACCCGCTATCTTGGGCACAGCAGTTCAGCATGCTACCAACTACGCCACCAAATGGTTCATAAACCCTGAGAAGAGGGTTGGCCTAATCTCTTAACAGACCTTTCATACCTAATAGGCCGGATGTGAATCACTGAAGAGTGTGTAAAGTTGTCCATTCTCAGGTCTCCAAGCAAGTGGTCTACACAGAGACATATCGCGGTTGGAACGTTTATGGCACAAGTGCGGGCATAGGCCTGCGTTAAGAAAACAGATAGGCGCAGGTTCGAACACTTCATATCAATCAGGCGCAGGTTCGAACACTTCATATCAATCATAAATTCACGGTTCGCTTATGGTTGTTTGTTGATGGGCTGGTTGGTTCCATTCCCACGTGCTATTGATAACTGTTGCTCCATCTTGAAGAGTAAAGAGCATTTTAGTTGCTCTTAAAGTAACGTCATTACCCTCTCGTTACCGTAAAAAGTAACCTGTTACAAGTAACGGATTACTCCCCAATCCTGGTCCTAATAGTTAATTTGATTTTGACCATGACGCGTTGGTCACCCTCGGGCGTCAACTCTAATAACATGCACCCGTGTCTCTTGATCCTACTGTAATCACATTTGACATGTGACAAGCTGCTTGCCTCCCACGAAGGTGGAACGAGTTAGATTCCCGGTTCAGTTAATGCATGTGGAATTTTCGAGATGAAATGTCTCGTCCGGAGGTTCGGATTCCACTTATAGTGGGTGCGGTACATCCTACATTCTAAGAAGATATGTCAAATAGTTTCTATACCACGTCGCTTGGTAGGTTTGTTGGTGACACTGTATTTGATAATTCTAGAAGAGGAAACACCGAAAATGTCCCTTAGGATCCAAGATGGCGGCCATTTTTGAACAAGCGTTAAACATATACGAAAAAAAAAAAAAAAAATTAATTGCGGGGTGCGTTGTGTCGTTTTCGACTAATTTTGGCATCCTAAACATAACTAAAATATTTATTTGAACGTCAGAAGGCATATAAGTACGTTTCGGATCAAAAATAGTTTTTTTTTTAACAAACGTGAAGAAATTTGAAAAATAAGGAATCGACAACATATTGCATGTGTTACATTGTTTTCGACTAATTTCGACGTCCCAAACACAACTAAAATATTTATTAGAACGTCCGAGGCCATATACATTCGTTTTGGGGCAAAAAGTACCGTTATTCTTGAACAAACGTGAAAAAATGTGAAAAATATAAGAATATCGGTTTGACGGAAGATGCTAATGCCCTGAGACGCTGGTGTCTCGCCGGTCCAGAGGTTTGTAGGCTACTGAATGGGTTTGACAACTCGACAACTTCTTCCCAGAAAACCGAGACGAAGAACCATGAAGATTATCCTGCATTCCAAGCTAAATTTCGAGAAAACTTACGCAAAATGAAGGAAAGTTTCGAAGAAATGGGGAACCCTTTCCAGAGCACCAAACAGAATTTGCAATAAAAAGTACCAAGCACAAAGGTTGTTTTTTCGTTAAAATTCTCCTCCCCCCCCCCCCCCCAACTAATTTGTATTGGTCTCGAAAGTTCAAAAAAATATTGTAGTTGTTTGGAGTGTAGAAATTAGTCAAAAATTATACAACTGCCTAATGTTGGCAGTTCCTTATTTTTCAAATTTCTTAACGTTTGTTCAAAAATGACGGTATATTTTGTCCCGAAACGTACTTATATGCCCTCAGACGTTCAAATAAATATTTCAATTGTGTTCAGGAGGTCGGCATTAGTCGAAAACAACACAACGCACCACATATTTAGCAAATTTATTTATTTTCGTATGTTTTTAACGCTTGTCCAAAAATGGCCGCCATCTTGGATCCTAAGGGACATTTTTGGCGTTTCCTCTTTTAGAATTATCAAACCTAGTGCTACCGACAAACCTGCCAAGTGGCGTGGTATAGAAACTATTTGCAGTATGGAAATACGTACCGCACCCACTATTAAAGAAGATCTCGTGGCTTGTAACTGCGCTACTGACAGCCCCGTAAAACTACAGTAGTAATTTTTAATGAATTTCGATATAGAGTTTAAACCATAGATATTTTGGCCTCTTTTTAACGAAAGGAAATCGAATTAATTTCTCTGGTTTAGTTTTTTAAGATTCATTACTGAGAATTACAATTTTTCGCGGAAATAACCTCTTCCAACAGTCACGTTGCAGTGATACCGTACTAGTCTACATACCGGGGCTTGGTGGGCAGCGGTCTAGCTGTTGGCCTCTCACCAAGAAGGAGTGGGTTCGATTCCCGGTCAATACATGTGAGATTTTCGAAGTGAAATGCCATGTCCTGTTGTTCGGATTCTACGTAGAAAGGATGTCTCGTGCCTCATAATTATAAGATTCACGGTCACGTAAAACTACTATTTTCTCCTTCCTTCTTCCTTATTTTACATACACTAAGTGAAGGGGTTAAAAGGATACTGTGGAGCAAGTTTGGGAGGATGGATGTGGTGAAAGGACTGTGTGAACACTAAACGCGGCAAGGGTTGCACTCTGTCCTCACATATGCTGGGAAGGGCCTACCTAGTCGCTCTTGGTTTTACCAAGTGTGCCAGTTGGAACTCGATGGGCAAGAATGCGATCATACAGCCTGAGGACTGAATTGTCCTCATTTAATATACAAAAG
This sequence comes from Meconema thalassinum, assembly GCA_946902985.2. NCBI lineage: Eukaryota > Metazoa > Arthropoda > Insecta > Orthoptera > Tettigoniidae > Meconema > Meconema thalassinum. The sequence continues at coordinate 488,532,237 of OX336389.2, read as the reverse complement.
CAACAATAAAAATCACGAGCATTGTCATCTAAAAGAATCCTGTTAGCGTGTAGTCCAGGATACAGTACTGTTTTGATTCCATGCCACGCAGGAATACCTGAACTGTATGGGCCTTCTCCTCCCTTCCTAGTTCTTGCAGGTCAGCACTAGTAAGGTAAGGTAAGGTGATCATGATTTAAGTCTCTTGCAGGCTGTTATTGACACCTAGGAAAATCAAGGTTTGTACAACGGACACACATATGCTATTTGCTCACTTATTATCGTCTGCTTACCAGTGTAAATGGAATTTCTGTGGGGATAGTGAAAACGATTCATCTTAACCGAGATAGTATTCTCTGTGTAAACCATTTCAAATGCTCCCCACGGTCTGGTTGGATTATGAAGGCGTATTCCATCATAAACTAATTACAAACTGCCATATCGCTCATGCCCCTGTTGCAGGATGTAGCGGTGCAAAATTGGTCAGTCCGGGCATATAATAAAACTGTAAGAAGTGAATGTTCTGGTCTCGGAAATGTTGATCGCCAGTTGTTCATAGTCATTTGATAAACTGATTGCTTCATTGAGACATGCAAAATGACGATTCAGTTTCTCCTCATTCTTTCGAATGTTAAAAAGAACAGCCAACTAGAGGTTTACACGGGCCAGATATGCGTGTGCCTGTGTGCCACCACTGGAAAAGGGTACCTCAGTGTCATGGTTTATATTGCCGCCATCTTAACGAAAGCAAAATGGCGGCCACCTAAGTGTTCAAGACTTAAAAATCTATTTATGACTAAACTAATCATCGAATGTCTACACATTTTTGGAAAAACAAATATCGATTTTGGAAACATCTTAGGCAAAAACTACGCGGTAAATTAGAATAATTTCCAGATGGTGGTCCCGAGAATCAATCGTGTATTATAATCCAGAAGTTATGATCCAATGAATCATAACTCACAGTACTTAGCATTTTTGTAGTTTTATATAAGGACCCTCTGTTACCCACGTGAATAGAGACGGGAATTTGCCTATTTTATTCCTGTGTTTAGAAACGTAGGCTTTCGAGATATAAATCCGTTTTAGGTTCTTTTAGGCTAGATTTCGTTGGTTTTATTGTGCCTATAAATGCCTTTTTCAAGGGTTAGTGCCTATTTGGACTATAATTGCCTATTTGATGCCTTTTGACTGTATTTTAAAGTGCATTATATTGCAGCTGGTGTGCTCGACAGAATTATATTCTCATTTCTCAATATGTGTTCACCCCACGAACAAGAATGGGAATTCTCGGAAGTCACCAGAAATAGCGCCTGGGATCTCGATATTAAGCCTCCAAACTCAACAACCCTTCGTTTTGTATTTCGCTTTTCTTTATATTGAAAATTTACCCGTTAGTATGTGTGTGAATTAATATCATAAACTTAATGCTGATTGAATAACAAAATAACTAACTTAATGCCATGTTTTCGCGTTTTTTCAATCTCGATATTAAGCCTCCAAAGTTAAAAACCCTTGGTTTCAGGTATCGTCCCCTTCAAAAGCCGCGTTAGGTTGGCGCTGCAACCTAACTGTGAATTAATATACAGTATATCCTGTACGCGCCTGAGTGTTGAATGGGCAGGCAGTTAAAAGCAGCCAGGAGAGATGCGATCCAGCTGGCAGTTAAAATCTCGCGGCGATCACAGTGGGTTGGTGCTGTAACCTATCTTGTGTTGAATGGACAGGCAGTTTAAAGCACCATCGATGGATGCGATCTAACTGGCAGTGGGTGTAGCATTGCCTCTTACCGAGATAGATGGAAACTTAGTGATCCCGTCTTGAGCTACTGTTGCCATGCAGCCAGGAGGGATGCGATCCAGCTGGCAGTGAAAATGCCGCGCCGATCACAGTGCGTTGGTGCTGTAACCTATCTTGTGTTGAATGGACAGGCAGTTTAAAGCAGCCAGGAGGGATGCGGTCCAGCTGGGAGTGAAAATGCAGTGGCGATCAGTGCGTTGGTGCTGTAACCTATCTTGTGTTGAATGAACAGGCAGTTAAAAGCAGCTTGGAGGGATCCGATCAAGCTGGCAGTGGGTGTAGCATGGCCTCTTACCAAGAAGCTTGGTGGTCCCGTCTCGAGCTACTGTTGCTATGGAGATGGCCGGCCTTGCTATTACTTCATCAGTTTATTTTCTGCCTTTATTAGCCTTTGCTTGAGTGCAAAAAGGTCGAAATCAGAAGAATGAGAAAGACTATCGAAAATTCATGTAGCCAGCCGTTCCTTTTGGGTCCTAAGCTATGTGTATGCAAAATTTGGTTGAGATTGGTGGAACGGTGTAGATTTGTATACGGAACAAATCCACCCACCCACTCACCTACATACATACATACATACATACATACATACATACATACATACAGACTTTCACTTTTATATATAAGATACAAGCTGTACCCGGCATGCGTTGCAATGCCAATCAAAGAAAGTGATGGCGTTGAAATTCTGTTCCTTGAAGTGCTTTTGGATACACAACATGTTAACTGCCTCTAAGCTATCGTAAAATGGATTTTCTAATTTAGAACCATTCGTGGGAGCGTGCACAACAACTTTCAAAAGTTTCATCGCTGTCACTCATTTGTTGAATCTACTCGTACGCTACCTATTGTGAAATGGATTTACTAAGTCGAAACCCTTCCCTGGCGTGTACACAATAACTCATCAATGATTCATCGCAATCGGATGAATGGTATATGCACGTATACGGGGTTTTGTTTAAACGATTCGTGCGCTGTCACTCATTTGTTGAATCTACTCGTGCGCTACCTATTGAGAAATGTATTACTAAGTCGGAGCCCTTCCCTGGCGTGTACACAATAACTCATCAAGGTTTCATCGCAATCGAAGAATGTTATATGAACGCAATAGGGGATTTTGTTGAAACGCTTCGCGCGTCATCACCCATTTGTTGCATCTACTCTTGCACTACTTATTGTGAAATGGATTTACTAAGTCCCCTTCCCTGGCGGGTACACAATAACTGATCAATGTTTCATCGCAATCGGATGAATAGTATATGAACGCATACCTGATTTTGTTTAAACGATTCGCGCTCCGTCACTCATTTGTTGAATCTACTCGTGCGCTGTGTGTGTGTTTGAGTCTTCAGTCTTTTGACTGGTTTGATGCAGTGCGCTACCCACTGTAAAATGTATTTACTAAGTTAGAAACCGTCACGTAAGTGTCCACAACATTTCACCCAAGTTTCATCGCTATCGGACTAATGGGATATGAAGACATAGGGGACTGTATTGAAACGCTCTGCGTGTCGTCGTTCATTTGTCGAATCTACTCGTGTGCTACCTACTGTGAAATGTATTTACTAAGCCAGAAACCTTCCTTGGAGTGTCCACCATATTTCACCCAAGTTTCACCGTTAACGGCAGAATGGTATATGACCTTATACGGGACTTTGTTGAAACGCTTCGCGCGTCGTCCCTCATTTGTTGAATCAACTTGTGCGCTGCATATTGTATAGTGGATTTACTAAGCCAGAAATTTTTCATGACGTGTACACAACATCTAACCCAAGTTTCATAGCTACGGACGAATGGTACATGAATGCATACGGGACTTGGTTGAAACGCTTCGCGATTCGTCGCTCATTTGTTGATTCTACTCTTGCGCTACATATTGTAATATGGATGTACTCAGCCAGAAACCTTCCCTGGAGTGTACAAAACATCTCACCCAAGTTTCATCGCAATCGGATGAATGGTATGTGAACGTATACGGGACGTTGTCGAAACGCTTCGCGCGTAGTCACTCATTTGTTGAATATAAACGTGCGCTTCGAATTGTAAAATGGATTTACTTAGCCAGAAACCTTTCCTGGAGTGTACACAACAATTCACCAAACATTTATCACTATCAGACGAATGGTATATGACTTTATACGGGACTTGGTTGAAACGCTTCGCGTGTCATCGCTCATTTGTTGAATCTACTGGTGCGCTACCTATTGTAAAATGTATGTACTAAGCCAGAAACCTTCCCTGGAGTGTACACAACATCTCACCCAAGTTTCATCGCTATCGGATGAATGGTATATGAAATTATATGGGACTTTGTTGAAACGCTTCGCGCGTCGTCGCTCATTTGTTGATTCTACTCGTGCTCTACCTATTTTTAAAGGGATTTACTAAGCTAGAAACCTTCCCTGGAGTGCACACAAAATCTGTCTAGTTTCATCGCTATCGGACGAATGGTATATGAACGCAAACGTGACTTTGTTGAAATGCTTCGCGCGTCGTAGCTCATTTGTTGAATCTACTCGTGCGCTGCCTATTGTTAAGTGGATGTACTAAGCCAGAAAATTTCCCTGCAGTGTACACAACATTTTACGCAAGTTTCATAGCTATCGGACGAATGGTATATGAATGCATACGGGTCTTTGTTGAAACGCATTGCGTGTCGTCGCTCATTTGTTGAATCTACTTGTGCGCTATCTACTGTGAAATGTATTCACTAATTTTGAAACCTTCACGTAAGTGTACACAACATCTCACCCAAGTTTCATCGCTATCGGACGAATGGTATATGAACACATACGGGACTTTGTTGAAATGCTTCGCGCATCGTCGCTCATTTGTTGAATCTACGCGTGCGCTACCTATTGTAAAATTGATTTACTAAGTCAGAAACCTTCCTTGGAGTGTACTCAACATCTCACCCAAGTTTCATCGCAATCGGACGAATGGTATATGAACGCATAGGAGACATACCCACAGACAAACCCACAGACAAACTATCACGTTACATTGATTTTTATATATATAGATGTTATTAAATTATAAGTTGCTTATTGTTAATTCTTTTTATAGTAATTAAATATTTTATTAAATTACAAGGAATTTTTTCATGCCTATTTTGTTGCCTATTTTACACGTTAGTGCCTATTTACATGCCTATTTTGGCTATTTTAAAAGCCTATATGCCTGCCTATTTTAATTGTTTTTAGTGCCTATAATTCTAGTCTCTAGTGATGACCATATCACAGTAAACATTAAAGAGCTACAGATATGAAATATTGTGACAAGGTGGGGTTGTATATCTGGCCTTGTAGGCCAAAGACCAATGAACACACTCTCTCCATACATTCAAGATGGTGGCTGCACGAAATATTCGAACAATACAATCGACAACTGACGCAATTATATTTCTAGTTGAGCCACATCTTTGCAACATGTATCATATAACGGTCACTTACGTTAGTCCAAATATCACACTGGATATAAGGCACAGCAGCAATCTTGAAATTTCAAAATTAATTAATTAATTAATAACTCTGTCTTTGTACTATGATAACAAAATTTAGTAATAAGGCAGAACCTTGTAAGTCGCTTCATATGCCCAAATCAAAACAACAGTGACGCCAGACATTCAAGATGACAGCTAGGCGTGCTATTAAAATTTACAAAATTATAACTCAGGAAATAACTGAAGAATTACTATGAAACCTTGTAGAAGAGGAGTATTATATAAGACAATTTAATAGCGTTATTTAAGAATAGTATCACACCGAATTTAGCGCACAGCAGCCATCGTGAATGCTATAATTCAAAAATAAATACCGCTGTTCAAGAGCTTCAATAACAAAAGGAAGTGACAAGGTAGAAACGTCTGTGGTATCTTCTGCCCGAAGCAAAATAACACGCACACCTAACTTTCAAAATGGCGAATGGGCGTGTTATTAAAACGTAATTATGAATCATTCAGAAAGTAATTTTGCAATTAATACGAAACTTGGTACGAATGAAGTACGGTACCATATAAGGGGCTTTGCTGAAATAAGCCATAATATTAACACATAAGAGTACAATGCTTGGCGGCTGTCTTAAATGTGTAGAATACTAGCAGGTACCCGCGGCTTCGCTCGCGTCATAGTCTTGTCATATTGTTATTCGATGAAATGCACGTTTACCCCATGAACACCCCTTTAGAACCTGAATATCCAAAAATCTTTCCTTAGTGGACGTTTTCGACATAAAACGAACATATCCCCAAAATTTCATGTTTCTAACTTGAATAATTTTGGCTGGGCGGCGATGAGTGAGTGAGTCAGTCCGGACATTTCCTTTCTTTTATTTTTCAGAGTTCCACCCCTCCCCATGAACCCCTTAAATTGGATTTATGAAAACAACGGTCGAACACCTATTTACTTATTTTTGAGCTGTTTTTTTTCCTGAGTTTAATGAGTGAGTCCATCAGTTAGGACACTTTCTTTCCTGTTTCCCCCCCCCCCCAAATTTCACCCCTCCCCATGGGCCCCTTAAATTGGATTTATGAAAAAACGTTCGAACACCTATTTACTCATTTTTTAAGCTGATTTGTTTCCGCTAAGTTTCAAACTCCTCGCTTATGTCGTTTAAGAGATACACGCTCTGTTAGGAATCCTTCAATCCTCAGTTTACACCCCTTTCACCTCATAATATATACCACATCGAAAAACCCTCAGACACGTGTCTTCTTATTTTTAATGATCGAGTTCATATGCCGAGTATCACATCTCCCATTGCAACCAATCGGGAGATACTGTTATTCAATAAAATGCAGGTCTACCCCCTTGACACCCCGTTAGAACTTGAATATCCAAAAATCCTTCCTTAGTGGGCGTTTCCGACTTACAACGAAATTATCCTCAAAATTTCACGTTTCTAACTTAAATAGTTTTGGCTGGGCGATGAAGAGTCAGTGAATCAGTGAATCAGTCAGTCAGTCAGTCAGTCAGTCAGGACACTACGTTTTTATATAAGAGATAATAATGATAATAATAATAAGTTATATTAAGTACTTATTTTATTTTCCATTGCATCCCGTATTTCTAAGTATACGCGTGTGAAAGGAATTGCACTAATTCAGTGAAAACTTACCATACTGTAGATCATTAGATAATTTTCACAAATACTTACTGTGCACAAAACAATAATTTCGTGTTGCTCTCTCTCTCCTTTTATGGTAACGAAGTTGCTGTAGGTTATGGGTGGAATATAATTAGCTCAATTTTCTCGGCTTAAGTTGATCCGGTAGTGGAAAACACAGCCCCTCCCCCGGAGGAATTTCCTTCGCATCCTGTTCGCGTAATTAACGTTATTGTGTGAGGCCATCACACCTGATGTGTAAACATCCAAAACAAATACTCCCATTTACGACATACAGATTTGAAATAAAAAACGCGAAGAAAATTATGACAGTTAAACTGATAGACTTAAATTTATCACATCTTTCTTTTTTAAATTTATCACATCTTTCTTTTTCATCATTCATGTAGTTTGAAAAATGTACGTAATCTCATGATCTTATGGTCTACTACATTATATTATGCACATGGAGCTTAAATTGCCTGTTGCCATGCAATGATAAAAGACTATAATCAAGGATTGGATAAATGTGCATTGAAGGGTAATGGAGAATCACATCAACATTATGCATCTTTAAAAACGACTCCTCGAATCTGTCTGTTTCTAACGACATTTCTATTCTGACAACCGCTTGTGAAACATGCAACATCTCCACAAGTAAGGCTCTCCTTTATTGTCGGGAGTCAGTATATGGTTGGTCGACGTTCGCCAAACTTGCGGCATGCGCTGGGCGGTGCACAAGCCTGTTAATAATTATAAGCTATAGTGTTGTGTGGGTTGCATCTGGTTAAAGTTGAGCCACGCTATCGTAATCATTTCATCAGGATATAAAACCCTACCAACTCGTTTGGTTGCATTTTACTTCTTGCTTCTCTCCCTCTCTTTGACCTCTGGTCGCCCCTCCCTGGTGTTCAATTGTCGTCATTAATTGTTTTCCGTCAATAATATCCAAAACTGCCATGTTTTGCTGAGAAGTCTGTCCCAAATATACAGGAGAGTTTCCTTATTATAAATCTTAAATAACTTTTCAGTCGTCGTAATGGTCTCAACTCTTTTGGCTGCAATTAAGCATAAACAGTTAACCACTTGCTCGTGCCTCCCAGGAGTTTATATTTAACCAAATGTTCCGAAGTAGGTACAGATAAATTAGAATCTCAGTGGCATTACCATGAGATAGGTGCCTAGTATCTTGTCGGGACCTTCTTACCTCGTACCGCCTTCTTTGGCCTAGACCATGGATGCTCATTCGAAACTCTTTCCCTGCTCGAAGCTCTATCCTGCAGAGTCTAGGCTCTACCGGGGGGCTGATATCGAAGATAGCCGAAGGAGCCAATACAGATCGTAGATATCAGGGCCGTCGCGAGGGTGCGCGGGGCCCAGCGCGAGAATGTGCCCGGGGCCTAGTAGGCATGAGTTCGCGTAGGTGGGGGGTTGGGTTGAAGGGGTGTAGTAAATGCAAATTTTAGATTGTAAATGGCTATGTTTAACGGAGGGTGATGTTTTAAAAGAAATTACAATTTTAGGCTAGTTAAAACTCTCTAGTTTCTAAACAAACCTCAACAAATAGGATAAGCATAAAATTGGATACAGGGAGCACCTGTTCAGATAAAAGCAAGAAGCAATATCAATGGAAACCTGATATAATGAACTAACACAGGTGATTTTTTTTTTGGCATAAATAACATATTATGGAAAACGAAGCAGGTGCTTGATGTACTTTCTTACCCAAACGCACATAATTAACAATAATACGCATTACGTTTACATATTTCAACATTTCTACGGCTATACAGTTTTTCATAAACTAAACTACTATAAGTGCTAAAAGTCCATTTTCACCTATAAATAAGAGCTGAACGGCCCCTTTGTTTGAGAAATAACATGGTTTACAAGGAAGGCTTTTTTTTTTCAAAAAATTAATTTGTTTTTTGTTTCGAGTTTAGAGCTTTTTAGTTATGTAAAAGGCGCTTTGCGGGCCTTTGGTAGGGCAAAACTGCTGATTAAATCGTTCATTTCTAATTTTTTGGCCGTTTCAAATTCGATTGACAGAATAGCCAAACCGTTCAGACGCTTCTGCGCCTTCGTTGATCGCAAATTGTTTTTGATTAGTTTCGAAATGGAAAAACTCCTTTCCCCCGACGCAACCGTTATAGGAATTGTAAGCATAATTCGATAGGCCGTCGTTAAATTAGGATAGGACTCCTTTATCGGGGCTAGGTACTGTAGTGCACCTAACGCACTTTTTACACATGACGGAACATCGTACCTAAATAATTGTAGATCCATAAAACGATCGTCCACATCCAAATCTTTAAGCTCCCCGTCTTTTAGAAAATTGGAGAGTGTTTGACAATGGTCTTTCAATTGCTTTTCCCCCAAATTGGAAAGCTTGGAAGGATCGAAACGAAATCCAAAGTATTCCGAAAAGAAACTAACTTCGTTAAATCTATTTTCTACGAAGCTCAGCGCAGTATCTACGACAGACAAAAAGTAATTTACCCGAAATTTATTTTGAGCTTCTTTTTGAAGTTCCTCTTCGGCTTTTCCACCTGTTGATCATTTTGCTGATTTATTTCATCAAAGAATCTTTTGCGATTGCCTTGACGGCGAATAGAAAATTTCTTTCCATAGCCCAAATTTTCCATTATTTCTCTAGCGGTGGACATAGCACTGTTAAAGCCAGTGTTGCGATAATGTTGAAAAAATACTTTAGGCCCTGAAGTTCGGTTAAAGCCGTATCTAACGAAGTCTTCTCAGATTGGAGGGTTTTACTTGAGTTAAAGAAAATAAAATATCGTACCAGATAACGAGGCTTAAAACAAATTCATACGAACTTGTATGAAGCAACAAAGATTGGGCCTCTGACCGGGTAACAGGATCTTTGGTAGTTTCTGCCACTTTTTCTAGAGCTTCGTTTACATTGCCTAACTGGTACCTGATGGGCTTGACACTGTCATTTCTACATTCCCATCTCGTGGCTAGATAAATATTTTAGTGTGAGGAGGCCAGGACATAGTTCGCACAAAATGTCCCACCTTTTCGTGGAAGCTACAAACAAAGTGTGCAGACGCTGAACTATACCAAAAAATGTCGTAGCGTCCTTATTGCATATAACCATGTCACCCAAAAGTAAGTTAAGATTGTGCCACACATGCCATGAACATTGCTCGTTTATTAATATTTTTACTCATGTCTGCACCCCCTTATACTTCGCCTTCATATTAGCACGCCTTCATATTAGCACCGTTGTCATACCCTTGACCTCTACAGTCCATGATATCAAGATCATTATCCTCCAATACTCCCTCTAAAACCTCAGCTAACCCCTTTCCCGTAGTGTCGTGTACCTCAAAAAACTCGATGAACAATTCGACGATCCTTGAGTTTCTGCCATTATATTAACATAGCGGAGTACCAAAGTCATTTGCTCCTTGTGGCTCACATCGGGCGTACAGTCGAGGATAAAAGCGTAATATTTGGCGACACGAACAGCATTCGGTAGTTTTTCTTTCGTAGCAGCGCCTTGCTAAATTTAGTTCAACTGTAACTTACCTAACATCGAAATTATGTCCTTTTGTATTTCGGGACCGAGATAATGCACGTGGGTTTCGTCATCATGCACTCGCCGAAGATGTTCCTTCATCGGCCCGTCAAAAATAGCGAGCATTTCCATCAACTTCAGAAAATTCCCATTTTCTCTCTCGAAGAGTTTGCACGAACTCCATCGAAAGGCAGAATTTGACTCAGCCAAGTATTGTACTGCTGCGATGATTCTTGTGAGTACATCTTTCCAGTGTTTCTTTTCCGCGTTGATCATATCAGCATGCGCCTGTTTTATGGTGGAGTGTTTTTTAATTCTTGCGCTAAGATCCGTCCATTTGGCGAAAAACTTGTTATGGTCTGCCGATCGCTGGTGTGACTTTAGGCTTCTTCCGCAATGACCCCAGTCGATATAACCGTCCGTATTACACAGGTTTGTGACAGTTGCCTGATCACTTCCGCCAAAACGTTTTTTGTTTTTGAATAAACTAACCAAGTTCCATGTCACTGTTTCGCCATTAACCAACTTGCACTCTAAAACGTCATGTGAAAAATGCCGGACGTCCTTATTTTTTTGGAAATTGATAGTTCTGAGGGATTTTAGGAGGTCCCATTTCTATTAAATATCTTCTAGTAGCTGCATCCATTTGATCTGGCCACTGGTCAGGGTCATTTAAGTAGGACAGATCGGGTTTTGTCAACAAACTGACTTTAATTCAGACGATCCAGATCCAAGTAATTAATACCCCCCAGGGGGATTGATTACCTGGATGTATGGGGGGAGGGTCCCGGGGGATTCCTCATACAAACACAGCATATTTTACATTGTTGGCTTATTTTAATATGGGCTGGAGTGAATCAAACACACTATCTTTATTTTTTCCATTATTAAAAAAATGGGGTGAAGCACGGGGCCTTTTTGAGCGCGGGGCCTGGCGCGACCGACCGCACCTCTCGCGCCGCCCTCGCGACGGCCCTGGTAGATATTCGCCAGTAATCGGAATGGTGAAAAGTCTTCGGTTGACGCAGCAAAGAGCGCAGAATGTTGAAATGCAGTAAGCAGAGCTGCTGCAAGAACGTGAACATTCACAAAGTTACGTGATGTAGATGCAAATGTGTTTTCATTGTTCGCACAGGTTATCAGAAAGATTCTACACACACCCAAGTACTCGGGGATAAATGACCACGAAGTCCAAGTCCCTGAAATGCAAGAATAGCAGCTGTGTGCACTTCGCTTCATGAGGACAACTGAGAAGAGGTGGGTCTGTATCGGACCTCAGCCATCCTAGCAGTGGTGTCCCTGTTCTGCTCCAGACATACACCTGTATAGCACCTTCTGTAAGTCCGCAGCCTGAACATCACCTGCTGTAGCTGCATGCATTCTTGGCTCTGCCAAGGAATTTAAATTCTGGTCTGAGGACTGGGATAGTGTCAACTCAGCTTCTTGAGGCAAAACAGAGAAGGGGAGGGTTCAATTCCCATCTCAGCAATCTCGTAAGTGGTTATCCGTGGTTTCCCAGTTCTACTCCAAGCCAATGCCGGGATGCTTCCTATCTTCCCTCCAGGGGCTCACATCAAGTGGGACGTGGGTTGGCGACCACGGGACCCCAGCTGAGTCTGGTATTGCTTCCACTTACTTGTGCGGGGCTCCTCTCCGTCTTCTTTCCTGTCGACCTCACTTGGTCAACTCTTGTTCTCTTCCGACCCCGAAGGTATTAGGGTATCCGAGGCCTAGGGAGTATCTTCCTTTCCCGCCTTAATTGGCCCTTGTCTCATCTTTTCTGATACCCTACTTCTGCGGGGGGGTCAGCCTTCTTCATTCTTTTCATGTTATCTCCTGCCTTCTGCTCAAGGCCCTCAAGCCCCACCACTTCTGGTGCCCCCTGGATATTGCTACACTCGAAGGGGCTCACGGCTGGTGAGTTCGAGAGTTGGCGACCCCGAGGGATTCCTGAGCTGGGTCCGGTTTCCCCCTTTTGTCCCTTACCTGTGGGGATGACCCTCTCCTCTTTCCCTTTCCTATCTGCCATTCATGGCTCTCCTTCCTTCCAAGTCCCTCAACCGCATTCTTCGAGGGTTGAGGGCATTTCTTTTCCTCCTGTCCTTTATTTGCCTTATTCTCCTTTCGTTTTCCATTTCTTCTTCTAGAATATAAGTTAGTAGTTATAGTTATAGTTTACATTTCGTTATCAAATTCACGATCACCCAAACCATTAGGGGCCGATAACCTTGAAACAACAATTATCATCAGCAGCAGCTTCCTATCTTACTGCCACGGCCGTCTCCTTCCCAATCCTCATCTGAATTACAAATACACACATTAATACAGCCATTAAAATAGCACAGCCGAATTCCCCACACACCCAAGGTCGTTGGTTTACAGGACTACGATGTCGCCAAGTCTCTAAAATGAATTAACAACTAAGTTGCTTTATCAGTAAAAGTCGTTACATTCTACTTATGGGAAAAGCTGTTGGTCCCATATTCCATGGCTCATGATCTCAAGATTAACGGTCACGTTAAACTACAAGCTTTCCATATTCCATGCATCCAGACCCTCCGCAAAAACGTATCTAGCGAGTGGGATAATTTCGGTATTTTTTAACTGTCTCTTTTCTTTGAAATTAAATCATGATTCCTTGTTTTAACTTTTACATGATTTTTGTAGCAATAACTAAATTGTAATTACGTAACGATCGTTGTGTACTGTGCCATGCAGAGCACGCCCGTTGACTGACGGGCCAAATTAGCCCTACCTCATCTTCAGTGTGCTAAATCGATATCCTGAAGGTCGATGTTTCTGTTCACCGGTAGTTGACGTTCCCACACAGACTAATCTTCTGGCACCATTGGGAGAGAATCCAGCTCATCAGTATATAACCTGCTCTTTTTGACCTACTTGCATGCCCATATGTGGTAAGGCATTTTGCACGAAAGGACTAAATGAAACCTAAATTAATCTGAGTGTGTTGATCCAGACAATGCGAAATATCGTTGGTGTTTGTATCTTATGTGGGATATTCTGCACTACCTGCAGGAAATCAATGGAATGAGACATGACAATAAGTTCCGAGACATGTGGCTCCCATGTTCACTATTTCAAGTGCCATCCTTACAATAAAGAGAAATTTCCATAGTGTAAAAACCTCAATATTTTTATATCTACAATTTCAATAACTAAAGAAAATCGAAGTTTCTTCTGAACAACGAACCTGCTTACGGTGGATGGTTGCCAATGGCAGGGCGTGATTTGTCTCTCGTGGCACCATATCGTTGCTTGACTTGCAACACCTCGTATCCCACAATGCTCTTCTTTTCCAATATTATCCTTGCGATTGTCACGCCTCCCTGCCATATGTAGATGCGGCGTCAAACAGATCAGTTCACGTTATGTTTATTTTCCTCTGTTGATGAATAAAGAAAATTGTACCGTAAATATACTGTACTGCAGGAATGCATAACTGCACGAAATACACGTTTCTACAGAATAATTAATTGGAAGCTCATTTTTCATTTTGCTTATTCACATTGATGTCCGCGGTACGATAATCCACATACACTTAACAGAACATTTATTTTTCTTTCGTTAAATGGCGCAGATTATTAGTATACAGTTGTCTTCTGCGATCTATGTGATATTCATTTGTCGGTTCGTTGTCACGCTTACGACAAACCAGACGGAAATCGTTTAACTAAAGTATTGTCGAAAAAGTTTGATCATGAGAAGTAAATATTGTTTTCTCATTAGTGATAATTGTGTACTTCTGAAGCTGCCAGTCTACATGGTGTTGTTTCAAACCTTATTTGAAGAAAACTGATTTTTTTATTTAACTTTTCTTTTGTCATCACTGAACTTATACTCTGAATATGTTTACAAAATTACCCATACACATCTGCTTTAGCTATTTCACTGAATTTGCTAATTAGCAGCGCTGGAATTACTCTGCCATGTGGTAGCACGCTATCTCGTGAAATCGGAGTGATCACGTTGGAGATTTTGAATACAAATTGTTACCAAATTACTCACAGGCTCTATAGATAATATTATATTTCTGTGCAATTTTAGTGCAATATTTGAATACGATAATAGTTTTTCTCCACACGCAGACTTATATTGGCAAAATTAACAAAATCCATTTTTGTTCTGCTTCAATTATTGCTTTCGCAAGTCAATTTTACCGTCTTACTGAACGTTTTGGCAGAATTTTGCAATATCTGAAGGCACATATTACCCTGATTTAGATGAATCTCACTTGCACAAAATTTTCCCCGTGAGCTCACCTCGACCTGCAATCGAAGAGTTGGGTTCTCACCTCCGTCATGGTCATTACTTAGCTGGTCATGTGAACTAATGTTTGGATTTTCCTAAAATGTTCTGGGCTCAGTGGTGATAAATAATAAATGTCCGGGGAAATATTCCTCATAATTTCAGTAGATTTTATGAGCATTATTGTACATTTTGGATATATTCACGAAGCTTATTTGACAAGAATCCTCGGCCACTTAATTCTTCCCCGTGATTCATAATACGGTTTCTCCATGCAATTGCCTCGTAACATTATATCGGTGTTATCTTTTGTGAGCGATTGATGATTGTCAGTTCCGCAGTCGTAGCCGATATCTCGGCGACATTATGATTGAGATGAACGGGTTCAATAGGTCAGTAGTAAGTTAATTAGTAGTAGTCTTCATCATTAGTGGCAGATAGCCAATGTATTACACTCATTAAAAGATGCCCACCGTTGAAGGGCAATTCACTCTCAACTTGTTAAGAAGCGTTACCACTACCTGGACAATTCGAGCACTCAAGTGTCACAAACGCTGATGAGGTGTTTTAGAATGCCAGAAATGAGTCTGTCAAGAACATGCAAGATAATCCCTTTTGCGCATCAAGCTATGGTCAGCTTGCAAACGACAGCTCGTTAAGAGCTGTACCACCACAAACAGTGGAGTGAGATCTTAAACATGGGCACTAGTACTTACTGCAGTCTATGTGGAATTCGTACACCATTGGAACAGTTTGTTTTCCTGTGAACAAAGCTATCAACACTAATATGTGTGTACCACAGTAATAGTGTATCTTGAAGTGTCACTTTGGTTCGATTTTCCCCGAATTTTTGCTGAGATATCACCGAATATTTGTTACGTTGCGGAGGCACATAAAAATAACTCAGTGTCAGGACTCCTTCTACTTCAGCATACACTTCGTAGTGAAGACAAATATGTGTCACTATGAGCCATCAAAGAGTGCAATCCTTAAAGATGAAAGAGAGCTGCTAATTTTAAGGTGGAAAATACCTCCCAGAAAATTGCAAAATTTTGAACAGAACACCTACGACTATACAGGAGATCAGAATACATTGAAAAATTATCCTAGTATTGTAAACAAAAGTCAGTAAAGAACATGTAGCCCACTTTCTCTTAAATGTGTGTGTACAGTTATGATTATTTGTCCTTATTTATTTAATCGCATGGTGAATTACATAAAAACAAATCACAAATCCAAGTTCAAGTTTTGGAGCCATTCCACAGTACATTCTCGAAGATGAAACTGATCACTAGGGCTCCCGGAGTAGGCGTGTAGAGGGCAGCGCTGGATGATATGGTCCATGGTCTGTTCCTCCTCATTGCATTGACACAAAGGGGAATCTATCCAACCCCACTTACGGCATAGGTAATTGCAACGGCCGTGCCTGGTTCTCAGTCTATTGAGGCGACACCATAATTTTCTAGGAAGGTCAAATCCTTGTATTTTCACCGTTGGGTTGATCTCCTGGGCACTAGTTCCAGACGTTGAGTTTGACCATTCGTCCTGCCAGCATTGGTTTAGGTTGAATCGATTTGCCAGAAGTTGGTCGGCCAATAAACTGGTTGGTCTCCTCGAATGAAGTCGCTTCGGTGGTGGGTGGCAGAATTCCTGGTGTATTGGTAATGAGGGAGAAGCATAGATCTTCTTTGCTTCTCTGATCAGAGCTTCCTTCCTCCTCAGGTAAGGTGGTGGAATGTGGCTGAGTACTGGTAGCCAGTGGCGAGGGGTTGATTTTATGGTGCCGGTTATGCAACGCATAGTGTCATTCAGCTTGGTATCCACTTTATGCACATGTGCACTTTCCAACCATACTGGAGCACAGTATTCCGCTGCAGAATAGACTAGACTGATACCCGTTAATCTTAAGCAGTCCGCCGTGGCTCCCCATGAACTACCGCAAAGCTTGTGCAGGATGTTATTTCTGGTGGAAATTTTGTGAGAGAGCTTGGTGAGGTGTTCCTTGTAGCTCAGAGTTCGGTCGAGCGTGACACCTAGGTATTTCGGGAATGGGTTGTATTTCAGTTTTTCACCACGAAATACAACATTTGGCTTGTAGTTTGCTAGTCGGTTGGCAAGCATGAAACCTCTGTCTTAGACATACTTGGGATCAGTCGCCAGGACTTGAAGAACGTTGACATTTTCTCCAGATCGGTTGTAAGAGTGCCTTCTGCATCTTCAAAAGTTCTGCTTTGAGCTACCAGTGCAATGTCATCTGCGTAAATAAACTTAGTAGCTGTTGTTGGTGGCAAGTCATGAATGTACAGATTGAATAGAACTGGGGCCAAAACTGATCCTTGGGGTACACCATTATTTAGTTTCCTTTAGGACTTTTAGCATCATCTAGAAATACTACGAACTCTCTTTCACAAAGCATGTTAGAGATAAGATTTGCAATTTCCAAACAGGGGATAGCTTCCAGCACTTTGAGGATCAGTCCATGTCGCCAGACAGTATCATATGCGCTAGTCAGGTCGATAAAGACAGCTGTTGATTTTAGCTTCTTTTGTCCTTATCAAGCAGTAAAATGTCCTTATCGAGCAGTAAAATTGGATGTTCTTACAATCAACGTTAAGAGATGCTCCCTACATAGGATTGCTAGTTTACTAAGTTTCTTCAAGTCCACTATTTCACTCGAAGGAATTGATTTTAACATTAGAAGAGTACGGTAAGTCCGTCCACTATCTTCAATGTATGGAATCGTTTATTTTGTGCCTTCTGCAGAGGAAGCCTCTTTTGTGAAACTAAATACTTTCTGCGCTCCATCATTGTAACTGTAATAAATAGTGGATTGTCGATATAAATGTCTTATATATTCAAGATGGCTGCGCGCCATATGCAGTGGGTTAGTCTTATGTGTAATGCAAGCGAGGTAACTTAATAGTTTTCTCCCCTCTTGCAGAACATCGTGTTAATTGCGCAATTGCATACTTCGATATATGGTGAAGTTGTTCTTTTACTTTGAGCATATTCAGTCAATATACGGTTCTAATTTAATGCTAACTTAAAATATGTATCCCTAAAATATATAGTTGTTTAAAACGCAGCAATTCTTCTAGGTTTATGCCGTGAAGAATTGCTGAGTTATGTCACTGGCTGTGAAAGCCAATATACTATACTGAGCCTGTTTGGACCGAAGTCCGGACGACCACATATGCATTTCACCAAAAGTCAGTCAGCACGAGAATCAAAATATCCCGGGGCGCCAGATGGGTTAAAGTCGAATGCAAAGACCCAACAATAAAAAAATGCTTAAATGATTTTCGGCTTGACGCAACAATAAGGATAGAAGGAGATTCATGAAAACGGTGATTGAATACCATAAAGTTATCTCATTTTATTAAAACTTTAAAATGACATGAAGAAAATATGACCAAAATGGCATAAAAGGTGACTGGAAAAGAATTAAGTTATTTACACAATATACAATAAACATAATTATGTACAGGGGTAGGGTTTTATCAGCGCAAAGTCAATCGTCCATACTGATCCCTAAATTATTTAGCATTCACACGTTGAAGATCAATAAGAAAATTTATCACTGGTTGGGAAAATCACTTTCACTGTTCATTTCTCAAAACTATTATCGTAGCATTTCGACTAACACTTCTTAGGCAATAGTAATATTAGGATTTGTCAAATACAAAGTTGTTCATAATAAGTGAAATACACTATGATTTACATGGACTTTGAGCATTTTTGTGGATTCAAAAAAACAGAAAATATCTATTGAAACATTGATCTCAATCCAAAGTCTGTCAAAATAATTTTGACTTAATCAAAAATATAATTATCACAAATATAACTTTCATTCCACATGGATTCAGTCAACGAATTAATTAATTATTCCTGGAAAACATTAATTAGGAAATTTGAAATATAATTTAACGTGTTTTATAATGAAACAGATCATTATTATCATCAAAGTGATTTTGAAAAAATGTCAAATATGTTCAGCATCAACTTATTAAAGAAAATGTGTATTTATTTTTATAGGATCTGAAAATCCTTTCAGCTTATAGTGGTTGTTAATGAGTAACAATTTTAAACAACAGCATTGGCCCATATGATTGACACGTGATAAAAATCACAGAATTATAAATCAGCATTTAGACAACGGTAAAGATTTCCTGAATGAAAGGAACTAGTCGAATAATAATTTTCCGGGTAAGCAATTACTAGAAATATTTTCAAACACGTGGATCAACAGTAATTTATTAATGATGGTTCACAAAATAACCTGTTGTTATATTACGACGAAAGTGTGGCGAAAATCGACTCTCCTACTACATCAAAAACATCCAACCTACCATTTGATTGGTGCTCCATTTTACACAACCTCATTCCTGCGACTTAAATTGCGCACTCAGAATGGCATATAATTATCTGCACACACAAAATGACATCTTCCCAAATTATACAAAATAATCAAGCCTTTGCTTGTTATGACAAATGGAAGATTCAAAAATCAGTAAACCTCACCAATGAGTTTCCGACAATATCCAAATCACCATCAGAAATTCCACACAGTGTTAATATTAGCAAACGTTGTGAAAGACGCTGCGTCATAATGATTTTCTTTTATATAAACTCTAGCAAAAACCCTGCTTTATACATGCTTAGCTTCCCATTTCACTTCTTTCCGTGTCTTTATCAAAGCTTTAAATATGAAATGCAAACGTGAAACAATTTCACTGAATTTAAACTGTTCATTATAAGTGGGCATGTGTTAACCACTAACCTTCGGAATTAACAAATATCCGATTTAGAGTATGACTTCAAATGTCAACTGTATTAATCATACAACCAGAAAATGATTATTATAAACCACAAATGTTTATTATTATTATTCCAGAAGAATAGAAAAATAATTGTTATTATTAAATCCCATTATTATTATTATTATTATTATTATTATTATTATTATTATTATTATTATTATTAATATGTTCAAAACTAGGTTTAAAGTTATCAAACTGTTCGGGGAATATCACCCTCGACTTCAAAATGATGGATAAATATCCATTCCTCAACTTCAGATTAATTCTTAAATCACAAATTATGACGGCTAATGACAGCAATAAGAAAAAAAAAATATCGAACTAAAATAAGTGCTCGTTCTGCTCGTCCATAAATATCGAATCGTATAAATCTGAGTAAAAAAATCAACTCAGGTCCTAGCTCAGGTTTCGAAAGAAAATATTTGCAAAAGCAAATAAACATATCGATGACTAGGCCTATAGAGAAAAAATGTGTGTTGGCAAGACTGTAGAAAATACGAGAAAATCCAACTAACTACGCATAGAAATAATGTAAATTGCAGCTTACATTCTTGTAGGTCCTGATGGTAGAAATCTGGACTGAACCAGACTACTCAGTCTTCCTGTTGTCTGTCCCATTAGGACGCGTACTTACTGTATATTCTCGTATCAGCTTCCATGTTATACCCACAAGCTGTTTACGCAGACATAGTGGCGTTTATAATGTCTTGCAGAAAAATGTTGGCAACTTCAATAGCTGAAGTGTAGTTGACAGAGGTCTGATCTAAGCGATCCATGATGAAATAATTCCCAAGACCCACTGTGATACAATAAGTATTCCAATACTCTTACAATCTTTTCAGCACAATTACTAATTCTGTCGAGTTGGCTGGGCAAAGCTTCTCACTTTTCAGATCGCACAAGGCTAAACCTGTATTCCCATTCGGCTTTCGAATTGTAATATGCAAGACTGGTTTTAAAGTTACTGACTTATCTTGGCTGGTCCAACTATTGGATATAAATAATCCAGCTCTAAGTGAATGTGGACTGAAGAAAAAGTTGTAGACATAGTCTACCTTATGTCCAAGTTGTAGCGGTAAAAATTACCAAGTGCCACAGACTTATTTCACTTCTGTGAAATCGAAGAAAAGTTCTAAACTCACTCGAAATAGTTTAACACTTTCAGTAACCATGTACTGTCGAAAATTCTAAGTCCACAGCTTGTGCTGTAAGTTAAAGTTTAAATGCAACCATGTGCTCGGCGATAATAACCATGTTCGAAGTTTGGTGATAGTCAAGCGGCTAGAGCGCTTACGTAGCGTAGCACGACCAAGTCAACGGAGTGCTTGTGACGAAGTGAACCTACCTCTGCCTGCGAGGCTCGCTTTATATACCCATCCGCTTGCTGGCTTGAGGTCACTGCGGCGAAAACGCTGGAACTAAAACAGCTCATAACTCGGCTTCTGTTCGATCAATTTCTTTGAAACAAAGCTCATTCTTCTTCTTCTTGATCTTGCCAGTAATCTGATCTTGCCAGTAATCTGATATAGGTTTCATGTTTCCATCTCAACGGGAAATATTTAGTGACATATAGCCTCGACTATGACGCTCTCCTCCTACGTCACTTCCCCACTTCTTGGCTGTAAATTCCTTCGAAAAGCTTCTAAGAAGGGTTGGAGCGCGCTATTCAAACATCCATATCCGAACTTAGAATCGTGGCCTGTTCCCTCAAATCTAGGCTCACGGCTTGTACCCTTCAATCTAGGCAACTGGATTTGGGCACAATACAGGGTGAAGCCAAAATGCCGCACTTGGAGGTCGGCATGCGACTCCTCATCCAAATGCAAGACAAAAGTTTCTATAGCAAAATCGGAGTGGGTGCAGTTCGAAAACACAAGTATGAAAACGAGAAGCTGTCAACACTGACGCATCCTGCAGTGCATCGGAATGCTTAGAGGAATGGGTATCACCACGCACTACCGTACCAGCCGTCGTAGCTCGCTGAGTAGACTGCTGGGTTATCAAACCCACATCCTCCATGGAGCTACGGTTCGAATCTAAGTCAGGTCGTCTTGTTCTTTTTTTTTTAGTTCCCTATTTCCCGTCGTTCATCTGCGTAGAAAAGCAGGACATTATTTTGTCACATGACAATAACCTTAACACATGGCAGTGTGATCAATTAAACTACATGCATGAGTCGACTAACCGCTCAATGCACAACTATAACCATGCTGCTTCGGCAATGGTGGATGCAAGTGTATTGCGTAGGGTCCGGCAAAGTGTGATCCAGCGGGTGACGAAGTGTTAACAAATGCAAGGTGGTCGCTTTGAACATCTGATGTAAAGTAGCGTTGCTTGTAAGTGTACGTACCGGCTCTGTGAAGATAAGACTGGACGTCAAACGTACAGAATGGAATTATTGTGCGTAGCATAATGGGCAATCTAGTGTAGCCTACCTATTGTGTTTTTTGTACCTCAGACGATGTTACTGTACCCGCTATTATATTCTATTGGCTTCATTTGTGCCATGGTCGTTTGCGTCTGTAAGTAGTTCATATTATGTTTGATATTTAAATAAAGGTAACAGTAACGGTAAGACATAGTGCACCAAATAATAATGTATTGCATTCTGGAGAAGTACATTGGATACAATTTATTACATTAACTGAAAAACGAAATTCGCGCAAATGCGACTCGACCATCGGCATAACCAGCCTTCACAGGATTGCCTCGTACCACTGAGCTAACGAGACAGCGCAGAGTTCATGCGACCTCTTCTTGGCCACGCTGCACGCAGTTAGTGTTGCCAGGGTCTCCTTTCTTAACTCGCATTTCTATTCAAACTATTGGTGGGACTAAGTTTTGTAAGATAAAAATTCTTCGTGAATTTCGACGAGGAAACCACATGCTGACCTCCAAGTGCGGCATTTTTTCGTCACCCTGTATAGTTATTTATTTGTATATTTTATAATTTCAGGATGGCAGCTGCACGCTAACTCAAGCTGATATTCTTACGAGCTATGCTAGCGAGGTCCTTCGTATGGTTTCCCTCTCACTAAATTTCGTGTTAATTGTGAGTTAAATATATTCTGGTCTCAATAATATGCCCAGCTGCCGTCGTGAATGTATGCAGTGGCTGTTCTTTTGACTTGGTCATAGGAAGCCACTTTCAAGGTTCTACATAACTGCTCAAAAACATATGAGTTATTCATTGTCATAATCTTAATTTTTAATATCGCTGATGCGCGTTGTATTCAGTGCTCTTCTTCGGGTTCATTTTAGCAAGGTCCCTAATATTGAACTTCATTCTTACTAAGTTTCGTTCAAATTCCGCATTTTCATTTTGAATGATTGATTTTATAACGTTTTTACAGTACGCCCTTCCGCCATCTTGAAAATTTTGGAGTTGCTATTATCTTGTTTTATGTGCCAAGATATATTGGTCGCTCAAAGCATAGCACTACAAACCTTGAAGTTACACATTGTTACATACATGCACTGAACCCCCAGTCCCATCTGGATGAGCCGCCAAGAAAATTAATTCTGGTCTGAACTTAAGAACGTAGTACGGTCAGCCTCGTGAGGCAAAACAGATGAGTTACGAGTTCCACTCCCGCTTCAGCCATCCTAGGAGTGATTTTGTTAGGTTTCAGACTCCTCCTCAGGGTAAACGTGGCGGGGGATTGTTCCTAATATTAAGACAACGGCTGCCTCCCTCCCAATCCTAACCTCATTTAAACACACTTCACCACAGACACAAAAATAGCCTATACACATACAAAGTGCATGGTGCTGATGACTACGGTGGCCAAGCCCCTAATAGAAAAAAAAACATAGAAAAAAGGTGCATATACTATTTGCGTTAGTTATGTGATAATCTAAGCAACTAATATCTAACACAATACTTGATGGCTGACACTGAAAATGATTTTACTCATTAAGTTCTAATAGACTTAGGTTTTACCAGTAATTCGCTAAAGGTATGGTTGTTTATCCCAATGCTTTTCTTCGACCCTGTATAGCATACCAGTATTAAAATCTGTACTTCCCCTGTTAAATATAATGCCATGTAATTCTCGTTCTGTTACTGAAAGGTTGTTATGCATACCTAAATCGTTTCGTTGTACATTTTTAATTTGCACTAACTGGAGGTATTATTTTGAAAGCTTTTGACGAATTCATTTAATACGCATGCCACCAAGGGGACACATTTCATGTTCTATATGGTTGTGATAGCGGTTTAATTTAGTACCTTCCCGCTAGTGTTCAGATCACATGTGTTTGATGAATGGCAGCACAACCATAGTCATCAGTTGATAGAACAGGAAGCAGCGTAGGCTATTTGTTGTTGTTAATTCATTTTAGGGACTTGGTCATCAGCACTGTGTGTGTTTCTATGATGATGAATGTAGTAGTGTAGCTGCATTAGGGACGGGGTGGATGCCCATTGATTTGAAATAAAGCACAATCTTGGGATGGCCAATATCAGCGTCGGGATTCGAATTTCAGATGTCCGGATTTGCTGCATAATTTAACGCGCGTGACTACACTATGGGGTAGCGTAGTTGAGCCTGATAAAGCACAGTCCACGACTGTAAGATTTTAATTCCTTGCGCTGACGATGGCTATCTTGAGTGCAGACACTCCTTAGGTGTTTTCCACACTCACTGTGGGCTCATACTGGAATGGTTGCCTTATTTCAAGTCTTTGGGCACCAATCACAGGCCTTTATTGATAGGGGGAATTGGGTGAATAACATCTCTACTTATACAATTTGTGTGCAATTTCATGCGACGTTCCTGTTTAATTTGATGTACGAGGGAAATTCAAAAAATCTATGCCCCTATATACAGGTAATTAAAAATATACGTACTGTTCTACGTACCTTGCACTATTTTTCCACAGTCTCCACATTTGTTCCGACATTTGTCCCATCGCAGCACTAAATTTGAGATGCCCCTGTGGTAGAATTCAACCGGCTGACTGTGGAACCATCGTCGGACTGCTGTCTTGGCGTCATCGTTGCACGTGAATCGCTGTCCTGCCAGAAACTTATTCAGCAGACCAAAAACTAGCAAATCGCTAGGGGCGAAGTCCACACTGTCAGTGGGTGGTCCAGTGTCTCCCAGTGAAACGACCGGAGCTTGTTGGTGGTTCTGGTTGCCACATGTGGTCTCAAATTATCATGGTCAGCTGAAGAAGTTCCTGTGAGGGCACGAATTCACGTGCAACGATGATGCCAAGAGAGCCGTCAGTAGTGAGCTCCGGCAGGGTCTAACCAACACAGTCATCAGTTCTTAAATGTATTGATATTACCCGCGCTATTTATCGGAGGAGTCAAATAACACTGGATGACTCCCCCCCCCCCCTCCCTTTCTCTCTTATGGCCCATTAATTGACCCGAAATACCCGAAACTAAAAGGTGATTGGAACTGCATATTTTGAAAATATTTGTTTTTTGACTTTTTAATTTTATTCTGGAGCATCGCACTCTGGAAGTGAAACGTTGACTATTGGTGCAGCAGAAAAGAGGAGAATTGAAGCGTTTGAAATGTGGTGTTACAGGAGAATGATGAT
This sequence comes from Meconema thalassinum, assembly GCA_946902985.2. NCBI lineage: Eukaryota > Metazoa > Arthropoda > Insecta > Orthoptera > Tettigoniidae > Meconema > Meconema thalassinum. The sequence goes on along the minus strand of OX336389.2, from coordinate 488,507,175 downwards.
CAGATGAGTAGATAGGGTTACAAACGAAGAGGTATTAAGACGAGTGGGAGAGGAGTGATGTTTCTGGCGACTGCTAATGAAAAGAAGAGATAGGTTGGTAGGACACATACTAAGACACCCAGGAATAGCAAGCTTAGTTATGGAAGGAAGGGTCGAGGACAAGAACTGTAAGGGTAGACCAAGGTTAGAGTATGTTAAACAGATTGCCTCAGATGTAGGGTGTGGTAGTTATGTAGAGATGAAACGATTAGCTCAGGCCAGGGAGGCATGAGAGTTGCATCAAACCAGTCAAAAGACTGAAGACTCAAACAACAACAATTTTATTTAATATCTTAATTCATAATTTCTATAATTTTTATTTATTTTTATTTTTTGGTTTTTGCCAAAGGGCCTAACTACACATTTTGGAAATTGGAAATTTTGATTTTTTGACTTTGAATTTTATTTGAGGTCTTCAATTTATTACTTATCTAATTTTATGTACCAGTTGTTAGTTTTTTCTAAAGGAGTGACACTAGGCGCTTGGCTACGCTGATCGCAGCGCACCTTTTTCCCCCCGATATTTCGCGAACTCATAATGGTAGACCCTTTTATGTATGTCCTATTACTCAAGATGAAGCCCTGTTTTATATGGACTGTTTAATTTAACTGTAGGATTAAAACTACCCTTACCCGGGAGGGGGGGGGGGGTGAAATAAGTGATTTTTTATACGCATGCACACTCGCGGCTTTTGCAAGATGGTTGGCTTTTTAAATGATGATTTGTCTATTATTTTGTTATTTTATCAAAGCAATAAGTTGTAAGGTCATAATTCAAAAGAACCTGATTTTGGATGATTTTAGATTTAATCATTCATGTTATATCTTTTATTCCTAGATTCTACTAAAGAACCAAACCACAAGATCACGAACCTGAGATTTTTGATTTTATAATATTGTAGAAACTTGATTTAACATTTAAATTAATGCATGTATTATTTTCATTTTTATGATTATTTATTTTTAGATTTTAGCTTTACATTTAGCTGAAAGATCAAACATGGAGGTTATTGACTCGAAATTTTAGATAACGAATTATTAAACAAAGACATAGAAGGATATGTATTACACGGAATTACAGTCCCTTTACCATGAATGTCTCATAGACCTCCTATGGGAGGAATTACAGTCCTCCTAAAGCCATGGCTGACCCCATTAACTATGGGTCGTAATACGACCTAAATTTAAAAAAATCACGTGTTGGTAACAGAAAAACTGATAGATGGACCCTCCAAACCCTCGACAACACAGGAAGATCACACGCTACTAATATAGACAAAGTACATCATTATCATATCAGCCTACTTCAGCCGAATGTAACGGCCTTGGAGATAATAGATGAATTAGGCCAATTAATCACACAATGTACAAGATAACCCTGTAATAATTGCAGGAGACCTAAATTTTAGACTGGACATACCATGTTTCAAAACAAAACTAGTATTGGAAAATCTGCAAGAAGGATTCCACCTATTGAATAACAGAAATGTACCAACATATATATGCCATAATAGCAAACGTGTGATTGATATCTCACTTATAAGAGGCCCAATACAAGGGGGAAATAACTCCCCTCTGGACAGCGACTCGCACACCAATTCGTAAACATATCCCAATTGAAATAAAAGTTTAAGGAGAATGGTATGAACCAAGAAAACAAACACAGCACTTATTTTCGAGAATAGTTGACGTCAAAAAAAAGTAGAAGAACGAATCGAATGGATAGAGCAAATAGAAACCTTAATAGAGAACTCAAAATTAGAGGATGCGGTACAAATGCTTGAGGAACTACTAACACAAGCCACAAGATCTAGAAATGATCGAAAGGCACAACCATGGTTTGACCAGAACTGCTATCTGCTAAGGAATGATGTGTTGGAAATCCTTCATCTACTAAAATTGAACATAGTGTCCTAGTCGTCTTAGGATTTACAACATGAAAGAGAAATCTCTACAAGAAATTTATAAGCGAGAAGAAGAGGACATAATGGGAAGAAGAAAGAAAACGAATAGTAGAAGAAGCTAGGAAGGGCCCGTATATTGCTCTTCATCCCAGGAAGCAACCGCACACACACTATATAAATAAGGAAGCATGGACGTCACACATTCGCAGTATACTAAACAAAGATGAAATAAAGGACGTACCGGTACAGGAAAAAAACCAAGAAACCGGCCTACATTCAACAAAAGATTGGACCCCACTGACCACAAACGAGGTTCAAAACATCATTGTCAGCACAACGGAAAAAGAAAGCTGCTGGATCAGACAACATATATAGTGAGTACATAGAGGACACATCTCCTCCTATTGCCGACATGGACAAAGCTGTTTAACAAATGCATAAGAGTCGGCCTCCATACCAGAGAGGTGGAAACATTCAATAATAAAAGTACTGTACAAAGGAAAAGGAGACACAATGGACACGAAAACATTGATGCATTGCTTTTGAAAAGATTCCTTTCAAATCAATCACAAAAACAATTACAGAAAGATTAAGGGATGAAATAGATGAACATTTCCCTAACACTCAATTCGGGTTCAGGAAGGGAAGATCAACTATGACTGCAACTATGACTGCAACAAAACTACTACTACTAACTAATGTATGGAAAGGCATAGAAGGAAAAGAAAAGTTCAACACAGTCTTCATAGACTTTACCAAAGCATTTGATCTCATAAAACGATAACTAGCCATACAGAAACTAGAAGAAACCCTAGGTAGACATAGCCTAATGTATGGACGCAAATTATAAAACCAATACTCATATGGATTAAAACAAATAATTTCACACAATATTACATTTTCAGAACCATTATTGCAAACAAACGGATTACTTCAGGGTGATCCAATTAGCCTTTTACTTCTCATTCTGGCAACAGAAAAATTCATGAGAAGAGCTCAACGAGAGGATATAATGTCATACGTGTACGCCGATGACATAGTGATTGGCTCTAAAGACATCACAAAACTCCAAAACACATTAACAGAAATGGAACAATGGTGCTCTATCAAAAGTTTGAAATCAACGTTTCAAAAAATGTAATAATGGTGTCAAGAAAAGGAGGGAAAGTTCCAGCAGCGACAGAAATTTTCATCAAGAGGAGGAAAATAAACGTCGTAATGGAATTCAAATATTTGGCTATCACGCTCCAAAGAAGTGCTACATGTTTCACATATCATGTGATAGAGAAATCAACGCATGTGGTACGGCCAATACATGAAATTAGATACTGGAGAACCCTCAGCTTAGAGACAGCAATGGCTCTTTTCTGAAATAAAAATCATGCATATTCTAATATATGGCATTGAAGTAATTTGGCAACACCTAACAGAAAAGAACCTTTCCTCACTAGAGAGAATGAAGGCATTATTCTTACAAAAAGCAATCGGAGTGTCAAAAACTACCAGCTCTACCTCCTGGCACGAGAGTAATTTCTTATAGAAGACCTTAGAAACTATTTACCTCTACCAAACACCTCGTAAAAACTACTAAAATCATTGAAGAAAAAACGAGAAGACATACCTCAAGAATTTAAGGTAACCGGAGCCATGATTGACCGGATGTGGACAACAGTCAACTTTGAGTTGAGGCATGTGTTCACACGTCTGGCGGTCCATGGTTTTCAGCACCTTATTTCCATTAGCAAACATTTCCATGAACCCACAGTGACGTTTGTTTGCCAATTATGTGGAGAAGCATGTGATCGCTACCACTTAGAGCTCTGTAGGAAAATATCAATCAAAAATTATGCAACTCAGTGCCAGAGTGCAATTTTAGTGTATGTGTTTATACTTCATTTTCGATGGCTATTTGGCTGCAATAAAAGTGTTCTTACATTCCCTTTACTATGAATTATTTAGTTTTAGATTTTAGATCTTTATTTTTGATTTTAGATTTTAGGTTTTGCGAAAGACCAAACTTAGAGGTTATTGACTCGATATATTTGGTAACTAAATAATACTAGATAATTGACTAAAACGATTTTGCGAACAAGTAATTAAATGTTACTTATTACAAACATCGGACTAGCAGTTAGCGTACCACAAGCTAGCCTATATTTTCTTTCGGTAAACCGTGCTGTAAGACTTAAAACAAATACATTTTGTTTGAACATGACTGTACCTTTATTGATTTGAGATCTCCGAAACCGATAATTTGATAATGTTATACATTAGCTTGAATGAAAAAGCGCAAACCCTCTTATTACAAAGGCAAGCTTTTTTTTTACTTGGGGCTTTACGACGTAACTAGAAATTTAAGTTTTATACATATTTTTTAAAATGGTATACATTCTCAAGAGCAAGAATGGGTTTACACAAAGTTATGTAACATGATACCTGACTGCGACAGGATAGCTTAATAGGCTTTATGTTCGACCCTGACTATTATCTGTCAGAAAACTGGACTATAATAAAGCTCATTATAACACTATTTTTCATTATGAAACAGTTTCTCCCACCAATCAGAGCTCAAGAAACAGTTGTTTGACCAATTAGATAATTAGATGCACTGAGTTCCACGGCCTTCTAATGTAAATCACACTGCCTTGCCTAGTGTCATAGTAGAGTAATCGAGGTGGTCAAATACAAGGCATTCCCTGCGTCTCATGCGCTCTGTTCAGTACATAAAACTGGTGAAATCTCGACAGATATTTATGATTATTATTGTTCGAACATAAAATAGTTATAATAATTATCGTCAAACACAAACAGTCGTATGCAACACGCCTATAATGGTAATTAAGACACTCGTATGGAAATTATAAAACTCGCATACGCTCGTTTTATGAACACACTTGTGTCTTAATTATTGCCATTATAGGCTCGTTGCATAATGTACTATTTGTTTACCGACCACAAGTATTATTATTATTATTAGGCACAGCTATGTAGGTAGAAAGACGATTACACTAGACGTTAAGACTAATTTTTTAGGCCTTGAGCGGCCTTTCAATAAGAATTTGCTAACCAGACAAGAGTTAGCTACCAGGGAACACTTTGGCGATTCTGCCTGTTCTTGATTAGTGGATAGGGTTTTAGAGAGAGGCTTGCCATTTTGCTTTATGTACAACAGATGCTTAGGTCTATATAGAAACTGACCATGTTTTTTTACGAAATCAAAAAAATCAAAAATAAATAATAAATATAAATTATGTAAATAATAATTTAAATACATTAAGTAACATTGAAGAGTCTAAAAATCAAAATTTTTAAAATGTGTAGTTAGGCCCTTTGGCAAAAATCTAAAAAGAATAATAAATAAAATTATTGAAATAATAAATTTAAACATTAAATGAAATTAAGTTTTTTTTTTTTTTTTCAAAATGTGCAGTTTCCCGTGTAATATGACACCTCACGTGCCCAAATCCGATAAATAGCGCGGGAAATATCCATAAATTTAAAAACTGCTGACGGTGTTGGTTAGACCCTGCCGAGTTCACTACTGCCGTCCAATGATAGTTCCACAGTCAGCCGGCTGAATTCTACCACAGCGGCATCTCAAATTTAGTACTGCGATGGGACAAATATTTGAGCAAATGTGGAGACCATGTGGAAAAATAATGTAAGGAATGTAGAACAGTACGTATATTTGTACCTCTACGTAATTTTTTTGGCAAAAAAGAAATGGGGGCAAAGACTTTTCGATCTGCCCTCGTATAGGGAATGCATTCCATAATAACAATACAAAAGCTTAATTGTCGCAGTAATACTCTTTGTCTGGTTGAGGAGCAGTTGGATTAGTGTTATTTTGTCTTCCCAACACAATATTGCTGCTTCGATCCTAGCTCAGTCCAATGGTATTTAAGGGTGCGACAAACTCGCGTCAATAGTTTCCACTCGCACGTTAGAAAGCCCCTTACAGTGTCAAATTTCGACACCCCAGCGTCTCAAAAGCCATAGAAATTTAAAGGTATCCCACCATATAAACGAAATTTAAAATGGTGCAGAATACATTCCTAACGTTGAAGTTTAAAGCCAAGCTGTTCGGTAACACTTCCCTGCCAAAGAACAAGAATTAAACATCCAAAGTATTTGCCGACAGTAGATTTGAACCTTCTTGGATAAGGCTTCAATTTGTTCCACTCTCAGGCCTGCCAAGAAATTTGTGATTGATTTGAAGAGAATTGCTGGTCTGGGGGCTGGTACGGGGTAGGCTACACTCAGCCTAGTAAGGAAAGCGGTCGGTTCGATTCCTACCTCAGCCATCGTGGAAGTGGTTTCCCATAGTTTCCCACTTCTACGCCAGGTAACTAACGTAATGCCAAGGCCACTTCCTACTCAAATCCTAGATTACAAATGCGCACACTAGTACAGACATCAAAGTGACACACACGGGATTACATGGCCACGAAGTCGCAAAGCCCCTAATGAATCATTAACATAATATTCAACTCAAGGCAAATGCCGTGGCGGTATCCTCCAATATGTCACGGCTGCTTCGTTCTATCCCTTCAATCTATTGCCAACACCTTCGTTCGGTTCATCTCTGATTACCACATCTGATGAGGCTGGTGTCAGTGTTGCTTACAAACAGTATTTTTCCCAGACGTAGGCTGAAGATAAATGAATTCCAATACTATCCCACTAGTCCCCATAATATCACAATGCTTTCTAAAGAAACTTTTCCTACTAGATGTCAAACTTCACTCTCTAAGTGGGTCATGGTAGAACTCTCTCTATGGTGCCTTGTCGCTTGCCTTCATTGCGTATTATATACGTAATGGTGCATGGCTTAAACAACCTGTGTTGTTGAAGTTGAATGAACGATCCAAGCGACTGGTTGCGTGACGCAGCGGTAACGTTTTCGCATGCTCGTCGCAAGGATTCAAGATCAAATCGTGGCAGTCTGTTGGCATTTAAGGCTTCACAAATGCGATGGAGCCGCATCAGTAGATTTTCTGGCACGAAAATATCTTCTTAGGGGCAAATTTCCGGCACCCTGACATCTCTAAAAGCCGCAGTAATTAAAAGGGACTTAAAACGAATAACATTATCATAACGATCTAAGCGTGCACTAGGAGTGTTCGTTGTGTATGTATTAGTTACTTTGTGGAACTATTTAATATTTAAAGAAACAGTTATTTGAAGTATTTTTTCAGTTCTTATGCATAACCACGGCTATTTTTGCCTATTTTCATCTCGTCTTATGAGACGCCCTTTTGTCCGTGCATGTGTCTAATAAATTCTAAACGGCTGGAGTGATTTAAATGAAACTTTATCGACCAACTGCTACCCTGTCTGAAATCAATCGTGACTTTCAAATCTCCATAAGTATCACCAATTTATCATTGCCGCGGGAATTATTTTACCGATATTCAATACCTCCAAAACCATTACAGTATTCAACGTGACATTTTGATGATAGAAACACGATAAAGTAGATTTACACATGTGATTTGCAAATCTTATATATAAAAGTGAAAGTCTGTATGTATGTATGTATGTATGTATGTATGTATGTATGTATGTATGTATGTATGTATGTATGTATGTATGTATGTATGTATGTGGGTGGGTCTGTTCCGTATACAAATCTACACCGTTCCACCAATCTCAACCAAATTTTGCATACACATAGTTTAGGACCCAGAACGAACCGCTGGCTACATGAATTTTCGATAGTCTTTCTCATTCTTCTGATTTCGGCCCTTTTGCACTCAAGCACAGGCAAATAAAATCATAAAATATACTCATGAAGGAATGGCAAGGCAGATAGTTTCCATGGCAACATAGCTCAAGTCGAGACACGGCCGACTGGATGCCATTCGCGCTCTGCACTACCGGTATAGAAAATGAGGATCTTTACTTGAAATCCCGTTAGTTACTCAACTACTCACACAGCACTGTCAACAGAGTTTAGCATAACAAAGACTTGACACCATCTTCTACTATGAAAATGAAAATCCACAGCCTGCTTCCAGTCTCCGACCGGGTCAGGAATGGAATGAATGAAGTCCCCATCTAGCGGCGAAGATATGGACTGTGCCGGCTGCCGAGGCCTGACGCACTCCTCTGGGACAATGATTAAATGAATGACAGATGAAATGAAATGATAGTGGAGAGTGTTGCTGGAATGAAATTTTGACAGGGAAAACCGGAGTACCCGGAGAAAAACCTGTCTGCCTCCGTTTTGTCCAGCCCAGATCCCACATGGAGTGACCGGGATTTGAACCACGGACCCAGCGGTGAGAGGCCGGCGAGCTGCCGCCTAAGCCACGGAGGCTTTTTATCTTCTACTATATATTTGTCAAATACCACTCACTCACTCACTCACTCACTCATTCATTCATCACGAAATCTCAGAAACCACCGAACGGATTGGAATGAAATTTGGTATGCAGCTTCCTCAAGGGACGCAAATGCTCACTAAGAGAGGATTTTTGCATATTCAGGTTCTAAAGGGGTGTTAAGGGGGTAGACCTGCATTTCAATGAATAGCAATATCTCCCGATTGGTTTCATTGGGGGATGTGATACTCGGCATATAAACTAATCATTAAAAATAAGAATACATGTGTCTGAGGGTTTTTCGATGTGGCGTATATTATGAGGTGAAAGGGGTGAAAAGTGGGGATTAAAAGATTCCTAACGGAGCGTGTATCTCTTAAACGACATAGGCGAGGAGTTTGAAACTCAGCGAAAAAAAATCAACATAAAAAAGAAGTAAATATGTGTTTGACCGGTTTTTCATAAATCCAATTTATGGGGCCCACGGGGAGGGGTGAAATTATGGGGGGGGGGGGGGAAACAGGAAAGAAAGTGACCTAACTGATTGACTGACTGACTCACTCATCAAACTCAGGGGAAAATTAAGTAAGTAAGTAAATAGCTGTTAGACAGTTTTTTTCTTAAATCAAATTTAAGGGGTTCATGGGGAGGGGGTGAATTTCTGAAAAAAGAAAATTGAAAGAAAATGTCCTGACTCACTCATCATCGCCCAGCCAAAATTATTGAAGTTAGAAACATGACAGTTTGGGGATATATTCATTGTTTGTCAAAACCGTCTACTAAGGGTGGATTTTCGGATAATCAGGTTCTAAAGGGGGTCTTAAGGGGGTTAAACCTGCATTTCATTGAATAACAATATCTCCCGATTGGTTTCATTTGGGGATGTGATACACGGCATATAAACTCATCATTAAAAAGTAAGAAGACACCTGTCTGATGGTTTTTCGATGTGGTGTATATTATGAGGTGAAAGGGGGTGAAAAGTGGGGATTGAAAGATTCCTAACGGAGCGTGTATCTCTTAAACGACATAGGTGAGGAGTTTGAAACTCAGCGGAAAAAAATCAGGATAAAAATAAGTAAATATGTGTTTGACAGTTTTTTCATAAATCCAATTTAAGGGTCCCATGGGGAGGGGTGACATTCTGGGAAGGGGGGGGGGGGGGCAGAAAAGAAAGTGTCCTAACTGATTGACTGACTGACTGACTCATCAAACTTGGGGGAAAAACTGCTTTAAAGTAAGTAAAAAGCTTTTCGACAGTTTTTTGAACAATCGAATATAAGAGGTTCATCGGGAGGGGTGAAATTCTGAAGTTAAAAAAATAAAGAAAATGTCCTGACTCATTCTCTCTCATCGTCGCCCAGCCAAAAATATTGAAGTTGGAAACATGGCAGTTTGGGGATATGTTCGTTGTATGTCAAAACCGTACACTAAGGGAGGATTTTTAGATATTCAGGTTCTAAAGGGGTCTTAATGGGGGTTAAGCCTGCATTTCATTGAATAACAATATCTCACGAGTGGTTTCATTTGTGGATGTGATACTCGGCATATAAACTAATCATTAAAAATAAGCAGACATGTGTCTAAGGGTTTTTCGATGTGGTGTATTATTATGAGGTGAAAGGGGTGAAAAGTGGGGGTTGAAGGATTCCTAACGGAGCGTGTAGGCCTATCTCTTAAACGGCATAGGCGAGAAATTTGAAACTCAGCGAAAAAATCACCTTAAAAAGTAAGTAAATCGGTGTTCGACCGTTTTTTCATAAATTAATTTAAGGGGCCAATGGGGTGGTGTGAAATTCTGGGGGGGGGGGGGGGGAAAGGAGAGAAAGTGTCCTAACTGACTGACTAACTCACTCACTCATCAAACTCAGGGAAAAAAGACAGCTTAAAAAACAAGTTAATAGGTGTTCAAGCGTTTTTTCATCAATCCAATTTAAGAGGCCCGTGGGGAGGGGTGAAATTCTGGTAAAAATAATTGAAAGAAAATGTCCTGTCTGACTCACTCACTCACTCATCACGCCCAACGAAAACTATTCAAGTTGGATACATGAAATTTTGGGAATATGTTCGCTGTATGTCGAAAACGTCAACTAAGGAATGATTTTTGTTTATTCGGGTTTTAAAGAGGTGTTAAGGGGGTAAACGTGCATTTCATTGAATAACGATATCTCATGAGTTGTTTCTTTGGGGATGTGATATTCGGTATGTAAACTTATCATTAAAAATAATCAGACATATGTCTAAGGGTTTATCGATGTGGTGTATATTATGAGGTGAAAGGGGTGAAAATTGGGTGTTGAAGGATTCTTAACGGAGCGGGTATCTCTTAAACGACAATGGCGAGAAGTTTGAAATTCGACGGGAAAAACAGCTTTAAATACAAGTAAAGAGGTGTTCGGCCGTTTTGTCATAAATCCAATTTAAGGGGCCCTTGGAGAGGGGTGAAATTCTGGGGGGAAAAAAAGCAGGAAAGAAAGTGTCCTAACTGATTGACTCACTTACTCACTCATCAAACTCAGGGGGAAAACAGCTTTAAATAAGTAAATAGGTGTTCGACCGTTTGTTTCATCAATCCAATTTAAGGGGTTCATGGGGAGGGGTGAAATTATCAAAAATAATTGAAAGAAAATGTCCTGACTGACTCACTCACTCATCATCGCCCAGCCAAAATTATTGATGTTAGAAACATGAAATTTTGGGGATATGTTCGTTGTATGTCGAAAACGTCCACTAAGGAAAGAGTTTTGGATATTCAGGTTCTAAAGAGGTGTTAAGGGGTAAATGTGCATTTCATTGAATAACAATATCTCACGAGTGGTTTCATTTGGGGATGTGATACTTGGCATATATTCTAATCATTAAAATAAGCTGACACATGTCTAATGGTTTTTCGATGTAGTGTATATTATAAGGTGAAAGGGATGAAAAGTGGGGTTTGAAAGATTCCTAACGGAGCGTGTATCTCTTAAACGACATAAGCGAGGTGTTTGAAACTCGGAGGAAATCAATCAGCTTAAAAATAAATAAATAAATAAATATATAAAATAAATAGGTGTTCGACCGTTTTTTCATAAATACAATTTAAGGGGCCTATGGGGAGGGGTGAAATTCTGGAAGAAAAACGTCCACTAAGGAAGGATTTTTGGATGTTAGCTCTCATCGACCAACCAAAACTATTAAAGTTAGAAGAATGATATTTTGGGGATATGTTTGTTGTGTGTCGAAAATGTCTACTAAGGAGGGATTTTTGGATATTCAGGTTCTAAAGGGGTGTTAACGGGGTTAAACCTGCATTTCATTCAATAACAATATGACACGACTATGACGCGAGCGAAGCTAGTCTAAAAATGAGATGGTGTGTGTGTATTACTCAATCACGCAAGTACCACTGGTCCGATTTACATGAATTTTACATGGAAGTAGCTGATTTACCTGGTTAACATATAGGTTACTTTTGATTTCAATAATTTGCACTATTTAAAGATGGCGACCATTTTAGTGACGTCACTACACCCTTTGGTTTCAAACTTTCATATTTCCATTTCAAATAAAAAGAGAACGCTAAGAAATAGCAAACTTTTGATGGCATATACGAGGTTTAAAATTACACTTTCTATCCGAAAGGTATCTCCAACGGTTAGCGAGAAAAACCTAAATTTGTGCTATAAAACACGGTCAACGCCGAGCGGTGTAGTTGGACAAAATGTTCCATCCTTAATATCCCTCTGCGCAGCATCTCACCTATCCCGTTTTAACTCTCACCTTCACATTTTAATTTATTTATGACGCGTAGCGAAGCACGGGTACTTCAGCTAGTATCTCATAAACACAAGACCAACATGGTGACCACGAGAATTTTAAATTTAGAAATTTGTTCTTCTGGTGACTCAATCACACGAGTGTAATGACACAAGGCACAGGAAATATTGACGTCTATTTTAATTCAATTGTTGTAAAAGACCCAATGCGCCTGTGTGAAATTTTTAAATTCATGTTGATATTAATCTAGTTGTATCATTGTCAACCTATTGAAGTGCAACTTTGTACAAAGATAATGCTTTTAATCTGGCATATGACTCTTATGGCTTTCATTTGATTAATAATAGATGGTGCGCATGTCAATTCCTGATATACATTTCTCAATTTCATCAAGGAATGATCAGATATCTATGAAACTTGGTACAATTGGCCACTACCACAGCCTTAACCCACAGGTATATACATCTATATAATACTTTTCTCAAATTTCAGCTGTCCTGTATGTTATTATCGTGAGATATGAGTTCTATAACTTGTCAAGGAATGGTCCGTTCTGGGTGAAACCTAATACTGTATAATGAACCAATGCCATAATCGAAACATAGAGGTTTAAAACTATAGGTTAGTTTTCGTGTATTATTGATGGAGCAAATGTCTATTTCTCAAAGTATTCGTCTAACTCGTCGTGGAATGATTCTATCTTAGTGTAGCTTGATAAAATGGGCGTTGCTATGATTAAACCGTTAGTACTTTTCTTGGTCAATTTTCCCGAATATAATGTAGGTAAACACTCGTGTTACCCTTTAAGATGAACGCCTGTTGTAAGTGTTATTGATCCTGCCGTAGACAATGTTGATAATAGAAGTAAGAGAGGGGGAACACGCTGGTATGCTATATATTTTTAGAATTCATAAATTACAGGTGGCAGGTGTACGTAATTCTAAAATAGTTTTTACACTTCATGCGTTTAAACCTTCGTTAACTGCTTCTACAATACAATAATAATAGTAATAATAATCATATATCTGGCACATAAATATTTAGCTTTTCATAAATCATATATGCCGTCCACATGACTTTCTCTAAAAAGAACTGTGACTCGTTACAGAACCAGTAGTCCCGTAAAGAACTAAATAGCCTATTTTCATATATCCTACTGGTCTTACTTACCGACAGTAGTGGCTGCGCTCGCTAAAGCGTTCCGTTAGGTCATGGGGCAAAGCTCTCTGCTGACTCGGTAGACGCGTGGGTTCGAGCCCCACCGTCGGCCGTCCTTGAAATGGTTTTCCGTGGTTTCCCATTTTCAACTCCAGGCAAATGCCGGGACGGTACCTTCTGACAGGCCACGGCCGTTTCCTTCCACATCCTTGTCCAGTTTCATTCACCATCATTCATTTCATCTCTCATTAACTCCTCTCATGAGGTTGGTGTCAGCAAGGGCATCCGGCCGTAAAAATCATCCGCCACAAAGACTTCCATCGCATCTCATCCCCGACCCCGTTGGAAAACGTGAATAATAAGGGGTAGACATACAATACTACTGGTCTTACTTAATACACGAGAAAATAAAACGAGATTTAAAAAAATGAACAGCTGCCATTTTTAAGTTCTCATAAAATTCCATAAAATTAAACGTCAGTATATTAGGCTTGTATGAAGATTTACCAAGATTTACCTCGCCAAGTTTCACAGAGCATGGATGGAAGTCACGAGAAAAATCCATTTAAATATTTAAATTTCACGTCGCCGCCATGTTGGTTTTGTGCTCGCCAGGTTATTGAATGATCCATACGTCAACTAATGTTAATACCATCTACCAACATACAAACTTTCAGTTAGATAGCTGTAATAGACTCGTAGATATTGGGAACCGTCTAGTTATTTCGGATGGTCTCCATGTTGGAGTGTTACACTGTATGTGTAGGCCATAGAGTTATTTACCATTAGGTGAAGATTATTGTGTAGGTTCATTATTCAAAAGTCCACTTTGATCGCATGATTAGGACACAAGAAATAACAACTTAATTTGAAAATTTCGCACAGCCGCCATCTTGGGGTTATCAAAACAATTTAACAAAGTTAAATGTCAGTGCATTAAAATGTATATAAACATTTGCTGTACTATGTTTCATTGCGCTCGGATGGTTAAATCGCGACGAAAGTCCATTTAAATATTTCAAATTCTCTTGGCCACCATGTTCGTTTTCTACTTAAAAGGCTTACGAAAGTCACATAGATGAACTTCTAGTAGTACTTTTAATTAACGTACACAATTTCCGGGTGATTGCTCTTACAGTTCTGGAGATATAGAATGCCAGTTAAATAATTCACGCGGCCACCATTTGAAAGGCATAATCGAGGTCGGAAGAGGTGCTAGTATGTACTTAACGAGTTTGATCGAAATCACTTGGGCCGTTTAGATTTTATTAGCGGAACACAACACACACACAAAATATCACATTTTAGCCTATTTTCATTGATGAAAAAATAGGCTTATGAGAACTCGACAGGAATAGTCATATTTCACCAATAATGACTAAATATTCATGTGCGTAATTTTCTTAATAGCCTATCTGGTATTCTTAAGGGGTGAATCATCGACGTCATCTGATCCAATTTTCTAGCATAATTACCGTAAATACTTCATTCATTCATTCATTCATTACTTTATTTGCAAATGGAGGTAACTCTCCATTGTCAAATTTTACACGTACAGAACACACTTAATGTACACCAAGTCGCGATTTATACTATTGTAATTACATAATGGATTCATTTCTAACACACTATAGAAAATGTCAGTTATTATTTATTTCATGTTTTTATGCCCAATTCTACTCCATGCAATAACCCCGATGGTTCCTAACATCGGGCTATCGCCGCCTCCTTCCCAAAAACCACCTGAAGTATTTACACAAAATTTCAGTCTTCTCTTAAACACATCAATATATTTGGGAAAAGTCTCTAAGACCGCACCAGGTAGTGAGTTCCAATTACGAATACCATGATTAATGAAAGATTATTTCCTATAATTTGAACGCTGCGGTTGGCCCTTAACTTTGTGCGGATGTTCTGGCCTGCTCGGGTAGGTCAAATGGATGACACGAATGTAAATTTCTACTATTCACTGGGTAAAATTGATACCATGTACCAGTATGGCGAACTACGGTCTCGGTTACTGCCTGTCTTTGGTGTTTAATTTATTGTAATGCAGATAGTGTCTTTTCATGTTACTTTGAACACACGTCACGTTCTCCAGACTTGGAGATGTGTTGTTGGGAGGTATTTTTGACAGCGGTGGAAGCGTAGTTTTAAAGTGGAGCAAGCGCTTTTGCCCAAACAACCCCATTATTTGTATATTCAGGTGCCAGTTTGAAATTCATAACCTATATTTTATCATACTGTAGGCCATAAACTAAAACCTATTTCGTCCATCACTTGAAAATTATTTCACATGGAAATTTCGTGATATGATGATCCAATAGAATGAAATAGAATGAAAGAAGGTTATGTTAGTACTTCTCAGAACTTCCGGTACTCGTTTATTTTAACGATCCATTCCACACCTATCCAATTAACAGCCATGCCACACATTGTTGAGCAGAGAGCATTAATTCCTACCACGTGGAGTCCTGGTTGAACGGGATTTTGCACAAGTACAAATTTGAACATTAGTGAAGCCACGCTATACTGCATGCAAATTTGGATGAGAAAAAAATAGATATGTAGTTTTAAGATATATTGAAGGCTAGCGTAGCGTTTCTATGCTACTTGGCTACACTGATTAACCCGAAAAGTATGCATTTCGGTTGTGTGGAGCAATACTTGAACAATCTCCGGTTTCGTGGAGATGAGAACTATCGCTTGGAAGTATACTCTGTGATACAAACACAGACAGAAATTTACTCATCCTAGGGGACCCAGGCGAGAAGTCTCACATGTATATAAACCACTCTTCCAGCTTTATGTGTATGCGGGCTCAACGCGACACAGTTCTGGCTGGGGCTATCGTCTTGTTTATTTGTTTAATCACACTTGTTCAAAAAATTGTCAATATTTATGAAATCTGAATGCAATTCATCACTGCTTCGGGTAATGAATTAACCTTTCTTACGATCAGGTAGGCTACTTGTGAGACTGGCTACGTTGTGCAGCGGTAACGTTCTAGCTTGCTCTGTCCAAGGTTGCAGCATCGAATCCTGGGGGCATCATTTGCCATTTTAGGGTGCGCAAATTCGAGGGATCCATATCAGTAAGTTTAATGGCATGTTAAAGATCATCTCTGGGGTAAAATTTCGGCACCGCGACGCCTTTAAACGTCTCAGTAGTCAAAAGGGACGTAAATCCAATATAATTATTTTAGGCTACTTGTGAGTGCCCGATGATTATATATGATTATATACCACCCGACCGACTTCACTATTATGCGGGCTGGACGTGACATAGTTCTGACAAGGGCTATCTTCTTATTTACTTCAATTTATAAACAAATAAATGTTATTCCGTTGACTTTTCACGAAATGCAAGATTTTTACCGTACTATCGCGACAATTTGGAAGACGTGGGTACAAACTACACCTTCTAAGAGCTTGAGTTTTCTTCAAACTTAGCGTGTTATGATGAACAAGACACACCACTGCAGTCATCACCTTATTTCACCTCATCAGACCAATTCTTCACACACCCAATTACATGGTGCTAAATTACCACGATGGCCAAGCCCTTCATATGAAACAACTGCTGCTAATGTAAAGTATCTCAATGACTTAGCCGTGACTCATTCCACTTATTCGCCGGCCAGTAATACAGAGTTAAATTGTTTACTAATAACCAAGAAGGAATTGTCGGTTTGCCACTCACTTCGGCATACAGCTACATCTCAGGTCAATACACCTATCATTAGTGTAGGAACATGATTAGTTGACCGGTTTCACCACCAGGGACCGTGCATATGCCCCACCAGAGGCCAATAAGAGGGCTCGTACAGATTACACAAATAGCGGACTGTTGACGGTGGCGTTCTCGACGCATTCGCCGTGTATTTACAGATTTAACACAGCGGGAATGGGGACGCATTATTGGGCTGCGAGAGTCGGGATGGTGGTATCGGCGAATCTCCCGTCAGCTAGGCCATTCTGATCTGACTGAGCGGACGTGTTGCGATCAGAGGAAGCACGAGGGCGCTGACACACGGCAACAGGGCTTAGGACATCCTCAACGGACAACTAGGAGAGACGATCGTGGTATCATCCGGGAAGCGCGTGCAAATCCAACTGTTTCGACGCCCGCTGTCCAGGGATGAGATAGGCCGCTACATTGACCAGCACAATTTCCAGGCTCCTGGCTGAAAGAAATGTAGTCTCACGGCGGCCATTACATTTCCCACCCTGTCGCCTCCGTATGCAATGTGGATTGTGACAGAGAAGCCTGGACTGCCACAGACAATAACCGGTTATTCAATAGTGACAAATCAAGGTTCCCTTCTTGCTCTGACTACCGCCGTCAAGGATCATGTAAGTATAAGAGATTCGTCACTTTTGGTTATAGAATTTCCGAGAGAGAGCACCGCCTGAGGCTATGTACCGCTATACGAAGTCTGGCAACATAAAAAGTAAAAAGCCATATGAATGTAATTGAACAGTATGTTCTGCGATGAGTTATTGATTATTGATGAAAATAACACAAACATAACTGCGCCTTTCGCTAGGCGCTGAAATATACGTCCAGATAGGAAAATCATATATATCCATGTTGGCAATAGATTTGTCACGAAGGACACAATTATGCCATTCTAGAACTTAATTCACCTTTAGGCTAATTGAACATTGCTCTCCTACTGTACAAAATTGTTGGGATATTCGATGAATATAAAGAAAACTGTCCAAATGCACACATAATATTGTCATAACCTCGATTTTTGCCTAGCATGCCGGCTGCCACCCACCCCTCCCCGTAGCCCTAAACCACAAATTTTGTTGCAATGCAATGGAGAATGGTTAAGGAAACAAACAAGAGATGAAATGCACACATTTATTCTCTCTATATTTTTATTCGAGAGTAGTCCATATTGCCCACTAGTTTTGCACATGGTCAACACCAGGAAGATGAAAATTGCCGTATTGTTCTTACTATCATTATAATTCTTACATCCCGGTGCTTGGCAATTTTTCCTCCCTTGCAGTGGCATGATTGACTCTCAATTCAATTCAAATAAATAATCAAAATACCGAACAAATCAAAACAACCAACAACACCACGAGGAAAATCAATCAAAACAGACTAATCCCGCTCCCATCAGTCGGTTTGGTGTGAGCGTTGGGTTAGTGCCAACTACGGAAACATAGTACTGAAATTAATTATTCATTGGTTGGCAGAACATGTATAGCGGAGCTTTATCGAAACCCACGCGCTCCCTATGATCTGTCATCCCCCTGACCGCCGTGTTAGCAAAGAATAAAGAATATGTTAGTGTCTAGAGACCTCGTGGTGAAAGTCTCAATCCGGCGTTTTCTGTGGCACGGTACACGCCCCCTCTCCCCTCCCCACTGCTGGCGTGATGGACGGGGGTGGGGGTGGGGGTGGGGGTGGGGGTGGGGATCGGGTCATCAGTAGTAGTCCTATGAGGGTTACATGTCTTACTACTCATGGCTGAGCGTCAAGGCGTCTATTCAAACAGCACAACGCTTCACCACACACAACAACGGGGGCACAGGACTGTGTCAACAATGTTGGAACAATTTCGTCGCCCTCTGGGTTCCCAAATTTGTCACCAATGCAACTGCGGGAGCAGAGGAGTTCACAAGATCTCAAGAACCAGTCTTAACAAATGCAGACAGATATGCTGCAGGATACCATACGAATCCTTTATGCCTACATGCCAGCCTGTAGCCAAGCTAGAGGTGGACCAACAGATATTAGCATCTCCATGTTTCGTGACATACGTGAGAGTTAACTTTGATAATGCTGTAGACTACAATACAAAATTAACATCCTCCTTAGCGGGTTTCCTGCAATTCCCACAATTCCTAATTGATGCGTGTTTTTTTTACGGCGAGTAGCGTACGTATGTATGTATGTATGTATGTATGTATGTATGTATGTATGTATGTATGTATGTAGGCTAATCTCACTATAACGTGTTATCTGTGCATTGTATTACTAATCCACATTCAAAGTACGAGTTAGAAAATTTCTTTGAAATATTGAAAGAAGTGTTAAATTTTGCTTTTTATACCAGCAATGAACTTGCACATCAGTTAGAATCTTCCCAGTTTCCTGTTTTGCTCATTGCTACAATTAAACAATAAATATTTATTACTTATATCCGTCCGTGTCTTGCACTGCATTGTTCACGAGCCCGTCTAGGCTAGTCATGAGACGAGCCTGTGACGTCACAGTACGATACTCCCCTCGCAGAACCTCCATTTCACATATCTAATTCCAACCACCGATCCATGGACTTAATGCAGCTCCCAACGCATTCGTAGTACTATTTAATGTGCACAGTTAGGCTGGGGAGTAGTTTTACTGTTTAATGTGTTTCTCAAGAGTAGATGTATGCCTGTTAGAAGCATAATGAACATTAACACCACCATTTCTCTCATTCCAGGGATCTAAAGGAGGGTCTGAATTGCGTCGTGACCTATACAAGGCGTTGCATGAAGACAGAAGAACAGGACCAATTCAATCGACTTTACAGGGGCACTGCCAAAGTTATTAGAGATGTTTGTGAGGATGGACCATATCAAAAAGGTAAGATTAATCAAATTTTACGGATAATTTATCGAATACTGTCCGGATTCTTCACCTGTGCTGCCAGAATAATGATTGTCTATTGTAATTTCCTCATAATGCCGCCGTGCTAAAAGTGCGTCACTGCGTTAATTGAGTATCATTAACCTGGCGTTTCTAAGATCGCCGGAGATTAATGTTGATGTTGTTGATTCATTAGGGGCTTTGCGACATCGTGGCCATGTAGTCCCATGTACTGGTGTGTAGAATTTATCTGATGACCTGTGCCACTGTGATGTCTGTACTGGTGTGTATTTTTAATGGAGGTAGAATGTGTATACTGAACCCTTAAGTATCGCAGTGTTTATATGCAAGAATCTTGATCAAGGGGTCGCGCTCAGTTCATAGTGTGATGTTTACGTTCGCCAAACAACATGCTATACTGAGGGAAGGGTCATAGGATTAAAACTATAATTAAGAAAGGAAGTGACAAGACGTAAAATAATAACATAATTTAATGACTATTAGTGCAAAAAAAAATGAATATAGACAACAACAATAATAATATTCCTCCCTGAATCTTCCCATGACAGAAATATCTATCAACGTTGAGGAGTCAGACGGATCTCCCCCTCATAAAAATGTGGATCCAAGTTCCACTAACTTGCATTGGGATTTTATGTACGCGTAATGACTAACTACGAGGAATGAGTACTTTGGATGACTGTTCGTTTACAGCGGGTAACAGCCACGATGCTTACGAACAATCATCTCGTAAATCAACGTTTACGGATATAGGACACAACACTAATAAAAACCCTTAAAATTAATGCTGACACACAATCTAAAATCTAATATTTACAGGAATCTCCCTCGAGACCCTCCTTCAGTGCGATGACGCATCCGACAAATGAGCTGCCAACACGGCCAATTGCTCAATACACAGACAAGGAAAAGACAGCATCGCACGTGACTGCACGGGTCACTGATACGGAACATAAACATGGAATGAAACCAACAGCAACAAAAGCCTCACCGGCTGAGATTACCTTATATGAACAAAAATGCACGTTAAGCTAACGCTTCGGCGATTATAGTGATTCGTAGGCAACTCCCATTTATTTAAACAATTTTTTATCATCGATCAGTTCTTATTCTGTATTTCAAGTATTATTACGGAGCCAACAAGCACTCCACTAATGGCCTCGATGCAATCTTTTCCAGCCCGCCTTGTGAAAACAGCTTCCCCCCTTTCTCAACTTGTCATCGTCCAGCTGCAGTGTGTAAAAATAACTTGACCAATTGTCCCGTTATCTCGTAGAATCGACAGCAACAAATCTCAACCACATAAACATATGGTAAGACATTAATCGATATATCCACATATGTCCTCGCAAGGTAACGATATGGACTTGGCACCAAGCTGACTGAAATCAGTCTACGCTGAAATTCCCGCTTGTAATGACCAATAAAATACACACACACACACACACACACACACACTGCTGGGAATGACATAACACTTTTCACACAGGTCGGTTGAATCAGATGCTCACAATCTATTTAAGAATATTAAAACCTACGAGAGAGCTGACTGCTCTTCGCCACAACTCACATTGCTCCAACGGCAATAAACTCACTGAATCTGATCAATTATAAACATTAGATTAATTTACCCTCCAATCTACTGTATGATTATATTAATTCAGTCCTACTTCTGAAACACAACATATCTCCGAGAGACGTTTCTTAACCGCATTGCGTAAACATATGCAAACACGGTTGTCCACATAGCCACGTTAGTTAAAACAAACAAACAAGAACTTACGACTAAGAAAAAATTGTGCGAGCTGTTTCCATGCAAAAGGTGTGTCAGACCAAAACTAAATACACTACGTTAATCAACGCAAGCAAGATATTTACAAACAAAATATGTCCCATATACCATAAGTTAATTAGTCAGATAATAATATTATTCAGTACTCATCCTCGGCCAGTCACCGTCAGCGAACATCTGCAGCCATCTCCCTACTTAATACTGCTTAGCTCATCTCAAACATCTCGATGGAGTGTTGACAGTTCCCAACTTCTTCCAGGATAAGCGATGTCATCTCTCGTGCTGATGCAAAAAGTTATAGATTATTAGACACTCGATATCTGCCTACTAAATTCACCGTTTTAGGTACTTATTTCCCCATAACAGTCTGTTGGCGAATTGTCGATGATACTGTCCCTACAAAATAGTACTGTGACTATCTATCACACTGAATTTATAACACATTTATATTAATAAAAGTCTGTGTCCTCATGACACGCAAAGTACAAGTGCCTACGTCCTCAGACGCGCAAAAATGTAATAATAACCTGTGTCTCCCGACACACACAATTTAATAGTCCTGTGTCTCCCGACACACACAATGTAGTAACCTACGTCCTCAGACGCACAAAATGTAATAGTAGTCTGTCTTGGCTCTTCACGCCACTTATAAATGAACTGGCCCTAGGTATCGATAGAGGGGGGGAAATTATATAAACATTTCTCAAAAAAATAGTGGTACAGGAATGAAACAAATATCACTGAACTCATAAAATTGCGCAGGTGAAGAATATGCCCATTAATTCTAGAATTGATCGTAGAGATGTTGTCTAGCCGATCTCCCGCGTTAACGCTAGCTATCGCGTGCCCAAGCTAGACTTGGCGCGTTCGTAAGCATTCATCTCTCATTGGTTCCACTTTTTCGTTAACTTCGCGGTTTTTATCAGACCTCGGCCTCATAGGAGTGTCCAGTAGTACATCAGCCACTCACGTTACTGCATTATATTTTTTCTAGGCGCGAATAGTACAATGAACATGCCATAAGCGTGTCTCACCACGTGTCCCTTCTATTTTGAGGTAGCCACCACCTGTCCTTCTGAAACATTGCTAGGCTCTTTCTTTTCACAATCCTTAAGTATTTAGCCTTTTGTCAAACTGCTGCAGGTATGTCCCCACTGTCTCCAACAATGCTTGAAGTTTCCTCATCTTCGTCTGGCTATTTCATGACGCTGGTGGAAATATTAATTAATTGTAGAAATAAAACATCGAATCATTTATCCATCAGAGGATAAAGGGTTCAATACGAAATGGCAGTGTCCTTAAGTTAGGTACCATCCCGGCATTTACCTGGAGTAGAAGTGGGAAGCTACGGAAAACTACTTCCAGGATGGCTGAGGTAGGAATCAAACACGCCTCTTCTCAGTTTTGACTCACGAGGCTGAATGTACTCAGTTTCAGCCCTCAGACCAGAACAAAATTTCTTGGCAGAGCCAGGAGTCGAACCCGGGCCTCCGCGATGACTGGAAAGATTGCTAGCCAATACGCAACGGAGATTGTGACTGAGAGCATTGATATTTTCCTTTATAGAGCAGTTTCATCATTATTCAATGAAGACTTCTCATCCTTCAGATAATTTACGAGTATTCATCCCTTGTTATTGGTGTACGCGTCGGGGTTGAGGTAAGATTAAAAAAAAAACATCTTTGGCGAATGGAATTTATTGGTAGATACTTTTCCATGTGCCATCTCATCAGAACATTCCAAGAGAGATGCAAGTAATGATGAATGAAATGAAATTGGACATTGGATTCGTAGGATGTGACTGTTATCAATTATAAGTCACTGTCCTGTCATATTTCTGGAATTGAAAATGGGAAAATCACAGAAATCCATTTCAAGCTCTGCCCACTTTTGAACCCGATGATGCCTTGCGGGATATCGCGCTTAGCTTCCCGGTCGGTCCTGCAAGGAGTACATGATCGTCTCTATGCACGAATCAAGGGAATGCTTACCGCTTAGCCTATGTGATACAATTCCAAGCCATGGTAATTTCTGGCGACAATTCCAAGCCACGGTAATTTCTGGCGACAAGAGTTACGGTCTCCTCTTGCCTTGCGACTGTTCCTTATTAAAGCCCTGAAATTAACAAAGCCTATCACAAATCAGTTACAGATACATTATTACATTAACTCAAGCCGCCAGGCTGAACTAACACAAATTACTTAAAAATAGATGTTGACAATTATGACACCATCCTCAAAAAAAGAGCAACAATAAGTCTTTCATCATTTTTAGTGAATACTCATTTTTGTTCCACCTACATTGCAGAGAGTTTAAATTTGTAGCGATTGTTTGAACATGCTGAATGTAACTATTTGGATAACTTCAATAAGTCCACCATCTTTCTTTCTTTCCTTCTTTTTTCTTTCTTTCGCAAACTTCCCTTGGAGAATCAGGTAATATTTTACTTGTTCTGAGTGGTAGATATTGTTTTCTTGTTTCTTATATTACCGTACCGCCAAGGTTTTGCTGCCGTGTAGTAAGTTCCCATTGTGATATTTTTTCTCATTTTATTCTCAAACTTGCGGTTAACCGATACCTCAGACGTTTCCTACAAACTTCGCTACAGATCCTTATGACGTGGAAGGGACCAGGAATATACCAGTGTAAATTTACCATCAGAAATGGAGAAAGAATGAATGAGTGAAAACTTAATGACTATAATAAGTAGGGCAAAAAAGTCATTGTACTAGGCACTATGAAAATGTACTCTTTATGCCCTAGAGGATTCGCATAGGGCATTATCGTTAAGGTAATAGATGTGAGGATCACCTCACGTGGCGTCAAATTGGTATAATGATGTTTGGTGCCCATGAGATCAGACAGCTACCTAAATCGTGCGAGGAAAATGTAAATCTGATAAACATTCCTTTATGCTTCTTACTTCACTCTCTACTCCACCCTATACAATGATACGGGAGTGTAATTTACTCCGATAAGGCAAGTGATTGAGATACTTAGTTTTTGCTGCTTCCCGTAACACAAATATAGGCTACACAATGTGTCCAAAAGTCTCTAAATATGAAATGCTGTTCGTTCCAAAGACGCCAGCCAAGTGAAGGACCTCATTTTTCTACTATTGCAAAACCCCGTGGCCCTAAAGCCCCTGAAGAGCCTTGGCCTACCAAACGACCGCTGCCCAGCCTTATTGGCGTACAGATTGTGAGGTGACGCGTGATTACCACGTCGGGTCTCTTCGGCCGTTAATCTTGGGTTTCCTTACCTGGACGGTGCCTCTCTGATCAGACATTACTAAATTGTCCTCACGGCGTTCAGTGAACCCCGCTCCAGCCTTCACGTCAGTTTCTAAAATCCCTGATGAAGCCGGGAATTGAAACCGGGGCCTCCGGGTGAGAGACAGGTGCACTACCCGCTACACCTGCTACTATAACAAAGGTTGATCTTAGCGAATAGCTACAAATAAGTTCCTGATAAAATGAAGGCAGAATTTATCATTCTTCCTGAAGCATAGTGAATAGTTGCCAGGTGAATTGATCGGGCAAATGCTGGGATGGTACCTAACTTGCGGCCATGTCTGCCTCCTGTCCAATCCTACTCCAAATTACAATTACACACACTATTATGATCATAGCAATGACACAGTGTCGCCAAGCCCCTAAATGAATAATCAATAGGAACATTATTTTACCGACAGTAGTGGCTACGCTGGCTAAAGCGCAGCATTAGGTCATGGGGCCAAGCTCTCTGCTGACTCGGTAGACGCGTGGGTTCGATCCCCACCGTCGGCCGTCCTTGAAATGGTTTTCCGTGGTTTCCCATTTTCAACACCAGGCAAATGCTGGGACGGTACCTTCTGACAGGTCACGGCCGCTTCCTTCCACATCCTTGCCCAGTTTCATTCACCATCATTCATTTCATCTCTCATTAACTCCTCTCATGAGGTTGGCGTCAGGAAGAGCATCCGGCCGTAAAAACCATCGCCACAAAGACTTCCATCGCATCTCATCCCCGACCCCGTTGGAAAACGGGAATAATAAGGGGTAGACATACATAGGCTGTTTTTTTTCTCTTTACGGAACTACTTGTTGAATTTGTTTGGATTTGTTTTAAATAAGGCTCGTCTCGAATTGTTCTGGAAGAATGTTTGTGTGTAGATTATGAGAAATTCCCATTTGCCTTCAAAGTTTCATTTTATCATATTGTTTGGCACATTGTTTTGATATTTGCCTAAATTTGTGTTCATGCAAGTCATTTCATTATTCATTGCATACATACTGCTGTGGATTCCAGTGTTCAGCCTGTAGGCCACTGTGAACGAACCAGGAGTCTCCTCCTCCTACGGCGATTACCACAAACTCTTAAAGAACAGAACACATTCGTAGTATTTTGGGTTCATCCTGGCTTCTCTTGTCCAACCGAATCCATTGTAATATTTTCCCGCGGTATCTAATTTTGGCTTGAGGAAACTGTTCGGATGGTGCATTTTTCTAGTTCACGGCAATGTCCTCCCTTAAGCCATCCCAACTGCAAATATACAACATATGGTCAACACCCGAATAACACAATTGGTAAGGGAGGCTGCATATTCATTCCCATTATATTTTTTCTGTTACTTGTTGATGCTTCATTTTAGGAGTTAGGACTCCTTCATTACCAATCCTGTGTTATTTATGTCACTACATCCAGGTTACTTGTAATGTTACACATACCAGTATTGTGGCTGATGACCGAAGTTTCAATGGGGTAACGGTCAACTTGTCACTACCGCTTCTCTAAAAGAAATAATAATCGGTTTGATTCTTGCAAACCGTGGTGAAATGCTAAGGTCATTAGCCCTGAATTCATTACTTCATTTTGATTATTTCTTTCTTTCCTTCTTTCTTTCTTTCCTTATTTTAAGATTTAATAATTTGGTTTTAATATTGTATCGTGAGCCTAGAACATTGGATGTTCGGCACTGTTTTCCACTGTGCACTTGATTATGAATACGTCCAACTCATCGTGGCACCCAATCTCCACCACTTTTTCACATTTCTAAGAAAACTGGCTTCCAATACCTTGCCTGCTTTTGAAAATACTGAGCTAATCAAGTGGGTGTGGAAGTGGTGCAGGAGAAGGACGCGAAAAAGGAGCGACGTTCAGAATGTGAAACCTGTCGAACATAGCTCCCCACTGCCTTTTAAATGTCTACCAAATTTGTGAGTAGTAGTGGTTTTTGGGGGGTTCTACAGCCTCCTCCTCCTCACCCTCCTCACAAGATGGCAACCACGTGATATCTCTCGAACGAATTATTGGAGGAAGTCGTGTCAGGTGTCAAATTGCTGACGCCCCCCTCTTGAATTTATTTACTTTTCCAAATTTTGACAAAGGGCCTATCTACACATTTTAGAAAATTTTGATTTATTGACTTTTTTATTTTTATTTAATATTTAATGTGTTATTTATATAATTTCTTATTTACCATTTATTTTAAATTTTTGTTAAAATGGCCTAACTACACTTTTGTTAATATTTCCTGAACCTATGGTCGGATTTAGATGTGATGTGTTGTAGGACTCGGGGTGACACGGTACTGTTATTTGGCGCTGTTCAAAACGATGATTGAAACAGTGTCCAGGAATGGTTAAGACAAGACTCCAACATACTTTCTTCAAACGATCATCATTGTCAACTTTATGATAATGCTAACCTAACAGCATGAAAAACACTAATCAAAGCAAAAAAGCGAGCCCGGGAAAAAGATACTGCTGCTCAAGATAATATTAACCTCAAGTTTAATACACTAAAACGTGCACCTCCTCTAAAGACAATGTTAAGGTGAAAAAATGATGTTGATGATAGCATTGCTATGTTAAAGCGCTCCACCATATCTATGAAGCTTTCAACACTATCAAAAGCAACTCAAAGCATTAGGAGTCTGTGGACAAAGGTGAAAAGGATGATTGTTTGGGAGGGGGGTGATGGTTGGGGTGGTGGTGATTTTACACCTATAAAGCCATTACAGTTTCCCCAGTTTTTGAAAACATGTCATTGCTCACGGTGGAACATCTGCATCAAGCGATGCGTTTAAAATGTTCAAACCACTCATCAATGATACCTATTGGAACGATCCTAATATATTAGTCAAACGCCTAACATGCCTCTAACCAGGCTGGTCATACAGGTTATGAGGAAAAACTATTAGATATAGAAGATGAACTTCGTTATGATGGTATTATAGTGTAATGGATCAACGTGACTGCTTGGACATGACGAGAAAAAGCGGACTTAAAAAAGATAGGGATGTGTGTAACTATGATTTTCTTTTGTAATGTTATATATGAATTAAAACATTGCAAGATCATGTATTTTATTCTATATATATTTTATATACATTTTATGATAGTACATTTTATTTACAATCACCTTGTTCAGTTCTCTCATCCTGTACATTTCCTTTTTTTTTCCATAATATAAAAGCAAAATTTTACTGTAAAATGTATTACTTAGTTTTACTGAACTACAATAGTCAAACATTATACATTAGACATTATACTTACAGTTTTTACAAATATGTCACAATATAAAACACACTAAAAATAATACAATATGGTGAACATCAGACTTATGTTAAGTAATAGTAGTCAATGCGACTGTTTGCCCAAGCAAGAGTATCAAATGAGTTGGGTATAATGAATCGTTTGTCTTAATTACTCAAAGCAACTTAGTTCAGCAAATTAGTATGTAGCTGATAAGAGTTTTGCTTTTAAATACACACATTTTCTGATATAATATAGGCGGGTTACTGACTAGACAGTTTTTATAATCTCTTATATCTAACTCTTTACTAACAACATTCTTTTTTACTCCTTTTATTTTTTTATTACTACATCATCAATCGTCATATAACTATATGATTTAGATTTTGTGCCTACAAAGGTGTCTATAACAACACCAGCACATTCATCCTTAAATTTTCCAAGAACCTGTTTGTTTACTCCAGGTAAATGGTAGATATTATCCATGGGGTAGTCACTTGTATCAAACCTATTTAGTTCAGTTTTGATATAATCATAAAAATCATCAGTTTTAAACTCATAAATAAGAGAATCTGTGTCTGTGTAGAGTAATTTAGCATTATAATTTTAGTTTCTTCACATAATCATAGTGAAATTCAAAGTGTTTTTGACAATTCTAAAATGGCGTAACCTACATATATGGGTTTGTTGTAGGTTACTTTGAGGCGATTCATTTGTATTACAACTAAATCATCCTGAATAATTGAACAGCTATGAAAGTTAGGCTTGCTTACAACGGTGCTTGCACCATACCTTTTACCATCATTCTCCCACTTTATCACCTTTACATCAACTCGCTTATCAACAATCTACATAGTCTTTCCAAAAACGTTATTATTCATGAGTTTATAAAAATCTTTTTTCAAAAGCATTTGACAGTGTTCTTATATTATTGTTCAGATCAATGGCTTGAGCCATGCTGACTGATGAAATTGTAATACACGATGAATTTTAGTTAATTTTAATCCGTGCTGTAGACACTGGTTCAAGGTTTGATAATGTACTACATATCTACATTTATCATTCACATTAGCAATTAACATTTTTGTTCGTGATATGATGTACGGAGATTTCATATTCTCAGGGCAAAATGGTAAATCATTATGATCATCATGTAACTCTATAGGGCACTGGATATTTACCTCTAAAGCATATCCTTTATCATCCTTATCATTCAGAGTGTTAACATGTAAGACATAATTTCATGTTGTGTCAGTCAGCGAAAATCTTTTCAGTGGTAGATATTGACTCATAGCCCAACCATATTGGTTATTTGCATCAAGCTGCGTTGTCGCAGCCCCTAAACTAAGGAACCAACAACCAACAATATACTCTGTTCATAAGGGTTGTAGCTAGGCATGTATTAATTCGCTTTAGAATACCGTCCACTACATTGACTTAATCCTCCTCGAATTGATGATTTTATAAAATTAATCATGTCTATATCAGTCATCAATTCTAAATTTACTTTAGTTTTTTTCAACATTGAACTGAAACTTAACCCAGGAGCAGTAAAATACTGACAAGTGTCAAGGTCGTAAGTTTTCATAACAAACATTCCGGAAAATTTCAAAAACATCTGCTAATAATAACTCATGTTTTCAAATATATGTCTGAAAATTCTCCTAAAGTTTGAATGTGGAACTGTGTCCATACACGTTGTGCATGTAAATATTCCTGATCACTGATATGACTTGTGTTTGAGGAACTGTAAAATGCATCTTTCGGTGGCAAAGAACACTCCTCAAGACGTTCCAGACAGTTAATATATTCATAAGGGAATATACCCTTTTGACGAATCAAATTAAAGTAATTTCTTTAGGAAAGACACGTTGAATTTCATGAAACTGATCTGAATTAAAATTAATAGCAAGCGTATCAAGACTACTCAACATAAAGCGGAATGCATCTAAAAATCTGTCATATTGTTTTTTCAGTGTTAGTTTTGATAAATTTTTGTGAACGATATGCATTGTTACTATTTGGAATCGCATCTGAAGCTCCAAACTCTTTAACGATAAAGTGATCATCGTATTTGCTACCGTTATGTAGAATGACTGGAATGAATTGAGTTACTCTATACTTAAAATTACATTCTTGTTGAGCAGCACCACTATATTTTCCTGTTAAATGGTCATGATCGTGAACCCTGTCCGTATATAAACATTCACCACATATAAAACAATTAGTTTCAGTTTCAAACCGCAATAGCTGTGATGATGTTCGTGGCTCCATAGGAATGATAGTATTTAAAATGGAGGATATACGAATTGCATATTTTTCAAGTCTGTCCATAAAAACTTCAGGAGCGTCAGGTCCTCTATAGAGCTCACACTTATTTAACGAGTCATCAAAGGTACATTTAATATAATATGCAAAGCTAAATGGTTCATGAATGTGAGTGGTGTTGGTAAAAGGTTTGGTTGGATTCGATGAACACGTATTAAAAGGGTTTAGCAAAGCTTCAAAGTCGGCATATTTAATAAATAGTACTCGAAGCTGCTTATCAAAGTCCTTAAATTTCAGAATGTTATTTCTAGGAGTAGGTAATACCGTACAAACATGATTACATCCCCATTTTTGATGCCGAGTTAGTTGATCATCTTTTCTAAAATATTGCAAACGGCCATCACACAACCAATTTTTAGATTTATGTTTTGATAGTTGACTACCAACAAGTCTACTTAAATGTTTTATCCAACAATAGTGAGCATTTTCACCTTTAGTTATGTATAGTAAATTTACATGAGCATCCTTTTTTTCTTGAGTATAATATAGAGGACCTACTATACTCTTGTTTTCAATTCCATACGCATTATTACTTACATTGTTCAGCTCTTAAAACGTTTAATGTCTTATCTCCATGGGAAATTCTATTTCTTTTAAATCCAACGCTGAAGAATAGTGAGGATAAGATGATGGATGATCTCTTCTCATCCATCACTGCCAGATGGAGAGCTGAGGTTACAGCCCACGCAAAACATGCATGGTCACTATTCACAACGTTCACAAGAGATTTCTACTGTTTGATCCATACAGGTAAATCAATGTATGATGATACTCGAAGGGGGTTATATTTATTCATGTTGGTTTCTAAGTCAAGTACTTCAACCAACGCCCAGCCTGACTCCCTTTCCTGGAACTCTTCACTCTTCACAGTGATAGCACTTGAAATATCTTGGTACATATCACTGATATTAGTTGATTCACTAACAATTGCGTTTTTTGTATTAAAAAGGATTTGATATCCGTAATTTCACCTTCACTCCCAGTTTTTACATATAACCCAAAGAGTTCGAAATTCATTTTAGATGTTTTATGCTCTACTAAAACATTATCTACCAAGCCAAACACACTAGGTTGAACAGTCTTTAAAATGATTCAATACTTTTGAGTTTTTTCTTCACTTCGACTTTTAAACGCACTACCAATTTGCTGAATATTCGCAGAATTTCTTTCATGGCAAGCGTTATATTTATGATTAATGCTGCGTAAATGTCCATGAAAGATCGAAGAAAGTACTGTACATCAATATTACATACATCACAATGTGTTATCGAAGGTTCACCATTCTTCCTTCTTCTTGTTGTATGACTATTTTCACAATCTTGAGAACGTTTACGCTTTTGAGCATTTATTTCAAGACGGTCACCCCCTACTTCATCACATTTATTTAAAGGTTCCATGCTAGACGATGGTTTTACAGTTTTTAATTCCTATTGTTCTCCATGCACTTTAACCATGTGGGATTGATTCGCATTACACCAGAAAAACCAAGTTTGCAAACTGAACATGGAAAAATGTGCTGAACTAACAGGTATTAAATTTACATGACGTGCAAGATTATCCTGTCAGTTAAATATCAAAGCACAATGACTGCACACAAACGGTTTAAGGTTATGTTGAGCGTTTGCATGGCGTTGAAGGTTGGCCGGTCTTGAAAACTGTTTTTTACATTCACCACACTTGAACATTATCACTTTTCAAATATTAAGCTAATGAAAGGTAAAAATAAAGTAAAAGAAAACAAGTTACAGTCAATGGTCATAGCAGGGTATTTTATTTTGAACGTTCGTGAGCTCCCAGCAGATCTAATTTCAAGTAGTTCAAACTTATGCTACTACATGCCACTGCCACTGACACCTTGCGGTAAACGTTCGAACTTATTAGAGCGCTAATAACCAACTAATTATGATTTTATAAGAAAACACTTACCAAAGTAGTAATGTATTTACAAGTCCTCTTCCAACACACAAGTAAGCTGTAGAGATAACAAACACGTTGTTAAATGTCGTTCACAAGATTAATCTATAAAGTGAGAAAGGCATTCCCCTTCCCTAGCCTTCTATACCTCAGACACACCTACGTCATGCGTGCACCTGTGTCGCCTCAAATATCTGTCAATGTAACGTTTCTCAACGTTTCTCATGATAGATAATAAGCACCTACAACGCGCGACGTCATTCACTGCAAGAATCATGTTTCGCACACCTGCATCCTATAACATAGCACCTTGAATCCGGTGGCAAGTCCATGTTCCGCTGACATCATACATCTGCAAAAATCATGTTTCGCACATTTCCTTACTGTAACGCTGACCTTGCATTCCGGTTGTAACACTTGCATTGCGTGACGTCATACACTGAAAGAGTTGGCTTATTTTAAATCACATATTGCAGTCTTGCCTCATCCTCCATATGAACAGCATGGGATGGTTGCGTGTGCCCCGTGTACTTTGGTGTATGCATTAGCCCCTGCTCTAGTACGCATCCACCCACCAGTTTTTGGTTCAGTTCCGGTTCGGTTCGGTTCGGTTCTGGCTTGGTAGGCCAGACTAGGTTAGCATGACTAGGATAGGCTAGGTTAAGCTACAGCCACCATCCCAAAAGTGTAGTTAGGCCCTTCGAACAAAAATTGAAAATAAAAAATATATAAATATTACATTAAATATTAAATAAAATTTAAAAAAGTCAATAAATAAAAATTTTAAAAATGAGTAGTTAGGCCCTTTTTCAAAATTTGGAAAAATAAATAATAAATTCAAAAGGGGAGTCACCCCGAGTAATTTGACACCTGGCTAGACTTCCTCCAATAATTCGTTCGAGAGATATCACGCGGTCGCCAGCTTGTGAGGACCGCCCCCCCCACACACAAAAAAACACTACTGTGAGTAAAAATACTCAATTAAAACGTTACATTCTTTTGAATCACTTGTCACATGCATTGGCCAGTAGTGTTTTACTGTATGTATAGTTATTCATATAGTGGCATATTTCCACTAATTTTGACCAAAAAGTAGCTAATGGTACTTCTGCACTTGGCATGCATTATGGAGTTAAACGGAGTTTGATTTACTGGTATTTTTCCTATTTGCAAGTATTTATATTTTATTTAATACGCTTATTAGTTTTGACTGGTGAAACTTATTGGATGCTCTAATTACCGCGGTTTCCCCTGATGCCGAAAATTAATATCTGCATAAAGTAGCCTATTTCAACTGGGGCTGGGTCTCAGCATCTTAGGAAACGAAATGCCTGGACGGAGTATTAAGATAGAGGTACTATGTTAAGAATAGGACATTCCATA
This sequence comes from Meconema thalassinum, assembly GCA_946902985.2. Taxonomy (NCBI): domain Eukaryota; kingdom Metazoa; phylum Arthropoda; class Insecta; order Orthoptera; family Tettigoniidae; genus Meconema; species Meconema thalassinum. Next base: position 488,473,436 of record OX336389.2, on the reverse strand, counting down.
TATTTCTCGTCTCTATTTATAATATTTATAACTGACCGTGTATGGTGTTTTCAGTATTGCAGAAGAAGGCATTCTCACAAGGAAAGTATCGGGTAAGACAGGTCAAAACCTATCTTGAAACTTTGTGGACGCAATCGTTGTACTATAAGAGGACAACGTGTCGAAAATAAGCTGCCAGATTGAACTGCAAGGCTCCGAAATCGTACCTGACATCCTGGTACGCAGGCATGACGGCTGGCGGAGATTGACATCCCTGCGGCACTTGGAGTGGTAACGAAGTGGGGAGTATATGCTGACTGAGCGTCTAGCTGCTTCCCACCTGTCTTGAGCACTTGGACCGTCTGGGCTGTCCCTTCCAACATCTGCGGTACTCGCTACTTCACATTGATTTATATGAGAGGTTCACCACATGATTTCGGAGCCGTGCAGTTCGATCTGGCGGTTGATTTTCCACACGTCGTCCTCTTTTAGTACAACGATTGCGTCCGCAAAGTTTCAAGACAAAGTTCGACTTGTTTTACCTGATACTTCCCTTGTCAGTGCACTACATAAATAACTGAATTTATTGTTGGTGGTTTACAGAATATCTTCGACATGCCCCATGCGTCCAGAAGGTTCGGAGTGATGACGAAAACTGTGCGGCTAAGTATCAACGAGAACTTCGAGATATAAACCAAGAACCTGTCGCCAACGTCAGCTCTCAGTCAGAGAGCAACAAGAATGTGAGGAAAGTGTGCTGGTTAGTATTTTACATTCCAATTATTTTTAAGAACATATTACTCGTAATATATATAGTATTAGTCACTCTATAGTATGATAGCTTATGATTACGATATTAGCTGTCAAATTAAATAAGCTTCCGTTTCCCACGTAGCATCATTATGGGCATTGACGTGAGTCTGGGCGTAAATTTCTGCTTTTGTGAATAATTATCGCGTACTGTACTACATAATGTGAGGAACGCACAGAATGTAATCTATATAGACATACGTAATCTATAGGTTAGAATTGGTTAGAAAGACAGAATTCTTAGGTAAAAGTCGAATAAAGAAGTCTCCATGTTAGGACTAGACTATTATTTTATGTTTAGTGGGACCCCCTAGCATTTCATGTAGAGTTTTTAATCTATTAATTTCAGTTATCGAATAATCCATTAATCGAAGCATAAAAATCGATTAATTGCTACAAATAACGACGAATCGATCGATCAATCGATTAGTTGTTAGTCGATTGATTGGTCGAAATATTAATTGTTTTGTCGATTAATCTATGTACTTCGCTTCTTTCACTACACTCGCACAGAAGCAAAACGACATTTAATTTATAGAAATGTATTTTATTATATATTTTTAAATAATGTACCTTATTTGCAGAAACTAGGCGAAAACCAAGTAATACAAAAACGTCGCTTTCCTAAATCCAACAAGAATTCAAAATCTTCGCTGAAAACTCATTTTCTTTTTTCGAAACACTACCCACTTTGATTATTTTTTTCCTTCCACTGTCACTGACTCTTATTAGGTTATTGTTAACCTATTTAGTCTATTTGCCTTTTTGGGCAAAAAAGCTACTTCTATAGATTTCTATACATCATTACGAAAATAAGCGTAACTCAAATTAAACAACGACGTCGCATTTTCTTATCTCATGTTTACTAATCAATTAATAGATTCTTCGGTTAGCCAACTAATCGATTAGTTAGTTGATTTATTGATTATTCGGTTAGTCGATTTAAAGTGAGTCGATTAATCAATTAATCGTATTCGATTAAGTTCAAATTATTTAATTAATCGATTAACCGAACATCGCTACTGTAAAGTAAACGGCAGCAGAAACCTTTGCAATCGTATTTGTTACAATTAATGCTCAAATTTGCATCTGCAAACAAATTAAGGCCTCAAAATATTTCTTTGTATTTTCATGCGTTACAGAGTGAATTCTTGGCCGATTTAAACTGCGAGAAATGAATTCTTCTTCGGGCAGTACGTACAATTTAATCTGCACCTACGGAATCTAATAATTATCAAAGCGTTAGTAGCACATAATTTATAAATTCTTGGAGACAAATTAATACAACAGATATGTATTTAAAAATCCTAAGATATTATCCCATGTAATACGCTGAAATTAATCTTGTTTGTTAAACATTTGGCTACAATATAAAAAAGAAATGTTGAATCAGCAACACTTGTTTAGTGGATTTCTTTGGCATAATCCGTTGGCAATACCCCGAGAGCGTATTCGATGTTTACGAAAATGATATTATTGATGATTAATGTAGATTAGTCAGTGATTAAAGGCAATGGAGTGCATAATCTTTCTGGCGTTGTTAATTACGCAAATCAAATAAAAATATCAATCGTTAGGCCAATAAAATCTCAAAACATGCATTTGTGTGGTCACAATAGCATTATGCTATTTGTTCAGAACTTCCGGTTGTTTATAATTATCATCATTATTATTAATAATAATAATTTGAGGGGCGGAACAGTGTGAAGTCGTCAGACCGTTGCTTTTGGTTGCTTCACAAAGTAAAGTATGGCTACTCGAGAATTAACTTGTAATTAGTCTATATAAAATTTGACAAATGGTACTTCTTTTAAATGCAGCCAATTTGTAACAGTAATTGCACTATCACAGTAGGAATAAAAAGGCTGTTTCAAATCACATTTCTCCTTGTTTGGAATATCAAGTTTGGTAAATCGAAGCCTGCACAGTATAAAGCGAGCGATGAAGGCTCGTTAACACAGCGGAGGGCTTAATTAGCTCTTGACGTATTTACCGTGACGACCCCACATATGACGTATCAATAGATTCAGACAGTTATCGCTCGCCGTTTGGCTGCAAACATTGGTAGCTGCAGAAGTGCATTCAAAAGCAGGCAACCTGAACTCGCATGTACCTCCCGCGAATCTGCGTTATGATGGGAATTCTACGAGTAACGAACGCACATATGGACAGTCAATTATGTGATTCTTATGTACAAATGGTATCCTAAATATGTCCCAAATTAGTGTAATCAAGGGACACATTGAACCTCTTTAGAATAAACTGCACGTAATGGCATAGGGACAAATGGTAGTCTTGAAGGAGCAGCAAAAAGAAACTTTAAAGATGTACACTCCGTGGACACAATAAATCTGAATGAATGATAGTGGTGACCATTGACTTATCTTCCCGTCAGCATGCTTCAGTCTTTAAGCAAAGTCCTAGAAATAATAGTAAGTACATGAGCTAATTTGTGAATATTTCACAGTTCCAAATCCTAAATCCTCATCAATCCGGATTTAAGAAAGGTCATTGCATAACTGCCACGCTCTTTAAAAAAATAACTAAGAAGGCACACTCAGCAATTGGCATAAGACAGCTCACAATCCTTTGCCTCTTTGATCTCGGTAAAGCCTTACATTGCGTGAGTCATAAGTCGCTCCTTGTAAAGCTGCACTCCATAGGCTTATCGCGGAATGGGCTGTACTGGTTAGAATCGTACCTAACAGGTCGGTTACAGTGTGTGCTGTTCATCAATGGTTCCTCATCGAACTGGTAATCACTAAGAAGTGGCGTACCCCAAGGGTCCGTTATTGGGCCACTGTGCTTCTCGATTTAAATAAATGGATATGCTTCGTGTATTCAAGCAAGTCTCCGTCACATGAACGCTGATGACCTACAGGCCTACTTTCACTTCAGTCCCTCTGATGCTCCTCTCCATATAGAACGTTTCGACGGAGACATCGCTCGCCTCATTCTGTGGGCCCTTATCCATAACCTCCAGTTAAATATTCCTAAGACTCAACTTACATGCATTGGTTATAATAAACGTCTTTATTTCTGTCGATCTTAACTTACTCCCACCGACAATGATATTCCATACAGGAACTCCGTGAGGAACCTATAAGGCCATAAGACCAATGCTTCATTCTAAAGGTTGGATGCCTTATAGGAGTAATCGTTGATATAACCTTATCTTGGGCAGAGCATACCTGAGCTGTAATAAAGTACGCTATATCATCAATGCATATCTTGAAGCGGAATATCTCTTACACGCCGTCGAAAATGCGCTAGCTTTTAATCTAAACATTTATACTCCCTATCATCGATTGTGGGTCAGTAATGTATAACGACTTTAATTGATATTCTAACACAGAAAGTATTGTGTACCAATAAACCCTGGTTATCCCTACTATGTGTTTAAGCCAATGAACTCCATCCATAAGAGAGAAAATAGATTTACTAATTCCACTCGACAGATTCCACCATCCAACTAAATTCAATAAATCTTACCACTGCACAGCTTCATGGCTCTTGAATACATTCCACCTTCACTCATTTACAAACTCGCAACCCAAGAAATGCCTAACATCAAGATTCCTGAAGCAGTACGATACACTTAGATGTTGAATTCGTAAACCATGAATGAGCTTACGATCGAAAGTCTAGACATCATACGAATGTTATAAAAATTACCCCCACCACACAGCCTGTTTAATATTTTTAGTTTTCGAGATACAACTCCCGTGGAACTGATGGTAGGTCGTGAAATCAAGTCACTCTTGTACTGTATTAATATTAGAGCACATCCAGGTGGGACAAATACTGAGGAGGACAAGATTGTTCCTTTTGTATATGATAAGTTAAGGTATAAGATTAATTCCTTTTCTGTTCGTAAATAGACATGTTTGGTTATGTGGCATTCTTATTTGGTTTTATTAGTATATTGTGTCAAGCTAGGTTTACAGTAGTTTATTTTTACCATATTTTGAGCCTGAATATTGTAATTTATACGCTACATAAAGGGGCTCATTACTCTGTGTCAGTTCTTGTCTATAAATTCAATTCCAATTCTTTCTTTGATGCAGCTAAAATGAAGTTACCACAAATATGGCATTGCACTGACGAGAAATATTAAAAGAAGATTCACAATTTAAGTCTCAATTATGTCGCACCTCCATTGCAAGATTAACAAGATCAACAGATTTATAAAAAGTCATTTTCAAATTGCGGATATACGAGAATAAATCAATAGCTCTTCATGTAATAAAGCACCAATATACACCAGAACTCCTTCGAAGCAAAATGAAACTAAACACTACATCTCCTAAATGCCTATTCATGTTGAATGTACTGTACGTTTGATCATGATTTGGTTTTGGTCAATGGTAATGTTTATGGTTTTGTTTTGGTTTATGTTCTTCGTGTACCTTATGATATGTATATTTCACCATTGATTTCAAACATTCTGATGTAATTATCTCTATAGGACTCGTAATTTTAGTTAAGAGTGCGATGTGGTGGCACACAAACAATAGGGTAAAGTATTGTTTTGTAAAAATGTATTGGGCACGTCTTAATAATCTTGCGACAACGGCATAAAATCACAGGAAATTTATTATTCGAATAGCACATTACTCATGTAGTCGACTAATAATGGCAATCTTTTATTGGTAGAAGTGATAAAGAGGAAATCTGACATTCTACGGATCGGAGCGTGTAATTTTAGGAGTCTGCTTGGCAGTGGAAGGTTAGAAAACTTAGAAAGGGAAATGGGGTAGGTTGGGGTTGGATTTGGTTGGGATTAGTGAAATGCGCTGGCAGGAAGAACATGACTTTTGGTCAGGAGACTATAGGGTCATTAGCACTAAATCAAAAACGGCTAAACGGGGGTAGGTCTCATATTAAGTGGGAAACTTCGACAGTGGGTGGAATATTATGAGCAATACAGTGAACATATTATTGTGGCAAAATAGATACAAAACCTACGTGCACCACAGTGGTTCAAGTCTATATGCCTACCAGTCAAGCTGATGATAAAGATGGTGAAAAGGTCTATGAAGAAATATATGAAATTCTAAGATATGTTAAGGGTGATGAAAATGTTTTAGTAATGGTAGATTGGAATGCTCTGGTAGGAAAAGAAAGAGAATAGAAGATAGTTGGAGATTTCGGATTAGGTGAAAGGAATGATCGAGGAAGCAGGTTGATGCAATTCTGCGCCGAGCAAGAGTTGGTCATAGCTAACACCTTATTCAATAACCACAATAGAAGAATATACACATGGATGAGACCAGGAGATACAGGCCGTTACCAAATCGACTTCATTATGGTTAATCAGAGATTTCAAAACCATATTTTGGATTGTAAAACATATCCCGGTGCTGACATAAACTGTGATCACAATCTGGTTGTTATGAAATGCTAATTTAAGCTGAAGAAGCTGAAGGGAAGTCAAAAGCCAAAAAGGTGGGCAATAGACAGACTGAAAGAGAAGGATGTAAACGAAAGATTCAAGGAGAGTATAAAGGAAGGACTGAAGAAAAACCCTAAACAAACTTCAATTGCAGACGAATGGGCACTTTTGAAGAATGAAATAACAAAATCCGCAGAAGAAAGAGGTTTAATGATGGTGGCTTAAAAAAAACCTTTTCTTTCCCGGACCACAACGTGGAAGGGAAAGATGATAAATCTTATACATACAAATAGATTAGTCCCTCAGCGGTGTTCATTTCTTATTTGCTGAAAAATTTGGGGATATTTGTGTGAGTAGCTACTATCTTTGTTCACCTCTCCTTATGAGCCCATGCATTGTACATGAAATAAATCACTATATTTCAATACTTTCAACATAAAACTTGCTGCGATAACTGTTTTCTGACGCACAGCGTGGAAACTTATATCACATCAACCGCTAAACGAGAAAACAAAAGCCTTCATACAAAAAGGACAATTTAATTTGTCATAACTTTGACGCTGACAAAAATCAATTGGCAGAAAAAAAAAGTTTCTCACTACATTTTTGTAGTCAGTGAGCCAGGACACGAAGCACCTTTTCATGGAAAAATATTCCGGGATTCACTAGGTATGTGTGTATAGTTACAAGAAGCGATATTTGAATTGCTAAATACCTTATATTTTTTATTCTCAACTCGAATAGTTGGGATTAAGTGCAGGAATTAGTAGCAGTTCGTTGATTAAAGTCCCCAATTCTTCCTGCAAATGGTGATAATATATTATTCTTATAACCATTAGAGAACATGGTCATTTACTAAAACGTGTGGCTTACCGTACAGGTAATTGTCAAGAGAATGGCTGACACAGCGTGCTTCAGGAGAATTACCAAACCTATTGCACGGAGTAGAAACAGGAATCTTCGCCAATACATTTCTATGAAGACTGAATTTGGTATCAAACTCTGCTCTCTTTACTAACCTCACGAGACTGAGTGTACTCCGATCCTACAGTCGGATTAGGCCAGAATTTCACGACAGAACTGGGAATTGAAACTAAAAACTTTTTTCGAAGAGTCCACCATGTTGTGGACTCCATCCATGAAACGCTTCAGTCCACCAGTTTTTCTCCACCGGACAGATCACGGTGAGCCAATGGTTAAAGGGGGCTAAGAGGAGAGGACTCCGCACATGGAGGAGACTTGCAAAGGTTCTCTAGAAAAGGCACGAAACTCGTGAGCGTCTCCGTGGAAATTCTTCTAGACCTCGTAAACCCCGGGATTCCGACCCTACCTGGAATGATCCGTCTCACTAAATAAGCGAGGCCACGTTTGAGTGTTGAGTGAGTCGTGTACGATAGTTCAATCAGTCAGTGAAGTGAAGTCGGTTGAGTGTCACGTGCTGCTCGAGACAAAGCTCCGTGAACCTGTGAGAGATGTTCATCCGGATGACGATGAGGAGTGATGGTGATGCGTGATGAGGGTTCCCGGTACGTGCGTAGTAACGGAACCAAATACATTACTCGGTGACTCACTCATTCGCAATACTACAGTGGTTTAGGCAACGGCTCTATGTTAGCAGTATTGGAATAGACAGGAATTCCAGATAACACGCCGGGCTGTTGACAGGCCATTCTCTTCCTGGCTCCCGCGTCACCTCACCCCGCAAGTGCACAGAGCTTGGAACCGAGCTGTAGCAGTTCAGTACGCATATCTGTCTGTGAGGTGACCAGTGACAGCCGGTTAATGTGATGGCCTTGTGCAAGAATGTTCGCGAATAGAATACGTCGGGTACTTAGATTCTGAGCAATATGGATGGAAGAGCATGGAAGCTACCAGAGAGAGACTCTTGATTAGTAATCCTGACGCCACAAAGTGGTACGCAGTGAACTTGGGGAAACTGCTTAGATGAGAGGTGAATAGTTGTGCTCCGTGATATCTGATGTACAGTCGCGGACACAGAACATGGGCGTTCTCTGGAAGGAACGGTTGCTCGCAATATGTACAGGTGAGAGGATAGAGCATGCAACATGGTGTATATGTTCCATATCGCTCTTCTTATGTGGCCACAGGACATGGCATGCTACGCCTCTCTGCCTGAGACATTAATTATCCGTAATGTGGCTATATTAGTTGTAATGTAGGCACTAAACGTTATCCAGCGGTCGTGTATATTTTTGTGAGGTGCCTCCGAACGTGCAGCCTCCGGCAGCCAAGGCACTAGCCGTGTTAGCTAAATTGTGAGTTTCTCCACTCGCCTCTCATGCCAACTCATGCCAAATGTACGAGTGTTAGTAGCGTGAGATAGTTCTATTTCTATACCTACACTGACGTATATGGCGAGTCACTTAAACTTATCGCTCACTCTTTCTATCATCATGCCATTATTTACAGTGATAGGGCGTATATGTGACCCTGAAAAGATCCGATGGGTGGTCTCTGTCAAGGAACCACGCATCGCTGTTGTGCTCGAAATCTTCCAGGCGTATGCCCATTAAATCGATTATGACAGAATCATATGTATTTCGCTACTTTCAACCTCATCTTAGGCCAAATTGGCAGTATGCCGGACATTGTCGTTATTGTTTCATTTGGGATCGGGTCTCTTCGTTTCTCTGCGGACACATTCTCGATGGGATTCATGTCTATCCCACAACGAGGCCAGTCGATAAGTTGGACCTGACCTTACCTTGCGAACCATTCCTGAACTAATCTGGGCATGTGGATCTGAGACGGGTCTTCCTGAATGTTTATAATATCGACGGGATGAAGCACTCACATCCTCTAAAGTGTACACACACAACCTGTTTGGTGAGAGGGTGTTCAACTGAACATTGCTCGTTTTCTCTACGACATTCTGATCCCGGGAGAGCTGATCCAACTCCAACACTCAACGGATACATGACCAGAGAACTGAAGCTCTGCCTTGTGTGCTGGGTTGTGTTGCGCGCCGAAAAGGCAAAACACTCGTACCGGTTCTTCGGTCTCCGTAGAAAACTTACTTTCGTTGGAGAATGGTATTCGACAAATCAAATAGTACGTTGTCTTTGGCATTCGCAAGTTGGTACACCCTCTGTTCATCAGTGAGCTACTTTTTTCCTAGCAACTCGCTGGAATTGTAACCGTGCGTCATTCGGGCCTAGACCATGCTTCTGGGAAAACTCATGGCTTGGCGTAATTGAACGTTTATGAACGTGGTCGAATAGAATTCGGCGATCGAGTGATAGTGTCATCACGAACCCGAGCAAGCAGGTCGGCTTACCTCTCCCGATTCTCAAAAACCAAAGCGTCGCCGTACTCGGTAGTATGTCGTAGTGTCGTAGATTCTCTTGCTCAACGGGAGTAACTACCCACTCACGGAGTGAGGTCCTTGGTGTACCATAGGTGCCTGTGTGTAATAAGCGTGGTAGGGGCATCCTGCAATCTGATTGGTTTGCCCACTGTTGCTACCGCCAAGGTAGAAAAAGATCTCAAGATGATTTGAACCAGTCACCTTTTCATTCTGCGCCTGAGCTGTACGAATAGGCAGATTCAGTGGAGGTACAACAGGGATGATCAATCCTCCTTAACCTACCCAAACTGTATCTGGCATTACGGAATTAATAATTAATACTCCAACGTGAACGAAGGATAGGTTGAGTGTTCAAGCTTTTATAACATTTAGCCTATCGAAAGAATTGCACAGTATGTGATTGGTGTTACGTATGATTTTTTTTAGAAGAATTAGGAAACTGTTTGCGTTGGATAAGCATAGCCTCTGTTCCTGAACGAGTCAAACCTCAACACGTAACTAACTGTGAAAGTGAATGAATGGAGAATAAAGGATTCTTTTTATGGCTGAAGACAGGGAAATTTCAATTTATCAACCAGCAATAATGTCGTATAATAATATTTAAATATACTACTTTTCCACGTCCGATCCTGTAATTAGTGTTTTTTTGGGGGGGGGGGATAACATAGCCGAATCCCATTATTTAAGGAATTCGCTCTCTGTGGAATGGTGGTACTGGACCTTCGAGATGAATATCTTACTTCGGTCCCTCATGAGTACCCATGGACGTTGCATAGACATTCCAACCTCACATCGCTACTATTTTATTATAACTTTAAGTGTCATCCACGTGGCTAAGTTAACACTATGTTCTTAGGCCTTGCTTTATGTTAATACATTCGCTTACTAACCTACCAGGGAATTGTCACCGCTAGACGGAGAGCGCAGCTGTTGTGTATACATTACGTCATCTCGCCTCGTTATGGCTGCAGCGAGCGGCTTTCAGGGCAAGAGGGGGACTCACGTACAATCATACAATGAGAACACACCGCATAGCGCACGACACAGCATGAATCATGCACACAAATGACACGCGACGAGGTTTCGCTGGCGACAACGGCACGTCTATCCCGGGTGTGTGGCTAGGCGGAGCGCATTAGTTCCGATTTCCACCAGCTGTATCAATTCACTGGTAGGGTAGCACTAAGCACACAACAATTTGTCTATTCCCGTATATATTCCTTTTTGCATGTACAATTTGATACATATCTTCATGACTATTTCAGCTGCAAGGGCGTTTGACTTACTTCAATGTTCGGCTTATATTTCAGTAATATGACTGACATGAAAGCATTTTAAATCTGAATTTAGGATAAATAATATTGATTGTTCATTGTGAGCAATTCTGAACAATGGAGTCTGTTACCAAAGATTTCTCTGTTCAGTGTTCTGATGAGAATTTGCATTTAAAAAAGCAAGAGCATGTAAGTGTGATAAAATGAAAATGATCAAACGAAAACTATAAAATTGTGGTTATAGCTGTGAGTCGTCGAAATTGCTGATATTTTCATATGGTATTGTTCACCAACTCATCACACAAATCAGCCAGTGGAATTGCTTTATGCACTCAGTACATTTTCTTATTTAAACAGGATTTATCCGATATGTTATTAGTTGGGCTCGGATTTTTAGGTTTTTTTTTTTTTATGTAAATACAAATTTGAAGCATTTCTTAAAATAAATACATAATTCCTGCTTTTCACTTATTACCACATAAAAAGACATAATATTTACATTTTTTAAAAATCAGTTTGCTAGATCTTTCAGTTTATTGCATTTTTGTTCTGTGTTACTTCAACGAGGAAGAACCTGTGAGCTATCTCATCTTCATGCAGAGCGTATGTCAGCTTGCAACTGTGTTATTCTTAACTTGTCGCCCCGTGCCACTCACTGTGGAAGCCGGGGATTTCCTTGTCCATAGCCATATTGCACCACGTGCTGGACCTACCCCTTCCCCAGCTACCTGGAACCTGTGTCACTCACATGCTGTTCTTTTCAGGCACTGTGAAGTGTAAGGCAGTTCTACGATGCCTAAAGTAAAATCAACTACAAGTTATCGTCTGCAGCAGAATGGTGCAGAATTTAAAGATAATTTTACTTCTGATGGGGGCGTTCTGTTCTGCCAACCATGTGGGGAAGCAATCAAGGCTCAACGGCGATCTGAAGTTACACAACACCTCAAGGGCAAGAAACATATTGCCGCAATTTCGCGCCTTCAGAAAAAGTGTTTGGCGATATTCGTCGGTCATTTGTGATGGACAACTGGAAGATGTATGTCATTATGTATTGTAATGCTTCAGCAGTCAGTGCGACATAGCATAAATTGCATTTTAGAGTACTGCATATTGTTCATATTCTCATTAATAAACTAAGTTTTAATGAAATATTTTTACCTTTCTGTCACATATTTCAGGTATTTTTAATACATAAACAAATATTTTCCTGATTTTTAGCACCTAAAATCCGAGCCCTAGTTATTAGTTGTTAGTTAATTTCAACATATTTCCACACTCGTTGAAATGAAAATGTATAGTAAATGGCATGTTTTTCAAAAGCAGAAATATTGCAGAGTTGTATATATACTGTCTTCCTGTACTTACTTAAGTTTGCAGCCAAACGCATAGCCAATGTAAGAATTAGTAATAGAAAAATGGAACATGAATATGGAGAATGAAATTAAAATTGTAGTGGCAAGTTTATGTGAAATGTCGTCTTAAATAATTCAAGAATATATTCATTATTTTTCTAAAACTAAAACCTAGGAGCCACTGAAAATCTTTTTGAAGATAATTGAGGGTGGATTACGAGCCCACCCGACTTCCTAATCATGATATCGGCAGCGCAGAGCTACGCTTCAAAAGTTGAATTTTAATCATTTCCGTACACCATCCACGAGGGGTTAAATCTGAGCAGCTGTTTCCCAAAGACTCGATGCTTGTCTCATTGAACGACGACTGTCAGTTCTATTCTTCGCTGCCGCAACGAGCTGCAATCTTGAGAGAGTAGCATATTTCTTGCTTGAGTTGGAACTAATTTCTGAAGCCACAAGTCTCAAATAATTTGGTTGATACTAACACACACAAAGCTCTTTTGTTCCACTAGATGTCCTTAAAACAACTATTGTATAACGTGTATTCCACTAAAATAAATTCACGTCAATCTCCTATAACAATTACTTCTAATCATATACATTTTAGAAACGAATAAACTAAAATAGAACACCCCGCGAAAATTGTAATGAAGAGTAACGGTAAGGCAAATAAAATATTGTTGAAGGGCAGCATCAGTGTCTGTCATGCACGTTAACTGCGTACGATTCATGTAAAACTCAAAAACTTCAGTTTTGAATGACGTTCATGACTTAATGACCACCTCGTGGTGTACTGACTAGCGTTGAAAGCTGTCCCCCGGAGTTCACGGGTAGATTCCCAGCTCTCCCAATAAAATTTAATTTTGGTGTGGGGGATGGAACGGGTACACTCAGCCTGGTGAGGCAAAACTGTGAAGAGGATTCCTACCAGCCATTCTTCAAGTGGTTTTCCGTGGTTTATCACTTTACCCAAGGCAAATACTGCGGTGGTTCCTAACATTAGGCCACGGCCGCCTCCTTCCCATATACATAGTGCTATATGGCCGCGATTGCGCAGCCCGTAAAATGAGCAACAACAACAACAACAGCAACAGCATTATTAATGACAATTTATCGGTGATCTCAGCACGGACAAGGCATCGCAGATTTATCCCGAGTCTCGAGAGTAATTACATTCGGAGTTAACGGGATTGGTTCTCGTATTGCACGTAGAATAATGACATTGCTTCACGGCAATGCTTTCAATTCAACAGACTCATTCCAATATAGTTTAACATTTCTTCCGTATGATTGAATATTTTGGCTTCCTTCAGAGAATCCAATTAACATTTCTATAGAAAATTGAAAAGCATTCAAACTCAAGAGATGAATAAAGAGCAATGATTTCTCAATTATGCATGAGTAAAAACACGCAAAAATATCATCGCTCCCGGGTTTCAAACCATCCGAACCGCAAACTTCTTATAAAATAAGGGATTTTAACCGCGTGGCTGTGACTGCCGCATGACGGTACGGCCTCGCTGCGCTTTCTTTTCATTGCGTAGCAGACCTATCTGCGTATATCCCACTTTCTGTGTGTATTTTGATAAATGCATGTCTTGATTACTTAAGCTACAAAGGGTTTAACTATATCCCATATTTTTAGTGCTCGATAAATATTTCACAGAAGGAAGGAAGCTTGTAGTTTTACGGAACCGTTAACATTGCGATCATGAGCCACGGGACATCCTTTTTACCTAAAATCTGAACCACTGGACATGGTATTTCACTTCGAAAATCTCGCATGCATTGACCGGTAATCGAACCCAATCCACCTTGGTGAGAGACAAACAGCTTTACCACTGCTTCACCACTCCCCGTTATATTTTAGAGAAGTGGCTGAAATTAAGTGATTTAAAATAGTGATTGGACAATCGGCTCCATTGCTCAGTGAATAAGAGGTACTGAGCTATATTAATCATACCCGAAATAACTCTTAAGGTTAAAATATGCAACCCACACAAAGTGCCACGCAGAAATGTATGAATGTATTTGATCATTAAACCAACCAGTTGGAGTGGAAACTTCTGTAATCCTGTCGTAAATAAATGTTTTCTGTGAGAATTGCACTAGGAGGATACCCTGGCATTTGGCATCCCGATGTCAGGGTACAGTATTCGCTTGTAAGTCAAACTGCAATATCATATGAAGAGTGATGTGACGTAATCTTAATATTCACATAGTCTACAGTCAGCGCGTCAGGAGAAGTCAGGTGGGTTTGAACTGCAGAGCCTTCCGGCGTACTGCATACCACGCATTCCAAGAACATTAAGTTGGGCACTGCCAGAGCTTCTTTCTTTCTTTCTGTCTTCAAAAGGGCCGTCAGTGATAAACTACATACTTAGAGCTGAATAAACAACAGGCACAATGCGGGAGGTACCAGTAACTGTCTGTCGATATATTTAGGTCAAGAATAGACAGACCACGCATGCGTACAGCCAAACCCCTGCTCCCCGTCCATGTGTGTTGAACTGACTTTTCTTGGTGCGCACACAATACACTTCTGTCGATGAATCATTGAGGCAAGAGCATCACGGTTGGTCAGTTGGGTATTTCATATTTGTGCTATATGAAATTTTTTAAGGCATTTCTGTGCTTAACGGAAGATAAGTTTTCACATTCGGTTATAGAATGGAAACGCCCTCGAAGGAATGTGGTAAAGTGATCCGATCTCTTGAGTAGAAGGTTGTATATAATGGTCAAACATTCTGTAGAGAAGAAATATATAATAGTCAAACATTCTGTAGAGAAGAAAAGAAGATATGTATCTCCATCCTGTTACAAAAGCTCTCAAAATGACTGACAAAGTTGTAGGTAGAATAATTAGGATTCTGCGTAATAGTGTCTGGCTGTGTAAGAAAGCTCAATAGTATGTATTCGATTATATTAGTACCATGAGTAGAACAGCTGCCAGTGTCAATAACGCTTGATACTGAGTGTGCCTTCCTTCTTGCCCCACACTGGGCGTGACGTGTCGATAAGACAGCGCTCTCGCTTCAGACGCGTTATACCATATTGGGATGTTACCTTACTCTATTTGAGTTCATGGCATCTACCTCAGTAAAAGACCTCAACAGTTTTTCAGTTCCGCTCGCCATATACCTTCGTTCAACAACATAATGAGAGTCTTGGTTTACCAAGCGACCACTACTCAATCATATGATACTCAGATTGCGGGATATCCCCTCGGCCATTAATCTAGACTTTCATGGCCGGGATAGCTGTCTCTCAGATCAGAGTGCTACTCTGTAGTCTTCACGAGGATGAGTGCACCCCATTCTAGCACTTAAGTTACTAAAATGGCGTGAAATGGAATCAGTCATTTCCTACATAAGAGGCAAGCGTGCCACCCTTACGCCTCGGGGTCGGCACCAAATTGATGTTTGGTTCGCCTTAAATACAGTAAAACTGCATATTTGTGCATTGTGGTAGGAATCTAAATTATTAATGATTTATTATTCTGAACCTAACCTAACCACGTAGTACTACAGCCATTTGAAAAAAAAAGGAAGGAAGCTTGTAGTTTAACGTGACCGTTAATCTTGAGATCATGAGCCACGGGACCTCCTTTTTACGTGGAATCCGAACCACAGGACATGGCATTTCACTTCGAAAATCTTACATGCATTGACCGGGAAACGAACCCGGACCGCCTTGGTGAGAGGCATACAGCTGGACCGCTGAGCCACCACGCCCCCTACAGCCATTTGGCCTACAGATTGCCAAGTGACGTGTGGTCAGCACGACAGATCACCTCAGCTGTTAATCTTTCCTTTCTTAACCAAGATTTATTATTCAGTCATGGTTAAATTATTTCATCTTCGTCATTTGATAAGAATAATGTTTTATCTTGATCGTACATCATTTTTGATAGGGGCAGATGTGATCGGGATGAAATAACCAAGATTAGATTTACGTATGCCTACAACGGTATGCAAAAAAGTGGTTGGATGAGGAAAGGTACCTGAAAATAGTCGTAAACACATTGGTGATGTCAGTATCTCATGTGGGGTTAGAACGACCCTGCCCTTGAAATCTGTCGTTTCCATAAATTACGATAAATTTATCTCCTGACGCTGAAATACAATCTAATGAAATTCAGTGAGAAATGGAAAGAATTCCACCATTTTCTTTCTGCTAGTGCAGTGGCGTCCAGCCTTGCACGCTCGGCGGGCTAACTATGCTGCGCCGCATGCAGACAGGCTGGCTCCTGCCTTACTTAGCTGTGACTGCCGGCGCTGCGACGTCTCTCCGCCACATCTGACGAGTCAAGTTGGGAACGCTAGCGCACCGGACGTAACTGTAAGCAAACAAACTGTTCGTCCAATGTGTTTTTCAGACACATCTACATTGTTTACGCGAGTTGTTCCGCGTACCGGTACTTAATGGTCAGTCGGAAATTCTGATAAGTAGAGCAAGGAAATATATGAAGTTTTATATTCTTAACTATAAAGAATAGTTAAGTGGGAACCAGATATCTTTACGTTTTATGCAGTCAGGAATAAAAAACCAATAAAAAATCATATTACATAATATTTTAATGAAATCTTCATATTTTACGAAAATTGTCATATTTATTCATTCATTCTGGCATTTATTCAATTCTGTATAATTATACAATAAGTTGTTATTCAAATAAAATTAGAAACAGAAAAGGCGTGTCTTTTCATTCGTGTGTTTGCAAGCAATAAATATATAAATAAGAAAATATATTACAAAATAAACTTAATTTGTATAAATTTATTATCAAATCCCGTTACATTAATTATTTACGAAATGAAGAATTGAAAGAATACGTATTATATATGTTAACATGTATAACATAATTTTGTACATATGTCAATAAAACTGTATATGCCATGTCATAATAATAATTATATCACAATTAAAAAATCATGTTATCTATTATGAAAACAATTTTGCGTATAAAATCGTACGACATCGTATACTTAGTGTACCCTGTTTCAATACAGATCCCAGCAGCCAAAAGCGTATTAAAGCATATTGAAAATGTAATACGCTTTAATCCAGTTTCTTTGAATAAACGTAATAAAATATATTTGATGTCAAACAGTGTTTTCCTTGATTCCGTATTAACTTGAAAATAACATGATTTCCTGTACAAGGGAAAGCAGCTTTTAAGCTAGACAGTTTTGAAGCCAATTCAGCACACTGTGTGGCTCTGGCACAGAAGGGTTCAGAAGTGATGGCGTTAAGGGCGATCTTGCTTACATCCTTACTCATGATACCACAGATCATAGAGAAGCTGGAATGCAAGAATTTGACACTAATGTCTGCCATTCAGAAAGTGGAAGACCTGAGAAAGGATGTTGCAGATATTCCGGGACCCAAAGGGAGAATTGTCAGAAAATTTTGAATCTGTGCTGGATAAAAATAAATCTTTCCATGTACGGAATGAAATAAGTCAAGTTATTGAAGGTATGACAAACATTATTCCAGTGAACATTGCAGTAAATGATGTAGCATGCTATAAATATGCTCCCATTACTTCATGTGATGTGAAACGAAGCTTCTCATCATAGAAAGTTATATTGACTGAAAGAAGTTACAGTTTGCTTGCACAAAATTTAGAAAAATCGTTAGTTGTATATTAAGCCTCCGTGGCTTAGGCGGCAGCACGCCGGCCTCTAACCGCTGGGTCCGTGGTTCAAATCCCGGTCACTCCATGTGAGATCTGTGCTGGACAAAACGGAGGCAGACAGGTTTTTCTCCGGGTACTCCGGTTTTCCCTGTCAACATTTCATTCCAGCAACACTCTCCACTATCATTTCATTTCATCTGCCATTCATTTAATCATTGCCCCAGAGGAGTGCGTCAGGCCTCGGCAGCCGGCACAGTCCATATCCTCGCCGCTAGATGGGGGCTCCATTCATTCCATTCCTGACCCGGTCGTAGACTGGAAGCAGGCTGTGGATTTTCATGTTAGTTGTATATTGTAACAGGTAGAATACTGTTATTTTATGTATGCAAACTTTGTCCTCTTCAAGGCTTCGGCCTTTGACCAATTCCAAAACTACATAACTTATTGATTGTAAATAATTATAAATAATTTACTTAATTACATTTGGTAAATTACTGGGAGCTGACAAAATAAACACACTCATAATAGAAGCTTATTATTTATTAAATTTAACTGAAAATTCCATCCACTAATTTTATTATATTGAATTTTCGCATGAATTCCTACCAATTAACTTTCAAGTATCCAAATTAAAACCAGCACGATCAACTTCATATAATTTCATATTTCGTCACTTTAAATTTCATATTTTTCATATTTTCATACATTTTATGTCATATTTTGGTAAAACTGTCTTCATATTTTACTTACTCTACTGATAAGGTTATTGATGACGTTATTGAAGGAACTCATTTGAGGCATTGCAATTTCGGTCACATTATTATTTTTCTTTTTACTTGTTTTCGTTCTTTTCAATTAGTTGTTATACTTAAGATATACTGAATACCGTTTGACGTTCGACTTATCAACCACTACACAACGAAGGCAGTGTGGGATGGAGTGGGACGGAAAAGCGAGACAGACATAAATAAGTTCTTCTCCCTCCACAGCTGCAAGGCCGTCCGCGCCAGTAGCAAAGCACCCGGCGAGTTGTACGTACACATCTGTGCTAGTGGAACGAAGCCAAGAATCAACTCAATTATTACTATCTGTTAAGTTTTTCCAAACTTTAATGTACCACATCTGAAAAATAAAAATTTTAAAAATAGCATATTTAACAACTTTTTTACTTGTTTAACAATGTTAACATCTTACATATTCATATTTCTTAAAAAAATATTTCCGTACGCCTGATTTTAATCAACCATCTGCATATATAGTCTATAGCCTATATGAATCTATACTAATATAATACAGATCAAGAGTTTGTGTCTTTAAACGCGTTAATCTCTGGAACTACCAGTCGGATTCGAAAAAATATTTTTGTATATGATAGCCAAATACAAGAGGAATAGTTTAGGCTATGTTAAATTTCGCACAGACCACTCCATTCCCTGCATTTAGCCCTTTGGCACAAATCTACACCGTTTAACCGATCTCAACCAAAATTTGTATACTTACCCTTTGGAACCCTGCGAGTAACACTGTCAGCATGAAATTTCGGACAGACCACTCCATTCCCTGCATTTAGGCCCTTTATCACAAATCTAAACCGTTCCTCCTAATTGCACCAAATTTTACTTACACTTTGAAACCCTGCTGGTAACACTGTCCACTTGATATTTTGGACAACGCTCTCCATTCCCTACATTTAGAATAACGAAACAAACTGAACTTGAAAACCTCGTATTAAGGCCCTAAAACCATTCATGTCCGTAGTAGTGTAACTGTAAGAGTATTTTAATAAGTCCATTGTTGACTGGCAATTCGGGCTGCATCACGTCGCCCCTACCAGTGTTCTGGTGCAGAATTGCGAAAATAGTTAAATCTTGCGTTGCTTTTAAATTGCAGTCACGGCGAGTAATTAGTGCATAAAGATTTCTTAGGCCCTTAAAACAGTTATCTCCATGGACATACTATGCCTCTGTATAAGTGCAATGGTGTTGGTGCAGTACATTAAGGTTATCGGCTGCAATAAGCGTTGGTGCTTTCAAATTTACCTTCATTTATTCTGAAACTTATCGATGAGTGCTATGTGGCAGTAAATGATACTATTCTACCTCAGCTCGGGACAGGCGAAGTTTTCCAAGTGTTCTGATTATTTTCCTATGGCGTTATGCGACAAAAGACGACACTATTGGTCTCTACATTTCTATCAGCCAATGGAGATATAGGCCCTAGGCAGTGTCTTATTTAACTTACTCCTCTTTCTTAGCATTTTTTTTGTAACTTCATGTGTCATTGCTGTAGTTAGTAAACAGCCGTTTCCCTATTCATTATTATCATAACGGGAAGATGACCTGAATGTTACGTCCATTATACTGTACTACTTATCACCGCCACTACAACCACCACCACCACAAAGTTATATTTTAAACATATTTCTTATCTGTTAGTTTAAGTATTATGTGCCATTTCTGTAGTAGTATTAATTATCATCCATAAAACAAAATAAATCCACCGGGCGAAGCCGGGCACTACTGCTAGTATTATATAAGGTGCGTTCAAAAAGTAACGAGCTGGAGGCTGTAATGCGCAAACCGGTGACGTCATCGGCTAATCGTTGCGTGTGTAACGAGGTGTGGTTCCGACCAGAGCGTGGAAGGTCACAGCCCGTCGCTAGAGGGCACGCGTCCACGTCACGTGACGATAAAAAGCGAGCAGCAGCATGCATCAATCGTCCAACGATGTCAGGCGCATCGCAAACAGTGACATGGAGGCGTCAAAGGAAGAGCAAAGAGGTGTTGTTCGGTTTCTGACAGCGAAAGAAGTAGGGGGAACGGACATTCATCGCCGAATGTCACAAGTGTACGACGAACACTGCATGTCCCTTGCAAGGGTCAAGGCGTGGCACAAGCGCTTCAGGGAAGGACTGGTGTCGTTAGCCGATGATGCCCGTTCTGGGGCACCCCCCTGCATTACCGATGACAACGTCCAGCTGGTTGATGCACTCATTACCCAGGACCGCCGAGTGACAGTGAACGCCATAGAAGCCGTGGTTTGATTGAGCGTCGGAAGTGTGCAAACCATCATGAAGGAACGACTGCACTTGCGCAAAGTGTGTGCCCAATGGGTGCCCCACAGTCTTCAACCACACCAGGAAGCTTGTCGAATGGCCTACTGTCTTGGTCTTGGTTGGACGATTGCTGCATGCTGCTGCTCGCTTAGTATCGTCACGCGACGTGCACGCGTGCCCTCTAGTGACGGGCTGTGACCTTCCACGCTCTGGTCGGAACCACACCTCGTTACACACGCCACGATTAGCCGATGTCGTCACCGGTTTGCGCATTACAGCCTCCGGCTCGTTACTTTTTGAACGCACCTTGTATATGCTTTAGAATGTGTTCTATACCTAGATGTACCACAGGTACAGGTAACACTTTTTGATGTGTAACATCTTTCCGCTCGGTTGCTGGATAGTTTTGTGGGAGTGATTTTGAAAATTGGGGACGAAAGTGGATCGGAACGATCGAGCTGGCAGTGGTGGATCGAACGGAAGCATGCACTGCCCGCTTGATCGATCGAACGGAAGTGTACTAGCTGGCAGTGGTGGAAAACGGAAGTATGCACTGCCCGCTCGATCGATCAATCGAACGGAAGTGTACTAGCTGGCAGTGGTGGAAAACGGAAGTATGCACTGCCCGCTCGATCGATCGAACGGAAGTGTACTAGCTGGCAGTGGTGGAAAACGGAAGTATGCACTGCCCGCTCGATCGATCGATCCAGCGGGCAGTGGTACGAGAGACAATGAGCGCGCGGTATCGCAAATTGATACCATGACGTACTCTCGGCCATGTGGAATGTATATGACATACTGAACGGAAAACGCTCATGCGAACTCTGGTGTCAAGTGATTGAAACAATTGACATGGTACATGTTCGAAGTCTTCGTATCTGTATTTAAATGGTAAAATGCCTTAATATCAAACATTGTAAGTAGTCGGCATCGCCGGTATTATGTTTCTGCACAATGGTTATTCAAATATTAACCCACATAACGGTAATGCAGTCATTAATATGATAAAATCGTTGTGGTTATACGAGAATTGAGCAAGCTTTCATGAACTATTACTGAATACATTCTCTTTACACACAAGAGGGCCTATTCATAAGGCATTTTAAACTCAATTTCACGCAGGAACATTATCCAAACAAGCAAAATATAAATGAAACTTAATTCCCTAATGCAGTATTATTGGAACGTGGAAATAAGTTACCATCTTGTGCACAAAATTTGCGTAGTCGAAATAGCCGTGGGGTTAGTGCTTGTGACTGTGAATCTAGAGTTCTTGGGTTCGAATACCGGACGGGGTAGATATTTTTGCTACCAGATTATCATTTTAAACGATATTTATCATATCTATGACTCATTTTAACAGAATCCGTATGAAATTACGTGTTGGTCTGTGAATGAAGAGGACCTGTTTATAAGGAATTTTAGGTTATGAGCGGTGTCGCGTCTATTATTGATGCATATCGTATTCTTTATTTCGGCTAGTGCTGGTGGAAGCTACAAATCATCTTATAAAATGAGTTCCGTATTATAAACTACAATATCTGTAAAACACTCCCTTTTACAATAGATTAATATTTGTGCCAATTTTTTTTAGTCGTTTACCCTCCAGGTTGGTGGAACCCACGGACTCAGCGAGGGAACTCACCACTACCGCCTCTACGGGCAGTGTCCTAGAGCTGGGAACATCGAATCGAAAGGGATACAACTGGTGAGGTGTGATTGGCACCTCGCCCAGGCGGCCTCACCTGCAAAGCGAACAGGGGCCTCATGAGGGAAGGTAAGGGATGGTTAGGATGGATAGGCAAGGAAGAGGGAAGGAGGCGGCCGTGGCCTTGAAGGTACCATCCCGGCGTTTGCCCGAAGACGAAGTGGGAAACCACGGAAAACCACTTCGAGGATGGCTGAGGGGGAATCGAACCCTCTCTACTCATTTGGGCCACCCGAGGCTGAGTAGACCCCATTCCAGTCCTAGTACCACTTTTCAAATTTCGTGGCAGAGCCGGGAATCGAACCCAGGACCTCCGGGACGGCAGCTAACCATGATGACCGCTACGCTACGAAGGCGACCATTTGTGCCAATAATAGCATAAAATACCGGTTGTAACGATTCGATCCCATACCTATTATATTTATAGGGTTATTCATTTATTATCATGTTATTATTATTATTATTAATTAGTACATCCATGAGATGATTTTTATATCAGATACTTGTAAGCGGTTTTTATTATTATACTCAGACAGATTTTTATTAACATTTATTTGTAAAGAGACGAGGTATTATATATTGCAACAAAATTGGCAATGAGGACCAACTCTATGCGTAACAAACAGAACGTCGTAGTAGTTATTTCACCACGGCAAACAGCGTCACTGTCATGGGATGCTAAGAAACCCACTATGAGTAACCATCACGGGTTTGACCATCTAGTTCCTTCTGGAAGGAATGGAACATTATACACACATCAAAAAAAGTTTTGCATCACCTCGGTTCCCAGATCTCCGGCATATAGACGTTGACTGTGTATATTGTATCGAAGATACAGTCCCTTTGACTGTTCATAGATGTCACTAAAACTGCTCAAAGATGTAAACAACCATGCATGAGCAGGGCCTATTAGACGGAGGGGGTACGACAGCCGATCAGTTCCAGTCATTCCACCAGGACGAAGGTACGCTGCTCATGTTGTCTGTAGTTCTACCATGCCTAGAAGGTCAATACCGCAGTTCGATCGCGTCCGCATTGTTACTTTGTGTCAAGAAGGGCTCTCAACAAGGGAAGTTTCCAGGCGTCTCAGAGTGAACCAAAGCGATGTTGTTCGGACATGGAGGAGGTACAGAGATACAGGAACTGTCGATGACAGGCCTCGCTCAGGCCGCCCAAGGGCTACTACTGTAGTGGATGACCGCTACTTACGGATTGCCGCTCGGAGGAACCCTGACAGCAATGCCACCATGTTGAATAATGCGTTTCGTTCAGCCACAGGACGTCGTGTTTCAACTCAAACTGTGCGCAATAGGCTGCATGATGCGCAACTTCACTCCCGACGTCCATGGCGAGGTCCAGCTTTGCAACCCCGACACCATGCAGCGCGGTACAGATGGGCCCAACAACATGCTGAATGGACCCCACAGAATTGGCATCACGTTCTCTTCACCGATGAGTGTCGCATATGCCTTCAACCAGACAATCGTCGGAGACGTGTTTGGAGGCACCCTGGTCAGGCTGAACGTCTTAGACACACTGTCCAGCGAGTGCAGCAAGGTGGTGGTTCCCTGATGTTTTGGGGTGGCATTATGTGGGGCCGACGTACGCCACTGGTGGTCATGGAAGGCTCCGAAACGGCTTTACGATACCTGAATGACATCCTCCGACCCATAGTGCACCCATATCGGCAGAATATTGGAGAGGCATTTGTCTTCATGGACGACAATTCTCGACCTCATCGTGCACATCTTGTGAATGCGTTCCTTCAAGATAACGACATCGCTCGACTACAGTGGCCAGCATGTTCGCCAGACATGAACCCTATCGAACATGCCTGGGATATGTTGAAAAGGGCTGTTTATGGACGTCTTGACCCACCAACCACTCTGAGAGATTTACGCCGAATTGTCGTTGAGGAGTGGGACAATTTGGACCAACAGTGTCTTGATGAACTTGTGGATAGTATGCCACGACGAATACAGGCATGCATCAATGCAAGAGGACGTGCTACTGGGTATTAGAGGTAGTGGTGTGTACTGCAATCTGGACCACAAATGCTGAAAGTGTAGCTGTATGATGGTACAACATGCAATGTGTGGGTCTCATGAGCAATAAAACGAGCTGAAATGTTGTTTGTGTTGATCTCTATTCCCTTTGTATTTAAAGGTTCCGGAACTCTTGGAACCGAGGTGATGCAAAACTTTTTTTGATGTGTGTATTTAACGCATGGTGCAACTAACACGCCATTTTCTACTGTACGTACGCGTCAAGATATTACAAGTTGTGATGCAATTAGCCCTCGTGAGAGTATGAACACTAGAGAGAGGGAAGCTTACTGGGGTGGGAGACAGTCGAAGACCACGTTACAAGGAAGTTATTAGTACCTGCACCCTCGACAAGCCATTCATTCATCAACAGCTCTCAATGAAGGGAGGAAGCAATAACCTGGCTTCCTGGTATAGCATCGAACTGAGTATACAGATTCGACACTGAACGATGTCTTGCCAATATCCATATCAGCCGATAGTGGATTATATCCCTACTCAACGGTCTTAACACAGATGGCAACGTAATTGAGTATGGTATACCATATCTACTGAGATATCACAACATTTTCAACATGAAACGCAACATCGAGATCATCTTGCACACTTTTTTATGTTGATACTTCAAATGGGTGAGCAAACAATTAAATATCCGACGTCTCTGTAATATGTAACTTCAAGATAGATTCAATTCATTAATGTTTATTTTCTTTTAAATTAATTGCCGCATTGAGTAATTTTAAATTCAATTGTGTGACTATCACTATTCTGTTTTATTAATATTTTGTTTTTGCATTTAATAAATTCATTTTCTTTAACTTCATGTCTATAACTTTTCTTGTAGTTAGTACTTGAAGGCAATCATACTCCTTGATTAAATACTGGATTGGTTAGATGACTTTGTCTCACCACGACCAGGGATAATTAGGTCTCACTCTACTGCTGATAGCCGAGGTTAATTCATAAATTTCGATTCACTGTCTTAAATAGGGATCTGGCGCTCAACAACTTATTATATTATACTATCACAGGTAAGGTCACACCACAGTGTATATATTATTTATTCTTATCATGTTTGTTTATTGAACCACAGTTGTCACCATAGTAAAGGACATATTAAAAATGTTACATTTGGCGCTACAAAGTAGGACACGAAAACCATTCGGTATTTAGGAGAGGAGTGTATGATTTCAGTGCAAATTGTCGGTGCTTTTGGGGGACAGTGAAGTGAAGTGAAATTTTGGAAGGGCAATTGTTATACGGTGTACTTCGAGATGTCGGAAGAGGAACAGAGGCAGTTGAGAAGTAGGAATAAAGTCGAGAAAGTTAATTATAAGGAGGTTGATAGCGGTGGCGATGTTGAAAGCGTAGAGAATAATACCAAGATGTCGGAGGTAAATCTTGAGAGTAATCCTGAAAATAATCCTGAGGTTAACCCTGACACGAATTCAGAGGAAAATCTCGAGACGAATACAGGGGTACATCCTGAGACTAGTGGGAGTAAGGAAAAAGAAAAGTCTATAGATATTCCTGACGATAAATTCAATTTACTCATGAGGATGTTGCAGAATATGGATGGGCGAAATCAGGAGAGTAAGAAAGATAATCAGGAAAGTAGAAAGGAATTCAATGATAAATTTGAGAAATTAGATAAAGATATGGGGAGGCTAAATCAAAATATGGAAGAGAGTAAGAAAGATAATTTGGAAAGTAGGAAGGAATTGAGTAGAGATTTAAGTGAGAAATTAGATAAGAGTAATCAAGAGATGAGAGAGGATATGAGTAAAATAAATCAGAAGCTGGAAGAGAATAATGTAAAACTAAACAGTGTGATTAAAGTAAATGAAGGGTTGAGTATGAAGTATGATATGCTGCAGGAGAGTATTCAGGGGGTGAAACAGGAAATCAGAGGTGAAATTAAGGAGGAGGTAGAAATGAAGGCTAAATATATTATTAAGACAGTAGATAAGAAATTAGAAGCAGTAGAAAGTAGGATTCAGGAAAGAATAGTAACTGTGATTGAAGATAAAATAGCAACTCAAGGTGAAAGTTTTAGCAAATTGGTAGAAGTGGAAACTAGGCAGGTGGTAGAGACTTTAGGGGATACTGCAGTAGAATCAGTGAAGACAGCCTGTAAGGAGACTGTAATTGAAAGCAGATTGGAGTCGGGGGAAATGTTAGGTGAAAGCAGATTGGAGGTAGAGGAGATTTTAGGTGAAAATAGATTAGCGTCAGAGGAGATAGTAGGAGAAAGCATAGTAGAGTTGAAGGAGATTTTAGATGAAAGCAGGATAGCTGTAGAAGAAATTATAGGTGATGAACAGCAGTTAGCGGATATAATAGGAGAAAACATAGTAGAGTTGGTAGAGAGGCTAGACATAGATGAAAGCAGGACAGCTATAGAAGAGACTATAGAATGTAGTGAAAAAGAAGTGTAGAAGATGAGAGAAAAGATAGGGATAGAAGTAGGTAAGATAAAGAAAGTACTAAGCACTCAAGAGATTAAGATGCAGAAAATCTTAGGTGAAGGGGATATGTTGACTAGGGAAGAATTTAATGATGGTGTAGCGGAAATTAATGTGAAATTATTAGTGGCAGAGAAGCGTGCGTTAAGTCATAGTCAGAAGAACATAATTAGTAAACAGGTTAAGAGGAGGAGAGAGATAAGAGCAGAAGCAATAGTCCACGGCTAAAGAGAGCATTAAGTAATAGTAGTAGCGAAGTGAAGAGAAAACATGTAGGTAGATATTTTGGAAGTAAAATGAAAGATAAGAGAATTAAGTTGCTAGAGGGGAAAGAAATCAGGATGAGAGAGAGAAAGAAAGCATATGACGTGCAGTGTCGTACTGAATTAGCTAGACTTGGAGAAGTGAGAGGGGGGAAAACCGAAGTATAATGTTACTATTGATGAGTGTAGTCTGAAAGAGGTAGAAATTAATGTTATAAGGAAGGAGGAAAGTGAAATCATAGAGAAAGATAGAATTGAAGATGAATGTGGTAAGAACTATGAAATGCCAGAGAAAGTAGTTAGGTAAATTCATATTAACGATAGTTACTCTTCCGTATGACTTAAATATTAAGTAATAAAGTTTTAATAGGATTTAACAGAGGTAGATAAGGAACCTGCTGTGTGTAATTTTAATTCAGTCGTTAAGTTAGGATGGTAAGGGGCGCGTAGTGCCTACGCTTATTGATTTAGATTGACTAAAATCATTTAATTTGGAAGACAGAGGTTGTCGTGCTATTGAGCAATTCAGGTAAGTTGAATGTGGGTCCTTAAACTGCAGGTAAGTTGGATGAAGTGAGAATTAAATTTAAAAAGTTGGGAAGATTATTACAAAAGTAATCGAAAGAAAGTAATAATTATTATGGCAACCATAATTATGAATATAATGGTAATAAAGATTTAATTCAAAAGTGAGTGAAGATGATGTGGTACAGTGATAATAAAATTGAGTTGAAGAAGTAAGTATTGATTTAATAAAGAAGTTTCAGTTGAGGACAGCGAGGTTATCACTGGATATATTTGAAGAAATTTAGAAGTGGTTTAGAATAGTTGATGGTAATGCGTTGTATGAATTAACCAACATCGGGTTGAAATAAGGAAGTAGTAACTAATTAGGACATCTGGTAACTTACTTGGTGACAGATATGTGTGTGTGTATGTGTGTATTTTCACGTAAATGGACGTGAGTTTGAAGTAGTAGGCCAACGAAGGTAATGCCGTTGAGCAATGTGGTTTTAAGTTTTGGTAAGATGCCAAATGAAGTTTTAAGACGTTTTTGGAGGATGAAGTAGGTCAGCGAGGTATATTCCGTTGAGCAATGAGTTTTTTTTATGGTGTCTACGGGACAACGTGAAGTTAATGTTGGGAGTTTTTTTAAGTATATATGGTTGTATGCACACAAGGTAATAAGAGATTACAAAGGTAATATGGTCCAAGTTTTAGTTACAGTTACGCACGTTTTAAAGATATTACAAAGGCTTGTTATCGAGCTAAACCACTTTTAGTAAAACGTTCCTGATGATTAAGAACGAATTAATGATGTGGTATATTGTTGTCCTACACACAGGTAAAAGTAAAGATGATAATAATAATTAGATGGTTGGCATAATATTTACTAATATTGAAAAGGAATTTGTTGTAATTCGAAGTTATGAGGATTTTAAAGGTAAATCATTTTTTTTAGTAGACGAGAAATTTAAGTTTTATTTATGTTATACGGAGTTAGTAAAGGGAAGTTTATATTTTTGAAGACAAGAGTAAGTTTGTAAGGTAAGTATACCGAAGGGGTAATAATGAAGTTTCAATTAAAGGCAGGTGTAATTTACGCAGTTAATTTGGTAGAGCAGAGAGTATCTGAACTGTGTTATAACTCAGGACTTGCTTTACAAAGTGATTATGGGAAAATATTTGCCAATTAGGAGTGTCTGTGTTATTGACTATCAACTGGAACACTGTCATTATTTTAGGAAGAAAATAGTTAGGAAAACAAAGTGTGATGTAATTATTCCTAGGAATTAGTCGAAGCATGTAAGATATTTTTAGCTAAAATTTAGGATGTTATTGGTCAGTAAGAGGTGACCTGTAACAGTACGAAGATGTGGGATTATACCACGAATAGGGGAGGTTTTTGTATGTGACGTGTGATGTCACGATGAGTTTTGAGAGATTCTGGTATAGCAAGTATGAGCTATACTCCAGGCGGTCAGAACAAGTAGGAAGTGGTGTTTGGAGGACACGGTACTTAATTAAGAGTTTTGAGAGAGAACTATGGGTTTTCTTTAGGTATTCAGCAAGAAGTCAAATCATGAATAGACTAAATTTAAAGTATAGAGCATTAATATTTTGTGGAACGAAATATTTATTCCGAGGAGTTTGTCATGTGTTTCTGTGAAATAGTTTAGTGATATACGTAATTCAGGTATTGAGTAGTATTTTGTCCTCATCTTAATCATTTTGTTATGGTAGGTAAGAATGACGATGCAGTAAAGATATCTTGACGCTAAGATAAATTTAATAATGTGAACAAGAAGTCAGATTTTATGATTATTTGTGATTATGAAAATTCAAGTTATTGTTTTCGAGAAGTAGTGAAGAGGAATTATGGTTTTATGAGAAGTTAAGAAGTCGTGGAGACTTAAGAAGTATTAATTTGAAAGGAGGCGGCCGTGGCCTAAGAAAGAATGAAGCCACGAAGGCAGGTGAGTAGTAACTTGGATATTTAAGTGAACTGTTTAATAACTGCTTTAAGGTATTTCGATGTCATTATGTATTTGGGGAAATATTTACATGTATGACATATGCACTGAAATTGGAATTGCCTTAGGTATCTTGCTAAGTTACCGACAGTAGTGGCTATGCTGGCTAAAGCGCAGCATTAGGTCATGGGGCCAAGCTCTCTGCTGACTCGGTAGACGCGTGGGTTCGAGCCCCACCGTCGGCCGTCCTTGAAATGGTTTTCCGTGGTTTCCCCATTTTCAACACCAGGCAAATGCTGGGACGGTACCTTCTGACAGGCCACGGCCGCTTCCTTCCACATCCTTGCCCAGTTTCATTCACCATCATTCATTTCATCTCTCATTAATTCCTCTCATGAGGTTGGCGTCAGGAAGGGCATCCGGCCGTAAAAACATCGCCACAAAGACTTCCATCGCATCTCATCCCCGACCACGTTGGAAAACGGGAATAATAAGGGGTAGACATACACATCTTGCTAAGTTATTTTTTTTCTTCAATTATTGAAATTTTACTGCATTTGAGTAATCCCTTTATAGAGACGAAAGGGATATTATGTTGATTGTATCACCACATCACGTGCAGTGATATGCGTGTGCAACGAAGTAATTACTTCGAAGAATGTAAAGTGAAGGGCTAATAAATGCTTCTATTCTTTTCAGAAAATTTTTTATATACAGAATGTATGTATTCAAACGAAAAGTACTATGAACATTTTAAGAAATGATAGTACAAATATGTAAAGTGAAAAGAGTATATTTCTTGTATATTTTTGTGTATTGATGAAGAGTATATTGTATGTTGTCTTTTTGGTGGTTATAATATTTATATTTATAGTTTTTTGTATGTTGGATGTGGTAAGAGAAATAATGTTAAATGTCATTTAAATTATTTATCTTAGGGGCGATTGTAACGATTCGATCCCATACCTATTATATTTATAGGGTTATTTATTTATTATCATGTTATTATTATTATTAATTAGTACATCAATGAGATGATTTTTATATCCGATACTTGTAAGCGGTTTTTATTATTATACTCAGACAGATTTTTATTAACATTTATTTGTAAAGAGACGAGGTATTATATATTGCAACAAAATTGGCAATAAGGACCAACTCTATGCGTCACAACAGAACGTCGTAGTAGTTATTTCACCACGGCAAACAGCGTCACTGTCATGGGATGCTAAGAAACCCACTATGAGTAACCATCACGGGTTTGACCATCTAGTTCCTTCTGGAGGGAATGGAACATTATATTTCACGCATGGTGCAACTAACACGCCATTTTCTACTGTACGTACGCGTCAAGATATTGCACGTTGTGATGCAATTGGCCCTCGTGAGAGTATGAACACTAGAGAGAGGGAAGCTTACTGGGGTGAGAGACAGTCGAAGACCACGTGACAAGGAAGTTATTAGACTAGCGCTTAAAGACAGCCCAGCGGGGCTAACGAAGTGACCCGAATACTCACGATCGCAACCGATCATCCATCCCCCTCGAGACAGACCAGCGGGGTAGTCAGCTGTTCCTCGTTGAGACAGACCAGCGTAGTGGGGCAATAAGACCGTACCCGAAACTTCACAACCTACACCGATCATTAGGGCTAGGAATTTTAAGTAAATACATATTCTTTCCCTTTGCTTCTACATAACTAAAATTGCTAAATGTCCCATCCCCTTATCTCCACTACCTTAGCTGTCATATAACTACATTTCATTGTTACATATCTGATCACAATGACATTTGTTTTACATATTTTTAATTTATAATGTAAAATTACATATTCTGTGATTTTACATACCGGTATTTGATCTAAATGACATTTTGTTTAAACATAATTTTGCTTTTATTTAAAATTACACATCTGTCTCTTACTGTAAAAAAAATCGTTAGTGAAATATACGGTAATTCTAAACAGTGTATGTATGTATGTCTACCCCTTATTATTTCCGTTTTTCCAACGGGGTCGGGGAAGAGATGCCATGGATGTAGTTGTGGCGGATGGTTTTTACGGCCGGATGCCCTTCCTGACGCCAACCTAATGAGAGGAGTTAATGAGAAATGAAATGAATTATTGGGTAATTCTAAACAGTTTGTATGACAATATTTGTTCACTAGAAACTCAGGTACGGTACGGTACCTACGTGAAACGGATTTTCCAAGCAATTCATAACCTGTTGAGAAAGGATCAGGGAAGAATATCAAGAAATATATTAGCGGAGATAAGGGGATGGGATTTCACGTAGCACCCTGCCGGAGACTCACCGGTTGGAATTTAGTTTATTTCAGTTGTCCAGATAGTGCCTGAGACATAATAATATCAACATGCAAAATATGTACTTATTTAAGTAATTATAGTAGGAGAAATATGTAATATTAATTTGATTTTTATATAAATAATATATATTACACATGATATTGCTTGAAGATTCCTAATTTTATTCATTATATTTTTATGCAAAATAAAGTGTGGTACGGGGCAGATAACCTTGCTGTTCCTCCCCTTAAAACAATAACAATACAACAAAAGTGGTGTACAATAATTAATTAATTAATTAATTAAGCATGCCCATATTATAGCAAAGATAAATACATTTCATTATGCCTGAGAAAATGTTTAGGAAGTCAACAATAAGTATTGTTTGGAGCACTTTTTGTTTCCGGGGTGGGAGGTTTAACAGGTTGAAAAATAGTCTCAGGCACTCACTGGACACCTGAAATAAACTGAAGTCCAGCCGCTAAGTCTCCGACAGGGTGCTACGTGAATTCCCATCCACTTATCTCCACTGATATATTTCTTGATATTCTTCCCTTGACCTTTCTCAAAAGCTTATGAATTGCTTGGAAATTCGTTTCATGTACCCGAGTTTCTAGTGAACAAATATTGTCATTCAGACTGTTTAGAATCACCGTATATTTCACTTGCGAATAAATACTTTTTTTGTAGTAAGAGACAGAATATGTAATTTTAAATACATAAAGTGAAATTATGTTTTAAAAATGTCATTTTGATCAAATATATAAAATAAAACCACTGAATATGTAATGTTACATTAAAAATTAAAAATATGTAAAACAAATGTCATCGTGATCAGATATGTAACAATAAAGTGCAATTATATGATAGCTATGGTTCTAATTCATGGACATTTAGCATTTTAGTTATGTAGAAGCAAAGGGAAAGAATATGTATTTACATAAAATTCCTAGCCCTAATGATCGGTCTAGGTTGTGAAGTTTCGGGTACGGTCTTATTGCCCCGCTGCGCTGGTCTGTCTCATCGAGGAACAGCTGACTGTCCCGCTGGTCTGTCTCGAGGGGGATGGATGATCGGTTGCGGTCGCGAGTATTCGGGTCACTTCGTTAGCCCCGCTGGGCTGTCTTTAAGCGCTAGTGTTATTAGTACCTGCACCCTCGACAAGACATTCATTCATCAACAGCTCTCAATGAAGGGAGGAAGCAATAACCTGGCTTCCTGGTATAGCATCGAACTGAGTATACAGATTCGACACTGAACGATGTCTTGCCAATATCCATATCAGCCGATAGTGGATTATATCCCTACTCAACGGTCTTAACACAGATGGCAACGTAATTGCGTATGGTATACCATATCTACTGAGATATCACAACATTTTCAACATGAAACGCAACATCGAGATCATCTTGCACACTTTTTTATGATGATACTTCAAATGGGTGAGCAAACAATTAAATATCCGACGTCTCTGTAATATGTAACTTCAAGATAGATTCAATTCATTAATGTTTATTTTCTTTTAAATTAATTGCCGCATTGAGTAATTTTAAATTCAATTGTGTGACTATCACTATTCTGTTTTATTAATATTTTGTTTTTGCATTTAATAAATTAATTTTCTTTAACTTCATGTCTATAACTTTTCTTGTAGTTACTACTTGAAGGCAATCATACTCCTTGATTAAATACTGGATTGGTTAGATGACTTTGTCTCACCACGACCAGGGATAATTAGGTCTCACTCTACTGCTGATAGCCGAGGTTAATTCATAAATTTCGATTCACTGTCTTAAATAGGGATCTGGCGCTCAACAACTTATTATATTATACTATCACAGGTAAGGTCACACCACAGTGTATATATTATTTATTCTTATCATGTTTGTTTATTGAACCACAGTTGTCACCATAGTAAAGGACATATTAAAAATGTTACACGGTGTATCAACAATTTCACGTGAGGTTTCTTCTATGTCAGATGTTACACATCATATGCGACTACTGTAAGGCTCGTAATTTTTATTTTTCACTGGCATCACTATGTTGAATACGTCATTTTGTTTTAAATAATTCTACGTTGGTTTAGTAATCAGAAACCCTTACATAACATTTGGTAACTGAATTCGAAGTCGTGTGAGTTTTGACCAGTATGGTTGTTATTTGGTCCACACAAACTTCTATCGAAACCAGCAGAGAAATTCTTCTTGTTCTGTGCCCTGCTTAATGCAATACCAAAATACAGTAGCCTATATCCCTTGATGGCAGGCAATCATATTTTGGAGGATGGTCACATGTTAGTGCGGATATTGGGCTGTAACACATGCACTTTACTCTAAATATTGACGGATGTTACAGTATCAATATATTTCAATGGAACACACTATTTGTGTATCGTGTAACTTAAGCATTTAGATGGTTTCTACACAACCCATTTTGAATGGCATTTCTATCTTGTGATCGTTTGATTTATTAAGCTGCGAATTTATTCGCATTACGTATTGGCTCTCTGCGAGTGAATGGACTGTCGGAAAGGTCCACGCAGGAGAAATCAGGTGGCGATCATCAGATGCTAGTAACACATTATCTAGCAGAATGTTCGAATTTTCGGCCGTCCTGTTCCGAATTACTGAATTTACGTCACTGGAAATAATATTTCACAACTTGATTCCGCAGTGACCACATTTTGATATTCTTCCAGAATGTACATTGCCAAAACATTGAATTGATAGGCTACTGAAATACTCTTTTAAAGTAGGAATTACTGAAAATGGTAGACTAGACTTAAAAGTTAAATTTGATTTAAGTAAATCAGTTGGTTTCTTGCTTAATTATGAACATTAAAAGTTACTTCCTAATGGTACTGGAAAATATACAATATAACAGTTACGCCTTCAAAATACTTTGCATAGATAACTGATGCAAACCCTGTTTTAATAACATGAGTACAAATAATATCGCGATAAAGCACGTTATTCATGTTTTGTTCGCCATATTTATCCCGCAATGGACTGGTTTTATACACGTCTACCAATAGCTTATAATATACTGTAGCTCTATACGACAGAAAGCATATACGGATTTGTCCTTCTGCCAGACAATCAGTGTGAAAACTTAACATGCCATATTGTTTCCAACGAAATGTTGTTTTCAATTGTAACCACAAAAACCTTTTAACGCTTTAACAATGCTCTAGCGTTTTATGCCCGGGTGAGCAGATGAAGGGAGGTGCGCGATACTTTGCTGGAGCAAAGCGTGCAATACACAACTTAATTTCTTGTAGCTCCAATATTCGCTGCCGTCCTCACATTATACGCGTTTAAAAGCACCCAATATAGGGCTAGTGGAATAGCCCGCAGCAAGAAACCTACTTATAGCTTCGCGTCTCCATGTAGCTTTGGTCATATCTAAAGCCTTCACTGCATTCACTGGATTTACAAACTGGAAAATCGCGTTCAGTAGTTCGGATTCCTCCTAAGAAAGTGACCCCGTGGTTTGTTGTTTTCTGTTCAAAGATTTAGAGGTAAGACCCTTGGTACCGGTACGTTCATTACTATCTCTGATGCCCAGCTTCGTAGCTCATTGGATAGCACATTAGCCTTTGGTTCGAATCCATACCGGGACGTGGAATTCTAACTTCTATGATAAATACACAGGCTCGGGGACAGGTTGTTCATGTGGTCTTCACAATCCATTTCATCTTCATGAAGATGCGCAGGTTACACCTACACCAGAGGCCACACACTGCTGTTGCGTTTGTTGTTGTTGTTTGTTGTTGTTGTCGTTCTTGTTGTTCACAGCTTGCTTCAGTCGTACTTTGTGTGCAAATTAGCTGCTTGCATACATTATACTTCGCTGTGACTTAAGTATTTGTATTATCTTCACTGTTTACAGCTCGCTCCAGACTTACCTAGAGTGCTCAGAGAAGGCAGTTCTGTCTACTTGTGGCCCAGAAACAGCAGCCTTCACCAAGGGTTTCCTGGACACCATGGCGTCCTCCTTAATCCAGGTATGTGAACCCTTTAGACAAGCAACTCGTAGTAATAAGGCGATTTAGACATCCTAAGGACTAGGAGTATAGTTAGTTATGTGAATGTTGGTGTCTAAGCCGCCACTTGGTAAATGTGACCTGCCTCTTCCTCGCCTTCTAGCTGTATGCCTCTCACCAAGGCGGTCCGGGTTCGATTCCCGGTCAGTGCATGTGAGATTTTCGAAGTGAAATGCCATGTCCTGTGGTTCGGATTCCACGTAAAAAGGAGGTCCCGTGGCTCATGATCTCAACATTAACGGTCACGTTAAACTACAAGCTTCCTTCCTTCCTTTTTTCCTCGCCTCGAAAGCTGTTAAGAGTAGTCACAGTTGATCAATTTTATGGACTAAGACACGGAATATTTTATCTGTGAATCTCAACCAGTTAATTACGTTACGGTCCCTCGGGTGGTGGAACAATCTTCATTCCGTGGAAAGAGCATTTAGAGCGGCAGAAGATGGAACTGCATTTCGAAGATAATCTTACATGCCAGATCTGCAGTAGAGCTGGCAATATGCGATGTTCGGAATCGAATAATTTACTATGAGTCGTACACAATTATTCCATGAATCATCTAACCGAAGAATCGATTTAATTGTTTAGTAGAGACGAGATAAGAAAAACAAGTTATCGGATGATACATTGGAATCTATAAAAGTTACTTTTTGCGTAAATATACCAAGTGTCCTTCCTTGTCTATGTTAACAATAACCAAATAAGAGCCAGTCATTGTAGAAGGACAATCATCAATCAAATTGGGAAGGGTTTAAGAAAAAAACGAGTTTTAAACAATGATTTTGAATTCTTGTTTATTTTTTTTGTCGGGACGGCTGTTAAAAATTTATGAACGGAACATT
The DNA here is from genome assembly GCA_946902985.2 of Meconema thalassinum. NCBI lineage: Eukaryota > Metazoa > Arthropoda > Insecta > Orthoptera > Tettigoniidae > Meconema > Meconema thalassinum. The sequence continues at coordinate 488,436,454 of OX336389.2, read as the reverse complement.
TTTGTTTTTGCCTAGTTTCCACAAACAACTGTCAGTTGAAACTCTTCTGGCGGTCATCTTGAATTTGTCCAGTCACTGGGTGGGGTACAATGTATAATATATAATATATGAATTATGATGTGTTAGCTATCACTATTATAATGGGGCAATTTGAGGATTAGGCGTTTCGACCTTCGATCTGTCATCATCTGACCCTGATCATTGCATGGATGTTTAAATTTATATAGTCTACAACTACTAGCTAACTACAAAATTGTAGTGCCTTTTGTTGGTGTTCAATATTACGATTCACCAGCCGCGGTGGCAGAGAGCGTTAACACGCTACCTCGTGCCTCGCTGTCATCGGGAGAGCGTGGGTTGGAATCCCACCTTGACCGTCCTGAAAATAGTTTTCATGGTTTCCCATTTTCGTCACCAGACAAATGCCGGAACGGTTCCTTTCAATAGGTCCGATATCCTTCCAAAATCCCTTCCCTGAACCGTTCTAAAAATAATAATAAGTTAATTAATCTATACTAATATAATAAAGCTGAAGAGTTTGTGTGTTTGTGTTTAAACGCGCTAATCTCTGGAACTACCAGTCGGATTCGAAGAATTCTTTTTGTATATTCATGAGGAATAGTTTAGACTATGTTAAATTTCGGACAGACCACTCCATTCCCCGCATTTAGGCCCTTTTGCTCAAGTCTACACCGTTTCACCGATCTAATAACTCGACGGACATATTGTCGCTAGGCGGCAACGACTAACACTGTATCATGATAGTCAACGCCGCACCATTGATGGACAGGTTGTCACTAGGCAACAACGATTTACTCTGTATCATGATAGTCCGGTAAAATTTGCTGAAGGACACATGGGAATACTGACCGATTGACAATCAAGGATTGTATTGGACTGTAGTATTCTCTATGCTATCGTATGCACAGTTAATATTTCATTTGCGGGGCTTAGACATCGTGGTCATGTTGCCCCGTGTACATGGGTGTGTGTGTGTAGAATTTATGTGATAACCTGCGTGTGATTGTTGCAATAGCATGTGTAAATACGGTATAAAGCTCAATGTTGGTTTGTCTGTTATTAATACAAATCTACACCGTTCCACCGATCTGAACCAACATTTGTATACTTACCCTTTGGGACCCTGCGAGTAACAAAGTTACTGCATTTAGGCCCTTTGGCACAAGTCTACATCGTTTCACCGATCTTAACCAAAGTTAATGTACTTATCCTTCGAAACCCTGCGGGTAACACTATCCACTTGATATTTTGAACAACTCTCTCCATTCCCTACATTTAGAACAACAGACAATGAACTTGAAAACTACGTTTTAATGTCCTAGAACCATTCATGTCCGTATTGTGTAACTGTAAGAATATTTTAATAAGTAAATTGTTGGCTGGCAATGCGAGCTGCATCACGTCGCCCCTGCCAGAATTGCGAAAATAGTTACAACTTGCGCTGCTTATAAATTGGAGTTACTCGGATTAACTATTGCAAGATGATTTCTTAGGCCCCGTAAAACAGTTATCATGAAAATATTATGCCTCTGTATAAGTGCGATAGTGTTGGTGCAGTACATAGAGGTAATGAGCTGCAATAAGCGTTGGTGCTTTCAAATTTACTTTCATTTATTCAGGTCCTTATCCTTCAGCGGTATGTGGCGATAAATGACACTATTGCTACTTCAGGAGCTCGGGACAGCCGAAGTTTTCCAAAGTGCTCTGATTATTTTCCTATGGCACTATGTGACAAAAGACGACACTATTGATCTCTACTTTTCTAACAGCCAATGAGATATAGGCCCTAGGCAGTGTCTTTTATGTCACAAACTCCTCTTTCTAATCATATTTTTCAATTCGTTTGTAAATTACATGTGTCAGTACTGTAGTTAGTAAATAGCCGTTTCCCTATTCATTATTGTCATTATCATTACGGGAAAATGACCTTAATGTTGCGTACATTATACTGTACTACTTATCACCCCCACCACCACCACCACCACAAAAAGTTATATTTTTGAAATATTTTTTTTCTCTTAATTTAAATATTACAGCCTATGCCAGTTCTGTAGTAGTATTCACTATCATCCATAAAACAAACAAATCCACCGGGCGAAGCCGGGCACTGTTGCTAGTAATGAATAAAAGAAATTACGATTCGCAGTTAGAATCTAGTTATACAGTGTCAGGGTTTGTGAATTACGTATGAGTATTACGCACGTATTTACAAATTAAAACAACACCATTTACGTCTTCTTCTCCTTCCTAGCGTTTCACTTCTGGTGCAGGGTCCTTATTTTATACTAAATACAGTATAATAAAATTAGAGCATGAACTTGAATATTATGTACATGGTTACTTATCTCCGCGGAGCCGTTAGTCGTACAGTTGTTACGCTATCGCCTGCCTCCTACCGCCGGGCTAATAGTGATCATAACTAATAAATATATTTATTTTTAAGGAGTTTATTTACTTGTCACTTAGATATTATATACATTGTACCCTCGCCCAGTCATTAGGCAAATTCGTGTTGACCGCCCGAAGAGTTACTGACAGTTTGTATAGGCAACACTGAACGAATGGCTTAACAACTTTACATTTCACAAAGATACATTAATTAAGAATACATTTTACAGTATATTTTAATTAATTAAATGTATATTTTGGGAATTGAGACAACATAGTCAAGTCAACATGCACCGGCTCCGAGCTCCCCTGATTATGGATCGAAACAAGGTAAAACGTCGTCAGCGCAACTTAAAAAAAGAGTCAGAAGTATTCGATGAAGTCGCCTACAACGAAAGAGGAAACAAGGACTTACCAACAGAGAAGGTAAATATAAAAATATCAGCAATAAATAGCACCTTCCGCCACAAGGAGAATATTGAGGTTATATTGCACAAAGAACTTCAAACCACAAATCGCATACAGCAGGACAAAACTCAAATGTCTTGCCACAGAAATTACAAGTAACCAAGATAACCTCTGTATGGACAAGAAGCTGCGCCGACAAGAAGCCGTTGGCCTGCTAGAAATAGTAAGACATTCTACACGTAACGAAAGCTGCACAACACAAAGAGCACATGTAGTAAACAAATCTCACAAAGGAGAAAACACTTTCACCAAATAGAAGAGACAGTCATCCCCATAATAAAAACACAACCAAAGTAACCAATATGACTAAAACCCACTCCGGAGCTAAACCAAACATTACGAAATGGTAAAGAAATGATCTCAGGTACATAGAAAACCCAAATTATCCTTTTAAATACTGAAAGAATAACCACGAAGAATAGAGGCAGGATGGGGGAGGGGGAACGAAACCAGGGCAAGGAACAGGAGCCCAAGGGAAGAGGAAGAGAACACTACAGACATAAAGAAAATGTTCTCAGAGATAATGAGATAAAAGGGCTGAACGATCAGGTGGAGAAACTTTGAGGCGAAACAAAACAGAACATAGCAGATTTGAGGCTGAAATTACAAGAGACACAAAAAAAGGCATCAGAAAAATACCAAGTGAAAAATGAAAATCCACAGCCTGCTTCCAGTCTCCGACCGGGTCAGGAATGGAATGAATGAAGCCCCCATCTAGCGGCGAGGATATGAACTGTGCCGGCTGCCGAGGCCTGACGCACTCCTCTGGGGCAATGATTAAATGAATGACAGATGAAATGAAATGATAGTGGAGAGTGTTTCTGGAATGAAATTGTGACAGGGAAAACCGGAGTACCCGGAGAAAAACCTGTCTGCCTCCGTTTTGTCCAGCACAGATCTCACATGGAGTGACCGGGATTTGAACCACGGACCCAGCGGTGAGAGGCCGGCGTGCTGCCGCCTAAGCCACGGAGGCTGCAAGAAAAATACCAAGTAATAGAGAAAAAAAAATAGATGAAAAGGACAAAGTTAAAGAAAGTACCAAGCGAATCGAAGATCGCATAGATATACTAGAAGAGGTGGACGAACAATGACAACGCAGGGAAAGAAGAAACAATATCCCGGTAATCATAAAGAGCGAGGAACTAAAAGGAGGAAACGCAAACGAGATAAGGCGAGTTGAGGTAAGTGCATACCCTAACAAGAAGTTCCGTGACGAACTAAAGAGCCTACTTTTCTTAAAATTAAAGGTGCATGGCAATGATTAATCTATATGGATCTATCTAGAATAATGACGAAATTAAGTTGGTAATATCGAAATTTCGAATTAGTTCGAAATACTGTATACCTGGCATAATGTAGCCTAATAGAGAACTACAGTTGGCAGCCCTGGTGACTGAATATATTCTTAGTTCCATCTCTTAAGGTACAGAATACAAAATTTGGTTGAAGTCCAATGGATAGCATGGACGTTACATGCAGTTAAACATTGGATCTAACAGCGCGCGTAAAATCATGTTGGCAACAATGACATACATGTATTGGTCAGAAATAATCTGAAATAATATGGTCATTTGTTGTGTCAATTTTGAATGAAATCCATTAGTTAGTATAGAAGTTACATGCATTTTAAAATTGGAACTATCAGCAGGCTTAGAATCATGTTGGCAGCACTGACGTTTATAAGTTACTCCAAATTAATGTAGAATGTCAGGTACTATACGTGTGCAAAGTTTAAAGCTGTCGGCTTGCATACTTTCTGATATATGGGTATTTGGATTTTAAAAAATGAGAGCATTTATTAACAGTTGGCAGCCCTGGTGGGTCTTAAGAATACACTCGGTCATATCTGTTTATGTACACATAGCACATACGAAATTTGGTTTAAAATCCAATTGATAGTGTAGAAGTTATATGCATTTAAAATTTGGACCTATCAGCAGGCTTATAATCATTTTGGCAACACTGCCATGTATGGCCTTCTGGAAATTAAACTGCAATATAATTATTTATACGTGTGCCAATTTTGAAATAGCTCCCATTAATACCTTCCAGGATATCCAACATGGAGCTCAAATTTCAATTGCGATTTTTCAGCAGTTGGTAGCACTGACATAATTTTCAAATATGGCCGTGAAATATTCAGGTATAGATCTTTACTCGTACCATATTTTGTTTAGATTGCTGCAGCCGTTTAGGAGTTGATAGGGACACACACACACAAAAACAGACAAAGTCTGCTTTTTCCTCATTTTTGCAAAATGTGAAAAGTAGGCTAAAAATGGACGTGCAACTTCGAATTTTAAATGCATCTAAACTAATTGCAATACCAAAACAAGTCGTCTTCTGCATATTGACTGGTTAATTGTGTGTGACTACAGAATCTTGAATGCATGCTTCGAGAATATATATTCCATTAGGAAATTAAATATCACTATTATGTCCAGGGTACGCACTTGCCCCGTGATATGGGGCAAGTGCATTTCTAGCCTATATTCTTTCATTAGATGTGTAACACATAATCGTGGGGCAAGTTCGTTGTCTTTACTTATTAAGCAATTAGATGCATATTTCAGAATGTATAAAGTTATCTTTTCAATTAAATTCTTCAACTTAGTATGTTGGAGTGTGTAAGACGCAAAATTACAGCCATTTGAAAAACATCACAAGAATATGAAAATTAAAGACAAAAACTGGCGTTTAGAGCTCAGCAACTCCTACTGAAACCCCGGAAAAAATGCGAACTACAAGCTCGCCGGCCTCTCTGTCAGACTGGCTGACGGAGCTAGCGCTCACACAGGGTCATACTTCAAGTTGCTGAGCTCTACTTTCATTTATTAGTAGGTAAGTTGCTTAGGTTTCAAAGCAATTTATTAACTTATCAATAACGAACGAACTTACCCCGCCTACGGGGCTAGAGCAACCCCTCATATTTTCGTAATTAGTTACGTGGTATTTCTACGATTAAATATGTTAATGAAAAGAGTATACTTTAAGCTTTTAAAGTTACCATAAATGAAGTTATTACCATGAAAGATGGTCCAGATACAACGTGGATTCGGAAAGCACGGTGAACTCGAATGGTCAGTTGACGTAATGGTTAGTTGACGTCATTACTTTTGGAACTGGCCTATACATCTGTGTGCCCTGCGTGTTAATCGGCTTCACCCGCGACATCTAGTGTTAAACGAACGCAAGACAACTTCCCCTAACTCCCCAAGAGATGGCACAACGAGTTTCAAACGGGCAAATATTATGGACCCGTGATGCACTTGCCCCAAAAATGCTCTTGCCCCAACTTACCTTAATTGAAAAAGTGAAGATCATACTAGACAAACTAGACTTCAAAGAAGAATAGAAAGGAGCAACTCACATAGGCACAGATCACGCAATCAATGGCATAGTGAAAGTTGAACTCGGGAAGTTCCACGACAAGATTTACATCATGAGGAACATGACCAAGCTGAGAGGAGAAAAGTGCTTCATAGATTCACACCTAACCGAGAATGAAAGAGAAATACAATAAGCGATCAGACAGAAAGCACGAGAAGAAAGGGAGAAAGGCAATAGAGTTAAGGTAAGATATCAGAAGATAAGCATCAATGACAAATGGTTAAACTGGAGGGACCTGCCTCCACGCCAAATAACAGAGGAGACTTCTGAAAGACAAAACCTAAACCCAGAACAAACTACAAATAGGGGGCTAGATATTACTATAGCATCACAAAATAAACAAACGCTCAGAAGAGAAGAGAAGTAGACCTGGAAAATGCACTGTTGCACGAGACATATGGCATAATTGGTTTAAGTAACGTGCGGAGACCTGGAGAAGCGATAGTAGAAAAGAAGAACGGCGACCTCTTTAATTACAAAGGAACAAAACCGGGACAGATTAATCAAAAATTACGTAAAACAAACAGTGCAAGAAATAACGGGAGTCTCGAAGAAGATAGTCGTCCTAAAACTAGCAACGAAGGACTCTATGACCACAATCATATAAGTCAATGCGCCGACAGAAAATAAGAGCGATGAGGAATTGGAGAAATTCTACACAGAATCGAAAACTGCTTAAGAGCGCCACAAATCACCAAGGAACCTAATCATAGGTGATTTAAATAGCAAAATTGGAACACGGCAGCACAGTGACGAGGAACTAGTAGGGAAACACGGCTACGGAGTCAGAAACGAGAGAGGAGAGCGCCTACTTCAGTTTGCACAGGAGCATAAACTTAAGATAGCCAACCAACACTTTCTTAAAAAAACACACACACATGAAATAGACATGGCGTTCACCAAAATGGAAAATTAAAAACGAGATGGACTACATCCTATGTAATGAAATAAGGGACATACAAGTAAAGAAGACCTGATATTTAGCACAGATCACAGAATGATGATGGCAAAAAATTAAGACTTTCCGAAGAAGGAATTACTTAAAAAAACGTCAAGGTCTAAAAAATTGAAATGATAGATAATGTCAAATTTCATAATGAGCTAAGCAAACAACTTTCACAAGAAAGCCACAACTAAGGAGAGTCAGTCCAAGATCAGTAAAACAAATTGGAAATAGCCATTCAAGACGCCGGCAAAGAAGCGAGAAATATAAACAGGTCAAGGAAAAATAGCGATGAACTAAGTGCTGACACACACGAACTGATATAAGAGGAGCCCTATTGAAAAAGCGAGACAATTGGGAACACAACAATTTTGAATATGCAGAAGTTGACAAAATGACAAAACGAGAGATCGGAGAAGACATACGTGCTCTCGCACGAATATGACGAAACATATTTTGGAAAACTCCAGATCGGTCAATAAAACAAAGAGGGAACCTCAAAGTGACAGAGAATGGATAGTAGGTGTAACAAACGAAAAAGGAGACAAGTTAACACTAAGAGGAGACATAATTCAAACAGCAACCGAGTTCTAGAAAGAACTGTACAAGACATCAAAGTAACCTCCTCCAGGTCTATCCCACAATGACCACTAAACCAACTACGGCATAATAAACACCCAGGAAGTCCCTGTAATCATACAAACTGAGGTCAGAACGTCGATAGAGGAATTGAAGAACGGGAAATCACCTGGGGAAGACGAAATATACAATGAACTTAAAAGATAGAAGCAGACCAACTGTTACCCATCCTAACTAGAATATTCAATGGAATTCTAGAAACAGAAGAAATTCCCTATTAACGTAAGTTGAGTAGAATAATACTCCTCCATAAATAGGGCACAAAAATTGACATGAACAACTACAGGCCCATTAGCATGTTATCATGTATATACAAACTATTCACCAAGAGTATATACAAGCTATTCAAAAAGATACTAGTAAGAAGAATTACAAAAACACTGTCTATTCGCCGAGTCGAGACAGTGGAGGCAAATACTTGCAGGTGATCACCTGGCTGCCCGGACAGGGAAACACGCCCAGTTCACGTCATCGGCTCAGCCAGACAGATGACCAGAGATAGTTTGTCATGCCGTAGCCCTAGAGGAGACAAGCGCTGTACTGTAGCCCTGTATATAGCCAAGTTTCATCTAAAAACATTATTTTTTCCCTTCTTGTCTCATTCGTTGTATTGTTTGCAAATTCCTACGTCTCCATACAACTATTTCGCCCCTCTTTGTGAGCATACTGTCTCGTCCTCGTCGAACATGATTGAATTTCAGTTCCTTCAATAAATTATAAAAGATCGTTTCAAAAATCCGGCAAATCTGTGTCTTCATTCACAGCGATAAGTACTTTATCGATCGTAGATAGCTCATTGCGAAAGAATAACCTGTGATCCTTTCATCCTATAGCATTTTTATCAACTCATCAACTCTTTTGACAATCTTTGCCCTTGGTTTGTCTTTCTTGGGCGACTGTAAACCATGGGTAGCATTATATTCTCGAACTATCCGATACAAAGAAATTTCACTAACACTCGCGGAATGAGCTGCTTTCCTTACTATGGCAGAAATTAGTGTGGTGGGATGCATTTCTAACGCTGCCTTATAGGCCTACGTGTTTAACAACATAGGGGCCGATAGCCTAGACGTTAGGCCCCTTAAAACAACAATTATCATCATCATGTTTATCAACATGTGCTTTTCAAAGCTACTCAGCGCTTTTCGCTATAGTTGCTTCAATGGTGGACTAATAACACTCACATTGTCTCCTACTGAGTCTACGACGGAACATCGACCGTATAAAATCTGCGTACAAACGATCAAAAATAATTGTTGCGTATCGTAAAGATAAATACTTCATTAAATACATAAACTAACAATAAATAAGGAAATCATAACTCCGAATAAAAATAGAAATCGTACTCGCCCGCTTCACATGTAAGCGTACGTTCAACAGTCCCAATTCTACGCACCCCTTCCGGGCAGCCCTGCAATCACGCGCACAGCTGTCTCGACTCAGCGAACAGACTTCAGACGGAAACCAACCGCGGGAACAAGCGGGCTTTAGATCCGGTTTCAGTACAACAGACCACCTGCAAACCATAAACCAAATAATTGAATAGGCCGAAGAATAAAATCTTCCGCTCTACTTAGGTTTTATCGATTTCAGCAAAGCTTTCGACATGGTCGAGCATAAACACATACTTCAGACTCAAGAAATACAAGGAATGGAGTCAAAGTACATTCGCATACTAACATCTAACACCCAAGCTTTGCCAAGGTGAAAACAGAAACAGAAGGAAATCCATTTTGTCGGAAACGAGGAGTACGCCAGGGTGATCCAAACTCGCCCAAACTCTTTACATGTATTTTGGAGGAAATATTTAGAAGCTTGAGATTTGCGGTGTGGAAGAAATTCTGGTCCCTACAATTTATAATTCTTGACAAAAAGTTGAACAGAAGATTGAAATTTGAGATTCCAGAATTCTGTGTCTTCCCAACATTAATATACGGTAGCCAATTGTGGTCAGCAACGAGAAGACGGATTGATTCTCTAAAAGTCTGCCAAAGATAGATGAACGTAAGATGTCGGGAATAACGCTCGAAGGGAGAGAATGAGTGATATTCAATGAAACTCTGTAAAGACTTACTAAACTCGTCCGATCTCAAACGTGTCTTCCAAATTTTAATATATTTCTGCGATCCAGCATGTTAGCGTCGCGAAATATTTCACTGGCATTCAATAACTCTTAAACTATTACTGATATCAACCCTACATTTTTGAATGGTCTATAGATGATACTACATTCAGTTCACCTATTGGACTTCAAAACACCTGATTAGTACAAAACGAACATGGCGGCCAAATTCAAATATTAAAATGGACTAATCTCGCGATTTAATCACCTGAGCACAGTGATCCTCGGTAAGTCTTTATACACACATCAAAAAAAGTTTTGCATCACCTCGGTTCCCAGATCTCCGGCATATAGACGTTGACTGTGTATATTGTATCAAAGATACAGTCCCTTTGACTGTTCATAGATGTCACTAAAACTGCTCAAAGATGTAAACAACCATGCATGAGCAGGGCCTATTAGACGGAGGGGGTACGACAGCCGATCAGTTCCAGTCATTCCACCAGGACGAAGGTACGCTGCTCATGTTGTCTGTAGTTCTACCATGCCTAGAAGGTCAATACCGCAGTTCGATCGCGTCCGCATTGTTACTTTGTGTCAAGAAGGGCTCTCAACAAGGGAAGTTTCCAGGCGTCTCAGAGTGAACCAAAGCGATGTTGTTCGGACATGGAGGAGGTACAGAGATACAGGAACTGTCGATGACAGGCCTCGCTCAGGCCGCCCAAGGGCTACTACTGTAGTGGATGACCGCTACTTACGGATTGCCGCTCGGAGGAACCCTGACAGCAATGCCACCATGTTGAATAATGCGTTTCGTTCAGCCACAGGACGTCGTGTTTCAACTCAAACTGTGCGCAATAGGCTGCATGAAGCGCAACTTCACTCCCGACGTCCATGGCGAGGTCCAGCTTTGCAACCCCGACACCATGCAGCGCGGTACAGATGGGCCCAACAACATGCTGAATGGACCCCACGGAATTGGCATCACGTTCTCTTCACCGATGAGTGTCGCATATGCCTTCAACCAGACAATCGTCGGAGACGTGTTTGGAGGCACCCTGGTCAGGCTGAACGTCTTAGACACACTGTCCAGCGAGTGCAGCAAGGTGGTGGTTCCCTGATGTTTTGGGGTGGCATTATGTGGGGCCGACGTACGCCACTGGTGGTCATGGAAGGCTCCGAAACGGCTTTACGATACCTGAATGACATCCTCCGACCCATAGTGCACCCATATCGGCAGAATATTGGAGAGGCATTTGTCTTCATGGACGACAATTCTCGACCTTTCTCGAGATTTTTGGTTAATTCCGCCACCAACGAAGCCAAAAAAATCCTCAAACGAGAGGGCGATAGCAATAACATTCAAAACAACAAACAACTCAAAGAAATAAAGTCGTTGAAACAAAAAATAAAAGAACATGACTTAATCATCACAAAAGCAGATAAGGGAAACACTAAAGTAATTTTGAACAAAACAGAATACATTGAAAAACAGTCGAATTCCTAAACAACAACGAAATCAAGGAATTAACAAAAGACCCCACCAACAAATTCCAAAAACAAATAAAAAGTGCGCTAAAAGAAACAGAATACATACTGACCAAAGCCGAAAAATCAAAACTAATAAACATGAACCTGAAAATACCGTCATTGAGGGGACAACCAAAAATACACAAAAAGGAATGCCCAATGAGACAAATAGTTAATTGTAGGAATGCCCCTAATTACAAAATCAGCAAAGAGTTACTAAAAAACATAAAATGCCGTCTTTCCAACGACAAAAACAACTCTGTAAAGAACACAACAGAACTAGTAACAGCATTGAACACCCTACAAATGAAACCTAGCTTCAGTCTAGTATCCTTCGACGTAACTAACATGTACACCAATATTCCGTTTATTGAAGCAATCAACACTATCGAAAACAACTTAAAATCCAACAATTCGGTAAAAGAAATTGAAGAGATTGTGAGATTACTGAGGGTCGTTCTCACCCAAACCGTGTTTCAATTCGACAATAAAATATACACACAGAGAGCAGGCCTAGCAATGGGATCGCCACTAAGTGGGTTAATCGCTGACATCTTCATCAATGCACTAGAAAATGCGTTCTTAGAAAAGACTTCAACAAAGGGAATAGTAATATGGAAAAGATACGTAGATGATGTAATTTGCATCTACGATACTGAACTAACAAGCGAAGAAACAATTCTCCAATCCATTAATAGCCTTCACCACTCTATCAAATTCACTAAGGAATCCGAAATAGACCGGAAAATAAATTATCTCGATATAACTATTGAACGTAAAGACAACGACCTTTCATATTCCATATTCCGGAAAACACAAACCTCGCATGCAATCGACAATCAGTCTAATCACCCCAGTACGCACGAACTAGCGGGTTTCAATTCAATGGTGCACAGGGCTTTAAACATACCCATGTCAAAAGACAACTATAATAAGGAAATTAGAACTATTATGCAAATAGCAAAGGAAAACAACTTCTCGCCAAGCAAAATAAATCAAATTATAGCCAAACATAAAAATAAAGATACAACGATTCCCAAACCGGACAGTAATGAGAAAAAATTTGCGCGTTTCAACTATGTGAATGCGAATACATATAAAATCACTAACCTATTCAAAAAGCAAGGCATAAAGATAGCTTTCACGACGAAAAACACAACCGCTAGGCACCTCCTAAATAGTAATCTAAATAAACGTGACCCGTAGTCAAGGTCAGGGGTATATTCTATAACGTGCCAAGACACCGATTGTCAAGCTAATTATATCGGGCAGAGTGGGAGGCGAGTAGACACGTTATAATGAACATAATAATGCGATAAGATACGGAACACATTCAGCCGTGTGCGAACATATGTGTGACGCAGGGCACAGCTTTACCAACATAGAGTCGGACCTTAAAATAATCCATCACGAATCGAAAGGCAGAGCTCTTGACATAAAGGAAGCAATCGAGATACACCTAGCCAAACGAAACAATCCCAAGAATCTAAATGAACACAAGTTCATGGAGAGCTCACCCCTCTTCACGCTACTAAAAAACACACCCTGTCTGAAACAAAACACAATTTAGCGACACAGCCAAGCTAGATAAAAAAGGGGGGAAATTAGGGGGTTTTTAATAGGTAAATGTTATCTGGATCAGGTGTACGATGTACTTTTCTTCTACAATAAACCAAGGCCCATATTCGCGGCAGTATTAAAGGTGCCGGGACGTCCTCATAAGACCGTCAACGCTTAGTTCGAATGGGTTATGCTCCACGCGTGGCGAGGGCTAATCCACGGTCTTTAATAGTTGTAGACCCACCTCATTCAATAACCTACATCTTATCTAGGTTGGCAACACCTCACATGAACACATCGCTATCACTCCCCACAGCACGTAGGGGCAGGGGGAAGAAAGCAGGGAAAAACCAGTCTTTAAGATAACCACCGAAGTCGACCGCACAGTGAGTTCCAGTGAGCACGAAAACTGCGAGTAGCTGTAGTACGGAAGACAATCAGATAAGTAGTTAGCCTAAAATTTTATAGTTCAACCATAGTTTACAACCATATAATCTCTCTAAAGTACAATCTCCGGATAGCTATCACCATTTAGCATTTCACCTAACATATATACTGCATTTAGCATACACTGACAGTTGCAGTACCAATGAAAATGAAAATCCACAGCCTGCTTCCAGTCTCCGACCGGGTCAGGAATGGAATGAATGGAGCCCCGATCTAGCGGCGAGGACATGAACTGTGCCGGCTGCCGAGGCCTGACGCACTCCCCTGGGGCAATGATTAAATGAATGACAGATGAAATGAAATAATAATGGAGAGTGTTGCTGGAATGAAATTTTGACAGGGAAAACCGGAGTACCCGGAGAAAAACCTGTCTGCCTCCGTTTTGTCCAGCACAGATCTCACATGGAGTGACCGGGATTTGAACCACGGACCCAGCGGTGAGAGGCCGGCGTGCTGCCGCCTAAGCCACGGAGGCTTCAGTTGCAGTACCAATGCTGCAACTAAATAATTTTACATATTGTAAATATTTTCACCTGTATTTCAAACATAGATTTTGTAGCATAAGTGTAATGGATCTGATGATGATCGCTTGACGATCGAAACTGGTCATCCTAGTGTTTTATTAATCTCATGTAATTTATTTCAGGATTAAGGTATAACCCATCTCTTTTGGGTACATTCGTGTTGACCGACTGAAAAGCACTAAACTCTTCTTTATACAACGCTTCAAATACTGGCATGTAATTTCGTTCAATTGTTTTAGATAACTCAAGATGGCGGCTGTGTGAAATATCAAAATTATATTTTTATTTCTTGTGTCCTAAACAAGTGATAGTAGTGAATTTTTTTATAATAATCCAACGCAATAAATTTTATCTACTCGTGCATAAATCTGGGTACGTACAGTATAAGCAATCCAATAACTCAGCCATGCGAAATATTTCACCGGTTCTCGAAATTATTACACCAATCCAATGGTAAATTTTCTTGGTGATAAATAACTATTAAGTAAGAACATACGTGATTTTAAAAAACATTATTAATATAAAAACAACCCGGTACCCACGCGTTTTTTTTTTTCTGGCGATCTAAGCGTCCGAGAGCAGTGAACCCTGACACAGCGAATCTTTATTCAGAGCTTTGTGTTTGGACATCTAATGTTGTTAAATTGTTTTCAAAAATTCGGAATGGTGTCAGTTCAAAATGTTAAAAACTTTAAATTTGTTTCTCCTATGCTCTTCAAGCACAATTCCTTATGTTGTACTCGTGTATTGTGGATAAGACTCATCGTGTGAATGTGAAGACACAATTTCCATTGCTGGAGGTGTATTGGTGTTCGTTACCTTGAGTAACAATGAAAGCTTTTTTTTATTTTAGGGTATGCATTAGCACTATAGTTAGACCAACTATTGTAGCGGCAAGCATTCTTGACTGTCGCCTCGAAGGTCTCAGTTCGATTCCTGGCTCTGCCAAGGAATTTAATTCCAATCTCAGGGCTGGAATGGGGTACACTCACCCTCGTGAGGAAAAACTGAGAAGAGATGGGTTCGATTCCCACCATCCCAGAAGTAGTTTTCCGTGGCTTACCACTTTTACTTCAGACAGATGCCAGAATGTTTCCTAACTTAAAGCAACGGCTGCCTCTTTCCCAATCCTAACTAGAATTACAAATAAACACACTACTATGGATACCATAATAACACAGGTTATCAGAAAAATTCAATATCTGCATTTACACACACCCAAGTACATCATGATTTCAGAGCCCCTCTAAAGAATCAACCACCACGGCCGCGAGGGTAGCTGAAGCATGTCAGGATATCGGATGTTCGATTCCCGGCTCTGACAGCGGCTATCCTGGGTGTGCTTTTTCCCCAGGTTTTTCCACATTCCCTCCAGGAAAATACCGGGATAATATCTTGCTTCAAGACCTGGGGGCACCTACCCCATCTCAGAACCTTACAGGTACACACATTACTAGTGTCACCCCAGAAATGCAGGTTGTCAGACAAGTTTATCACACACCCAACTACATGAGACTGATGACCAAGCTGTCCCAAGCCCCTTAAATGAATTAATAACAAACCAAAAAGCAGTAGCACAGTAAGACAATTTTGCTTTCGTTAAATATTATTTCATGTTTATTGTCTGAAATTATTGAAACGTCAGGATATTGGCCTTCTTTCCGTTGGATTAGGGCTTGACGAGCGATTTATGAAATCGTGATTGTTATCTTTTGAAGATTGTGCTCGCCAGAATTATGTGGTTGTATGCTATCTCTCGAGTATCAGACTAGATGTTGGGCCCAGTTTTAAGAGTGCATACAACTCTATTCCTGCTCTTTCTAAAGAGTATCTTTGACCTACTTATGGCTGACTGGGATCACCGTGCATGTACTGTATTTGATGCTACAGGAAGCAATATTGACTTTTTTCTCATACTGATCAATAATTGGACTTGCATCAGTTTGGCTCTTTTAATTTTCTTGATTCATGCTTCCCGAGAAGAAGAATATAAATGTAGCCTTTTCCATTCCATGATGTATTAAACTGCAACTAGCAACCCGACCCGGCTTCGCCCGGGAGAATGCATTACGTGATCAGCGCTTTTTTTTTCTCCAGTGTCAATGAACAACGACCAATATCCGTTTTACGTCTCGGCATGATGGGTTAAAATCACTGACTGGACTATTAGTTATATTATCATGGAGATGCATGTACAACAAATTCTTGTGAGACCTAATTTAAGAATGGCGACGTGCATGAAACACAAATCTCCCTTCCGTCCAATCTTAGCTTGACTGTGAATTTTGCAGAACGAAAAGTTCACAGGCGAAATGAAGAAAACCCGAGTTGCACATCCAGGGTGGGTAGATTATTGGCTGAGGAATAACCTAACCACCAAGGGAAGATGATAAAGAAAAGGAGGGTTTCGGACTGGAGAGAAAGGATAGAGAAATAGGATGAGAGTCCCACCAAAGTTATAAATTTAACTTTAAATGCACTCAGAGGCGGTTGACACTGCAAATCCGCTCTCTGATACCTAAAGTGGGTAAGGACCTGGTCGAAGCTAACGGGAACCGCAGCTAAGACTTTGGCGGTTTGCCAGAGAAAGGCTTTAGTGTATTCCCTCTCAAGCATGCATAAGACTACTATGGGGAAGGGTGATAGCCTGGCAAGACAGATAGTAACAGATTTATTGTATGTTAACGAGGGCATGAACCTAGGAAGAGTTAGGAAAGCCAGGATCTTGCCTAACTGTAGTATTTGCGAAATGATAAGTCCAAAAACAAATATTTAATTTATTTAACAAGGCAAAAGAGTCTAATAAATTTGACAAGTATATAGTTTCAATTTTTAGTAACAATTTGGGGTCGCAGACCTCTTAACATTTAAAGTTTGCTCCAGGCAATTAACAATCCTTTAGGTGTCAAACCTTATATATGTACTAAAATCTTTGTAAGATTTAAAAAAGACAAATGAAGTGATTAAAGTTTAAACATTAAATTGAGTACAAGGAGTGTACTTTAAGAAATTTCCAGGTAACTATTTTAGAAAAAGTTACAACTTCGAAAATAACAAAAAAGAAAGCGGATAGAATGAAGGAGAAGTTCCTATAATTTCTTATATTTATACAGAATTACTGTTGGTTATTATACAAATAAGGGCAGGTCACTTACTGTGAAACCTGATGAGAAAGTCAAAAGGAAGGTTCTCGACCTCCTATGTTTAAGTAGGAATCACGAGCCAAATGGGGCAGTTTCCCTTTCGTGAGACCTAGAAATAACTCACTCATGAGTTGAGAGAATTGTTTTCCCTGATTATAGGGTAGAAACAATGTAAGCTTGAACCGTGTATAAAACACGTAGTTATGCAGAAATTAATTAATGATAAACAAGCAAAATGGAAGGGCACTTCGTAGAGTGACACCTTATAGAAAATGATCTAGAGTTACAATTTTATTAATATGGTTTGTTAGTAGAAGGTTGAGGAAAGATCAATTGGGATTTAGGATCAATGTTAATGGCCTTATTTAATGTAAACGGACGATCGCGACGCGGTAGAAAAGTTGAACAAGCACTAGTTATCACTATAGTCTTTTGAATAGATGGAAAATTCACTGTAGTAACACGAAAGTTTATGGGAAAGAAAGTTATTGCAATGATGAAAAAGGACTGGTTGCACTAGATAGGCGAAAGTCTATTGCTTGAGAAAGTTGTGAATTACAATTAAATGCGCCATAGAACATTCCAACGGTGGAAGAAAATTTAGCTATTGCAGTAATTTATAAGGAAGATTCCTCATTTTAAAAGGGTATTCCCACAAGTGAGTGAAAAATACATGACGGCAAGACTTGTAGATAGAGTACAGAATCTGGAAGGTTCCAGAACAATCCTAATAGAAGAATGGGGCCAAAGTTAATCCAGCGGTGGAACGAGCTTAATATTTTATGGACAGCGGGTATTAGATAATATCCCACGTTGTGAGAAGATCTCTCATTTGAATAGCTTAAGAAAAGCTACTTTCTATTAAGGTTGGCTTAGACAGACAAAAGCCCAACATGGCAAATCCCGCGAAGAATGATTACCGCCCCAAATAAGTAATCTCACGCTGTCTATAAAATGATCAATAAAAGCATGTAGATAATAAAACTGATGAAGATGAGGTTAAAACCTTAAATCTGTACTTATCTTGGTTGCATATCGAAGGTGAAGTTCCCTTTGACGGATACCTAATGTGCCAACATGGCGTAGAGAGAAGAGAGTGCCTCTTGGTTTGAGGAGACTGGCTCTAGTTGAGCCTTGACTGACCGAGTCAACTGCCGACTTACAAGTGAGACCCACTCAGCGAAGCGCGGAGGGTCCAATGAAAGGAAAAGAGTGGGGGTAGGAGACAAAAGGAATACATATCAGAATAGACAACTTATCAAAAATAAATGTTCTTCTTGATGAATGGTCTTCAAAGAGTTGATAGCAGGCGATACTAGCACAGCATGGTGAGTGAAAAAGTAGACGAAGTTCTCTTGCTCATGGAGATAATAGCTGGCGATGGTAACGAGATCTGATGGCCAAATGGAAAAGGAAGTCCTCTTGCACCAGGAAGAATTGAGGAGCTTCAGAGATTCGCTGCTAGATGACGCTAGGTGGGTCATGGAAGATATATATCTAGAACAGACTCACAATGACATAAGAGACATGACCACCAAAGAGAAAGTAGAAGATCACTGTTGGTGTTTGACAAAGAGGAAGGAATGAACATGCAAAGAGCATTAAAAATTATATTCTCTCGTACCGTGTATTCCAAGAATACACCACAGGGAAACTCCAAACACAACCACCCTTCTCAGAAGTCTCAACTCAACACGACTCAACGGTTTGCTGCTGGCTGTATCTGGGGCAATAGGTTCGCCCGCTAGCTAGGCTGTAACAGGGATGAAAGATTCGCCCTTAGATAGCTCGTAAACTGTTGTCTCCGTATTTGAATGGACATGGTTGGAAGAAATTAAAACGTAAAAACACTCATAGTGGGCGATGTATTGAAGATAGAAATATGCTCTCGCAGACTTTTTTGTAGAGCTTTTCATGCTGAACAATTCTTACTCATAGTATTTAGCAGAGGCGTAGCGCTATAATACGCCGATACGCCGGGCGTTCCCTGATTTAAAAATTAGAATGTGTTTTCATCAAAGAGTAAAATATAACATCGTTTTTATTTTATATAAATGCGGCGTTAGCGTATTACATGGCGCTTAGTTATTTTATTTCCGCACCCACCATATAACTAGTCTTAGCCCAGCCGCGGTCCACTGCTGTGCTTTGTTTTCTTGTACGCCAGAACTTCTTGGCGTCAAGAGCGATGTACCACCCTGGCCAGGCCATGTTGCAGCGCATGCGCGAGTTCATTCTTGCTTCTCGGAAGGGAAGTGCTTCCGTACGCTGGCGTTTGGCTGGCGTAAACTCTGTATGCTCAGATGATCACTGTTCTATTAGCTCAATAGCCCAATCGCTGCGCTAGTACTAGTTCGAACTGTAGAATGTAGTTAATTTTAATTGTGCTTGAGTGTGTTTAATGCTGCCAATATGACTGAAGTAAGTTCACCTGACTCTAATGTTATTAATTTTCTAAAGGCAACTCCTTTGAGCACTTTATCATATGAACAGCGATGTGAATTAAAAACAAACAGACCAAAGCCAAATTTATCAATTAAATAAGCTGGTAAAAATCGCACACGGAGTTTTCAGTTTTCTTGGTATGACAGGTTTTCCTGGCTAACTGGGTGTGTTGAAATAAACAAAATGTTTTGTTACGTTTGCCTTATGTTTGGGGCGAAAGATACTGAATGGTGCACAGAAGGAATTTCGGACCTGAATAATTCAATTAACAAAGCTGTAAAACACCAGTCTTCAAAACACCATTTGTTACATTGTGAAGCATATCATCTGCTAGGTAAAACTCGCATTGAACATTTATTTTCTGAAGCTGCTCGACTACAAGCAGTAAAACATAATGAGATCGTGTCTTCAAACAGGCAGTATGCGCGACGACTCATTCAATCTGTAGTATTTCTCTGTACACAAGAACTAGCCTTCCGTAGGCATACAGAAGATGAAAGTTCTATTAACAAGGGTAATTATTTGCAATTGTTGAATCTGCTCGCTCAAAATGAATCGATAGTTAGAGACCATTTACAGTCATCATCATTATTAAAAGGAACATCTCCAGACATTCAAAATGACTTGATAGAAGTTAAAACAATTGCATTAAATGAAAAAATCAAATCAGAAATAAATGAAGCCCCCTTTCTATCCATACAAGCGGATGAGACATTAGACGTGTCATGTAAGAGCCAGATGAGCATACTATTTAGACATTGTGTTGATGATAGAATAGAGGAGAGATTCGTCGGATTTTATGACGTTTCCAAGAATAAAACAGCTGCGGGATTGGCAGAAGTCGTGCACAAAGTTTTACTTGACTGGGAAGTAAATGGAGAAAAAGGCGTAAGCCAGACATACGATGGCGCAGCTGTAATGGCAGGCAGACAAGGAGGAGTTCACAAGCTAGTGAAACAGTTTTGCCCATATGCTCTTTTCATCCATTGTTACGCCCACCAATTAAATTTGGTACTTCTGTATGGCTCAAAAACAATAAAACAGGTTCGTTTGTTTGTCTATACCTTGACTGCTTTTCACCGTTTTTTCAGCAAATCTTCTAAAAGGACAGTTTTGTTGACCAAAAGAGGATTTAAGCTTCCACGAGCAAGCAATACGAGATGGAATTTTCATTCGAGGGCAGTTTTCACCATTATTAAACATTTCCAAGAATTGTAATGCATTTTTGATGAAATTATTGATGATGAAAAATAGTGAATGGGACGACGATTCTGTGAACTGTGCCATTGGTCGCAAAAGACATATGGATGACCCAACTTTTGTATATTTGCTATGTGTATTCGAAGCTTGTTTCATTTACACTGCTCATATTTTCAAATTGTTACAGTCATCGACAGTGAGTATTGTAACTTGCCATAATGAGATAGAGGCTGTCGTCAAAAGCATAGAAAACTTAAGAAATGAAGATCTCACTGACATATGCGTTCAAAAATACATCCAGTTGAATGAAAACTTAATGTATGATGGCAATCAAAAGAACACGTTGAGAGGGCTGTCTTTTGAAATAGTAGATTCACTAACAGCTCAAATGTAAAGTAGATTTGAAGATCGTACTCATCTAAATTTCATAGAGTTAGTACAAGAAAATGAAGTTTAAAGAATACACCGAAACATTCCACTAGAGCAAATTAGATTTTTTGGTAAAACAGTTCCCATTCTTTAATGTTAACTAATTAGTAAATGAACTTCACATTGTTTATGCAGATCAGACAAAGCATTTAGCTCTAAAAGATCTTTTAAAATATTTTGTTACGAACGGTCTTGACTCCATCTATCAGGAAGTAATTAAATTACTACGCTTTGTACTGAATATTCCAACTACTACAGCTAGTAGTGAACGCAGCATGAGCACGCTGTAAAGAATTAAAACCTACCTTAGAAATTCTATGAGCAATAGTCGCTATTCGTGTTTAAATTCATTGGCAATTGAAAAAAATATTAGGTGAGCTTTCATCAGACCCCGTATTTCTTGAACACATCATAGACATTTTCGCAGAAAATAAGAAAAGACGAATGGAGCTGATGTACAAGACTGTGTGAGGTATGTGACAGTGTCTTTCATATTAGCTTTTTGATTTGTTCCTTAGTTTAACTGTCGTTTAAAACTTTGGCGTCCCCAGCTCAAAAGTTCACGCTACGCCACTGGTATTTAGATATTTTTAACAGTTTGCCCAGCGTAAGCTTACAAAGCGCTCGGACGCCAGTTTTTTTCTTTTCCACCGAAATCGTTACTGTTCGGCTTCCTTTGGTCATAAATAAATTATTTTCTACAGAAATAATCCTCGAGATATCCTTTACAGAATGGTGGAAACCGCATCAAAACCCATCCAGTGGTTCTCGAGTTTACCCGTAACAAACACAAATCGGGGACTTAGTTTTATACTAAGTAGAGATAGCACTTACTCCCTTCCCTATTATGCAAAAATATGTTGTTCCAAAATTTTGGGATAGATAATAATTGTTGTTTTAAGGGGCCTAACATCTAGGTTATCGGCCTTTTGGGATAGATGCAGTCACTCAAACTAAACCTCACTACTTTTATTTTTCTTTCCCTTTCTTTGTTTCTTTTGTTCATTCTTTGTCCTTCTCTTTCATTCTTTTTTTCTTTTTTTATTTCTCTTTCTTTGTTTCTTATTTTTCTTTCTTTCTTTCTTTCTTTCTTTCTTTCTTTCTTTCTTTTTCCTTGTTTCGTTCTTTCCTACTTTTCTCTCTCTTATTTCTTGTTTCGTTCTTTCCCTTTTCCTTATTTTTCTTTCTCTCTTTCATGGTTTCGTTCTTTCCTTTTTCCTTATTTTTCTTTCTCTCTCTCATTCTTTCCTTCCTTCCTTTTTCCTACTTTTTCCTTTTTCCTTCTTCTTTCTGTCTTTCCTTCTTTTTCTTCATCTCTTTCCTTATTTTCATTCTTTCTATCTTTCCTTTTTTCATTCTTTCTCTCCCTTTCCTTTCTCTTTCTGTATCTTTTAGGGTCAGATGACCTTGTAGTTCCCGCCCTTAAAACATCAATAAACTAACTCTGTATCTTTCTCTTCCTTTTACTTCTTGTTCGTTCCTTCCTTCTTTTTCTTTCATTCCTTTATTTTTCCTTATCTTTCTTTTTTTTCTCACTTTATTTCCTTTCTTTTTCTCTATCTCTCTTTTTCTTTCTTTTACTATCCTTCTTTCTCTTTCTATCCTTCTTTTTCTTCTTTTACTTTCCTTCTTTCTCCTTCCTTTCTTTCTCCTACCTTCCTTATGGTTCTTCTTTTTTCTTTCACTCTCTCTCTCTCTTTCTTTTTCTTTCGTTCCTTGTCTGTCTTACCTTTATTCTTTTTATTTCTCCTCCTTTGTTTATTTTCTTTTTCTTTCTATTTCTTTCCTTCTTTCTTAATAGGTTTTCAGTGGCGAGTATAAAAGGTTTCTAAAGCAATTCTATTAATTTATGAAGGTTATGAGAAGTCAAATTCTCCTACCGAATGTAAAATACGCAAGCCGAGAATGAAAAGAAATGAAGAAGCAATGCTGTAAACGTGAAGGGAATGAAAGGGGGCTTGTAGTTCTACGAGACTCGCGGGATTGTGATAATAAGCAACGGGACCATTATTTTCGTGGAATCTAACCACTGGACATAATATTTCACGTCGAAAATACCTATTCACCGAAGGTTTTACACCCGAACAACTTAAAATCCATTTTGATTTCAGATTCTTCAATGGTATAAAGAGGCTTGTGAAACAACTAGCTTTGCTTTAACCCTGGATTATTAGCAACAGA
Organism: Meconema thalassinum; assembly: GCA_946902985.2. Lineage (NCBI taxonomy): Eukaryota > Metazoa > Arthropoda > Insecta > Orthoptera > Tettigoniidae > Meconema > Meconema thalassinum. The sequence continues at coordinate 488,413,081 of OX336389.2, read as the reverse complement.
GATACTGATATCTGCCAATTGAATTAAATTGGAACTTCTTGACTGGTTAGAGACCAGAATCCTAAATAGTGTACACGTGACAAGTCTCCTATCGCTAATTCTTCTCTTTCCTGGTTTCGCAGACCACACACTTTCACTCATTGAAATGACACCTTGCGGTGAGTAGTGACAAGCGTTGTTAGTTGTCACACCTTTGATCCGGACTAGATTCCCGTTTATGCCAAGGAAATTAATTCTAGCCTGAAGGCTGGACGGGGTACATCCAGCCTAGTGAAGCAAAAATGAGATTTAATTTTTACAGGTCTTTATGGTCGTTGGTTTATTATTAGTTTAATACCCCAGCCATCCTAAAGTGACTTTTCATGGTTTCCCCACCAAACAAATGTAGGGATGGCTCCTAACGTATGGCTACGGTGACCTCCATCCCAATTGTAGCCTTTATTACAAATACGCTCGGTGTTAACTCTGTAAGATATCAGACAGACAGCATGACCTAGTTGTCGCAAAGCCCTCAAACGAATAAACGAGAATATACCGAGTTCGTAAAAAAAGTTTTTTTTAGCGTATGGCTTTTTAGTGCCGGGAGTGTCCGAGGACATGTTCGGATCGCCAGTTTGTAGCTGCTTCTAAGTGGTCACCCATGGGGTGAGTTACAAGTACCGTCGCGTGTGGAATGTTGCCTGCGGTGGAAAGTTTGAATGTAAGGACGAGGAATTGGAAGGCAGCGGCTGTGGCCTATAGTTAGGGACCAACCCCGGCATTTGCCTGGAAGGAAGATGGGAAACCACAGAAGACCATCTTCAAGGTTGCCAGCGGGTGATTCGAACCTCCTCACCTCCGGGATGTGAGCAACTGCTAGCAGCCACGCCGTAACCACCACGACTAACTCGCCGGTAAAATAGAATTGAAAGTACACTTCTAATTAGGCACCAATAATAATAATAATAATAATAATAATAATATTAACAAGATATAGGATAATAATATAATATAGGCTATCATTGAATTATCAATATCTAGATATTCTTCATTAAATAGTATAACAAGTTCAAGAGTTATTTTGCAACTACAAGTAACATGTCTTCAAGACAGTAATAACTCACTGTAATGTGTGTATTGCAATATACTGAGCATACTGTATACTGGTATAAAATATTAAATATCGAATCCGCCTCGATAAAGGAACATGACTGTGCGCATTAATAAAAACCAGTCGTGCTACATATTGTGCCACCTCGCTGCCTGTTTATGCACATATTGGCTGATAATAGCAGTTTACTTCCAGTTTTACAGTTCCTACAATCGCCGACAGAAACGCCAGCAGCATCAATGCCCGCGAGAAGTACTCTCTCAGGAATCTATACCTGCACCTGTGTTATTATGGCAAGGCATTGAGTTCACGATTGCTCATATCTATTGACACCCCTGGTTTATTCACCTAACTGATAAACGAATTGTACCGATTTTATTAAATATAATCCGAACGGCAGATTTGAGAAAAAAAAATCAGTTCAGCTGTAATTTAAAGTATTCTTCTCTCTCTGTGAGATTCTTAAGAGCTCACTAGTAGCACACAATTTTTATGCCATTCCCTGCTGTTCATATGATAGCGCCTCAGCAGTGGAGAATGTACGGTACGGTAGTCCTGGTCCAGGTGGCGATGGTGTTGTGGCGAGGTTTACACGACACTGCATTGTAAATCACAAATTTTATTAACAGGAGTATTTTGTGTCGCGCCTAATTTTACTTAAATGATAACCTGCTTATGTACAGGCCAAAATAAGAGCTTTATAATGGAGACTATTCGTAGTTAGATATGTTCAGCCTTTTCATTAGACGGACTGTTGAAGTAATCGGTGGTCTGCATTATTTTGTGCACTACATGCGTGGATTCTTACGCAGTTCAAATTACCGTACATTTCTTTAATAGAAATACATTCGACGCTTCTTTCCACCTTCTGTTGGCTCAGGGTGCGTATCATAGCGTCCAAATATCCTGGGTTCGATTCCTGGCTCCGACAAGAAGCTTAATTCTGGTGAGGGGATTAGATCGAGATTTACTCAAAAGTGAGAAGAGGTGGATTCAATTCTCACCTCAAGTCACCTTAGTAACAGTTCTCCGTGGCAAATGCCGGGATAGTTCCTGAATGCGGCCATGGTCACTCCATCCAAATCCTAGCTTCCATTACACACACTATTACAGCCATCACCTTGTGTTAATAGGAATTAATCACAACAGGCGCTTTATCTTAAATGTGTGCTCTCTTAAACCATAGTAGTTAAAGCAGACCTTGAAGCATTATTTTTATTATTATTTCCAAAGTGTGAATTTTACTTGGCCAAATATGTTATCAAGTGTCACTTGAACTTGAGTTTAGACTCCTAAGTGTTAAACGGTCGTTCGAAATAAATTCTGCTGTTTTTAATAAACAACGTTCTTTAGCGCCTTCAAAAATAAATATTCTACTGTGTCACAATATCATACATAGTATACTTTGCAACTGTGTTTCACTGGCGTAATATATTGTTCATGATGCTATGCTGTTCTATTGGCTGCCAGTACGTGATAATGGGCGACTAATCTGACTAAAGTGCGAATCATCATGTTGATAAAGAGAGTTGATGTATATTTTCTCAGTTGTCTTCACTGTCTCAGTTTCAAGGAGCAGTAAAGTGACTATTCACATAATACAGTGGCCGAATTTAACTCCGGTCTCTTTCGAGACTTTTCCTCAAATTGCTTACAACAAGTATTCAGAGCCAGCAATAATGAATAATATAAAATAAAGTTTAACGTATTCTGCATGGAGATCTTGCTGTTCACGTCTATTGCCGATGCATTGTGTGTAATAGCTTCAGACAACACCAGCCATTGCATAATTGTACATAGGTCACTGATGTTTCATGACTGATAAAGAGTGAACATTCATAGATGATTGTATTAGAAATAGGACTACTTTTGACGGTTATGCATCGTGTTGTCTCATGTGCGGTACGTAAATTCAGACATTTATCAATTCAAGATGCTTCTTGGTATGAAATACCGAAACTTTCCCTAAAGCCTGTACAGAAGGTTCCTTGGGGTACTAGCTTAAATTGATTACTTGCCCTGAGACTCGTAGGTAAAACATAATTGCTGCGAAAGTTACCAAACGATTTCCAAATTTTGGGATTACTGCACGTGCATCATTAATAAGCCGGATGATTTCTAAGGGTTTCTTTAGTTTAAGTGTATTCCATGCTTCCTAAGAATGGAAGGAATTCTTAGCAGTAACGAAGTTTGTTGGTGATATGTAACAACATGCGGTCATCGAGAATAAGACCTGACGCTTCTGTCAGCAGTAGTCACCACATCGAATCTCGTCATAACAAAGAAATTGCAGCTGTCATTACTTGAAGCTCTTTCTTGAAATCTTGAATCGTGATTTGTACGCTTTGTTCGCTTTGTTTTTCTGTATGATTGAGTAGATTTTTCTCCAAAACGATATTTGCAATTCATTTTCTAATTTTTAAAGTAGTTTCTGAAATTAAGTAAAGGGCAGTTTGTACAGAAGAACTTTATATTACCGGCAGATATAAGCTTATACAGTTTTAGGGCTCCAATGCGCATTGCTCTTAAATGTAGCCTACGTTCAATCCCGGAAGTGACGTTGAAAACACACCTGATGGTAAGCGTGCACGGTAACTCGGCAACATTCAATGTCACTCCCCTGGTAAGGAAATAAACCAAAATCATGCTCTAGTGGTCCCAAAAGAGTCTCCTTATGATATAAAATATGTTTCTACGACATAGTAGTTAGCTTAGTCTCCGATGTATCTTGTTACACCCAGGTTTCATCTCCTCATGATACATTAAATCTTTATCTGACCATGCGTTTGCACGTTTGCCTCGTCTTGGTGCACGCTGTCGTACTGGGAGGGCGTGACTGGTCATATCCAGCATCCAACGCCAGGTCTTTGACTTGGGTCATGATGGAATATTCAACCAAGAGGGGGTGGGGGTGGGGGTGGGGGTGGGGGTGCGGGGGGATGAGTAAATGTCACCTGTGAGAGATCCTGTTACCTGATGATGATGATGATGATTATTTAAGGGCTGAAATATTGAGACCATTAATCCCTTCGTGATCTTTTCCTAAAAAGAACTACCTTATATGCAATTTCATATCCACACATTCATTAACACGGGGAGGGAGACCACTGGTTGCTTCGTACAGCGAATGTAGTATAATACTGATGGCATGAGAGATTCAAAATCCTTGCTATTAGGTAATGAGCTCGTTCAGAGAGATTTGTCTGTTCCTTGCGGCAAGTTGCTTTGTATCATGTGTGTAGGATTGAAATTATTCTACAATGAGGTATGTTTCATGTCTTTGTTAGTCGTGAAGTTAGGACTCACGACCGCCTCTTACACTTAACCCCGTGACATGTTACATAAAGATTACATACATTTCATGATAAAAAAAACCACACATACATTTCATGATAAAAAACCACACATACATTTCATGATAAAAAAACACATTGTTCAGTTAAGAACATATAGCCTACTTTCTCATAAATACATGGGTGTTATAACTCGTTGCCCTTTTCAAGGAGTAATAATTGAATGTTGGTTGTAGTAGCTTGTTGAAATACGTGTTATACGGATATTAAACATGAATATGAGGTGCCCTTTACTAGTGCTACCTCTGTGCAAAATGTCGTTCAATTCGGGTTTACCGTGTTTGAATTGATAGGGGGAATCGATTTGCACACATGTCCGCCATCCACATTTTTTGGGCTGATGACCTTGTAGTTTAGTCAAAAGATTCTTCATATATAAAGGTATAATGTTGCAAAATTTGGTAGAGATCAGATGATAAGGATGGTCGTAATTTGATTTAAGATTTAAACATTTGGGTGGCCGCCATTACGTTTTCGCCAAGATGGTGGCGATATTAAACATGACACTGAGGTGCCCTTTGCTAGTTCTACCTCTGTACCAAATTTCTTTCAATTCGGTTTCACCGTGTTCGAATTGATAGGGGGAGGGGGACAGACATTCAGAGTACACACACACACACACACACACACACACACACAGACACGCACAATTTTTGGCCCTGTGTAGATCTCATGTCTACTTTCATTTTTTGCAAAAATCGAAAGTGGGCTAAAAAGGAACACTTCACATGCCAGCACCAATTAAGTGATTCGCTTGTACCATTTTCCCCCTAGGTTTAAATATAAATGAAAACCGTCATAACACAAGAAATCAATTTTGGTGTTGTAGTAACTTGTACCATTTAGTTTGAACCCTTCAGTTGATTGAATGAAAATGACATTGAACGAAACAATGACACCACTGAAGTAGTGTGTCTTGACTGGCCCTCACCGTCATGACCGCCGCGCGCACGTGACTAGTGGTGGTCCCCTGGCGGTAGGCAACCCGGTATCTCGCCACCCAATAATGCTCGAGACTTGTGTGAGGTGTCAAATGACTCGAGATGAAGACACATTTTCTATTGGCCATTTATTTTTTCCGAATTTTGCCAAAGGGTCTAACTAAAAATTTACATTTCTTTTTTCACTTTTTATTTTTTTATTTGAAATGAAAATCCACAGCCTGCTTCCAGTCTCCGACCGGGTCAGGAATGGAATGAATGAAGCCCCCATCTAGCGGCGAGGATATGGACTGTGCCGGCTGCCGAGGCCTGACGCACTCCTCTGGGGCAATGATTAAATGAATGACAGATGAAATGAAATGATAGTGGAGAGTGTTGCTGGAATGAAATTTTGACTGGGAAAACCGGAGTACCCGGAGAAAACCCTGTCTGCCTCCGTTTTGTCCAGCACAGATCTCACATGGAGTGACCGGGATTTGAACCACGGACCCAGCGGTGAGAGGCCGGCGTGCTGCCGCTTAAGCCACGGAGGCATTTTTTTTAATGTTTTTAATTTATTATGTATATAAGTTAATGTTTTTATTTAGGTAATTTTTATTTATCATTTTTAGATTTTTCCAATAGGACCTAACTGTTACATTTTAGCTACATATTTATTTATTTAATTGAGCCGTAGTGGTAGCTATCTCAAGAGGTGATACCCCCAAGCGGGAAGGGGAAGTGAGAGGAGGGGGGGGGGAGGTCTCGGGAGAATCCTATCCCACCCGTAGCTTTGAGCGTTGAAGTCACGCACCGCGCTTGCATGTTGCCGCCTGACTTTAGCCAATATCTCGTGAACCCGTAAACATGCAGACTTGTGACGGCTAGTTTTAATAGGCATTTTGCTCATCTTTTCCGTGGACCACTTATTTTTCCACATATTTACCAAAAAACTTAAACATTTAGGCAATCGATTTAAGCGAATTAGGCCTTACTGCATTTGGTACAATAACATTTTCTTGCATTGAAAACTTGAAATAAGTCCTTCATGAATCTTAACATTACAGGCGGTGTAAAACCATTTTTGAGGCTTGTAGATCTGCTGTTATCATAAATGTTGGAATTTAAAGACGTTTGGTAGGTAGTGTATGTGATAGGCTTCGGCTTTGGTTGCATATTCGTTTTGTTGCCGTGAACCTGTTGGCAGTACACAACTGTTACACAGACTACCCTTGGCTATACATAAATATACTCATTGATACTCTGTGAATGGCGGTAGCTAATTAGTTAGATTTTACATCCGTGTTTCCTGGTTGAATGCTGTACCTGTAGATGTAACAAGGCTGTATGATTTCCCCTCTCTCCCCCACCATTGTACCAAACAGAGAACAAGCTGCTGGCTTGCTCAACAAAGGGAAATACATAGCTGTTGAAGCCTAGTAGTAAGATTACTTCCCAGGGTCAGTGTAAGAGGTAGATGATGATGATGATGATGATGATGATGATGATGGTTGTTGTTTTAAGGGGCCTAACATCTAGTTTATCGGCCCCCTAATGATCTGGGTGATAGCGAATGATAATGAAATGGAAACCAGAACGACAATTATGTGAGACTGAAAATACGTACAAAAAGGAACTCAGATGGAAACAACTCACAATATGGTCTTACAAAAGAGAATTTAGAACGAAAAGATTCACAAAAGGAATAGATTGAAAAAGGCCCACAAAATGCAATTGAAAGTGAAAATACTAATGCAATTCAGATTGAAATATCCCAGTTCCCATCCAAATTATTCACAAAGTGCAATTGAAATTCAAAATACTTACAAAATGCAATTGAAATTGAAAATGCTTTCAAAATGTACGGTAGATTCAAACGACTCATGTGGATTGACAATACTTACAAAATGCAATTTAGATTGAGAATACTTGACAAAATGTAATTTAGATTCAAAATACCCACAAAATGCAATTGAGAATCAAAATATGTGCAAAATGCCCACCAAACAAAATTCAATTTAGATTCAAAATTCGTGCGAAATGCGGTTTTGGTTAAAAAGACTTAAAAAATGCAATTTAAATTCAAAATACTCACTAAAATGCCCTGCAACCTGCATTGAAAGACTTACTAAAAAGCAATTTAGATTGTCAATCTTTACAAAATGCAATTGAGGTTGAAAACAATCGCGAGATGTAATTTAGATCGAAAAAACTTACAAAATGCAACGTAGATTAAAAATACCTTAAAAATCGCTAAAAGGGAATTTAGATACACGGTGAACCTAGTAACAAAAACAGTGCGGAAATCTTAAAGAGAGGAGAGGGGAGGAGAGGAGAGGAGAGGAGAGGAGAGGGTCCGCCCCAAAGGTTAGGGACAAAAGGGGAAAACGGACCCAGCTCAGGAATCCCTCGGGGTCGCCAACTCCCGAACTCATCAGCCGTGAGCCCCTGAGGGTGTAGAATTATCGAGGGTGCACCAGAAGTGGTGGGGCTACATACACCCTGCCTCCTTAAGGGCCTTGAGCACAAGGCAGCAGGTAAAAGGAAAAGAAAAAAAAGGCTGACCCCTCACAGAAGGAGGGTATCAGGAAAGATGAGACAAGCGCCAATTACGGCGGGAAAGGAAGAGACTCCCTAGGCCTCGGATACCCTAATACCGTCGGGGTCGGAAGAGAGCTAGAGTTGACCAAGTGAGGTCGACAGGAAAGAAGACAGAGAGGAGCCCGGCACAAGTAAGTGGAACAATGCCGGACTCAGCTGGGGACCCGTGGTCGCCAACCCACGTCCCACTAGATATGAGCCCCTGGGGGAAGAGGTATACAGCATACACCGAGAAGTTGTATGTGAGTTGATTGAGTGAGGGGGGGGGGTTAACATTGTTAAACATTAAGGTGATCCGATTTTGCATGTAAAAATAAAGTAGTAGTCCCGTGAAGAACTATACAGCCTATTTTCCATGTATCCAACTTACGTTAATTTTCTCTATCAACATACAAAATTTCAGTTTGATTGCTGTAATTGATTCGTCATCGCACCCGAGAAACTGGAGCCGGTTGATGATGATGATGATTAATAGATTCGTAGATATTCAGAACCGTTCAAATATTTCGGATGGTCGCCATGTTGGATTTTTATACTTGTATACGTAGGTCTTAGCATTATTTACTATTATATGAAGATTATTGTGAAGGTGTGGTATTCAAACTTCAATCGCATGGTTAGGACACAAGAAATAAAAACTTAATTTTAAAATTTCGCACAGCCCCCATCATGTGGCTATGTAAACAATTGAACTAAATTAGATGCCAGTGCATTACAACGTGTATAAACATTTACTGTACCATATTTCACTGCGCTCAGATGGACCTACGTATGCTACCATCTTGTGCAAGGATTCTCTGATGGTTGCAGCGTCGTCTCCGTCGACCGTGATTAGTGGATCGATTGTTTGATCGATCGCCCTTACATCTTCGATCGATAGGGGCTGATGTTGTAGTTCTCTGCCGGCACAATAAGCATTGTTCGCATTTTTATGTGTGTGCTTCTACATGTTAACCAGAGCTCCAGCATTTTGATGGCTTACTTGACCCGAGCTATTCTCGATAAACAGAAAGGCACCACGTTGTTGAGAGTATATTAACCAAACCTACTTCTTAGTTATACGTAGTTTGAACTTATGATATTTTCCATTTTGCAAAGTGAGGGTAAATTTTTAGTTCAATCGGACTAGAATAGATTTAGTAACTTGTAGCTCCACGTTATAATATTGAAATTCGAAAGTTGTTTGATGGGCATACATAAAAATCGGTGGTTTCTCAAAGCTTGACGTGTGAGAGAGATTGATTGTACGTCAGGAACCAGCAAAAGTGATTTCGAATTATCAATAACACTTCTGTTATAACAGTGGTGGGAATGCCTGTGGAGGATCATCAATTATCCCACCTCAGTGGGCGGGGTTTTATTTAGTCGTGGGTTTTGCAGAAATAGTTAAGAATGTCTCGACTTATTTTGCGATTCACGTCGTAAATTGTCTTCCTTACATTAGTTCCGATAACCCTCGTTTTCGCAACTATCCTCTCAACAATGTAACAGGACAGTGGCTGATGTGGAGGAACGTTCGAAAAGTCGAAAGTTTTCTTGTCAGACCATGCTCATATTGTAAGTGTCCACCATCTCAGTAGAGTTAACCAATCAAAACATACAACCACAAGAGTCATCGATAAATCTATTTTGTGAGACGATTCGTTGAAATATTCAAGCGTAGCAACTGTTGTCGCAGCATACCACCCGCTTCTTCGCATAGTAATGCTGTGTTCGGGTTAACCCCTCCTTTTCCACTTATAATATTACGATATATTGTTCATTATTTTGAGAAGAATGTTTATAGTTCTTAATTTTAGGGTATGGAGCTCGCCTTTACTGCGTCACTGAGTAGGACAAAGCACTAATTATGTGATCTCGTATGTTCCAGAGTCACTGCGAGAAATACCCCGCCGGCTCGGAGGAGTGCTCTTCAAACACCGGGCGCCTGGAAGCAGGCATCATGCAGCACTTGATCACACTGGGAGCCATATTGTTTCTGTACGGACTACAGCAGATCCGCACTTGAGGGCACGACAACTCCAATAGTAGCCACACAACTTGTGATATCCACACGAGAGAAGAATTTATTTATCTTAAAGTCGGGAGTATTACAGTACAGTATTAAGAGTCTATTTTAGTATCAGTGCAACTAGTTCCAGTGCTCGCCATGTTCATATTGTGTTTCTAACCTTTGCCATGACAGCATGGAAAAGGTAAAGGCGAGCAACTGAGTACTAAGGCCCCATCGCCCGCCACTTCTTCACAAGCTCCACTTGCTTTCTCCTTATCCTATTAGGTACATTCATCGTTATTTATTATTTTTAACCGGTTAAGTATGTTCTAGACAAATGGAACTCAAGCCTAACATACTGACTGAATGAATGTATATGGCTTCACTCTTGACATTAGTGTATTTATGCTGAATCTAAATAGTGGTTGTGTAGTGATTTTCCTTACGCTAAATGTGATGCAAACCTTTTCTTGTGAAAATGCGTGTGTGTCTGTACAACAAAAGTTAGTTACTATTTATTGCGTTACGAAGTTGTGCGCAAGGGTTATTGAATGATTTCTGCCAAGATAATTGACGAAGATTTTGTCGCAGATTTTTTTAAGTGTTTGTCAGTAGATATGAGCGCAAGTGTGGCTTGTATCGAAGTACTTACAAAGAGATAAGTCAACATGTTAGCAGATGAATTGATCATGTAGCTCAAAAGCTTCTAATTTCCATACCAAAATATTTATAGACTGCTTCTTTCCAAACTTGTAAGATGGGGCTGCACTGAAACTAGAAGAAATGGTATACGCCCAGTTCGCATCACATATCTGCTATATCGTTTGTGCTTCAGTTAAGAAAATGTATACCAAACAGGTATAGTCTTTCTTACAGCAGGACTTGGAATAGCAGCCATCTGTGGACATTGTGGGAAATTGAATACTTGTTATTAGTAGAAATTGAAGTGATAAATATATATATATATATATACAGACATATATTTTTAAAGAACATCTATATTAACTACTATTGTGTATTTTGTTCAATTCACGGTCGGAGTGGTGTGTGCATGGGAGGAAGTGAGAGCGCGACTGCCTGGTGAAGTCTCAATAATGGAAAAGCTCAATCGAAAACATTTATCGTTTTTTCGGTCATTAGAATATAGTGTAACGTATTCCTGACTGTACGAGATTTCCTGTAGTTATATACAGTTGTGATAGCTTTTTTTCTCTTTCCGTTCTGCTAAACAGAACATCGCCTTATCCCTTCATTGTACAATGGAATTTAATTTCGCCCATGTTACAGGTTTGTTCCTGCTAATCCTTTCCTTAAATGTCTTGTCTATAGGAGAAATATGTGTACAAAATATAGTTTTAAGTGTTCTTTGGCTATATTAGTTGTTACTAACTTAGTCTTAAAATCCTTGAAGTAATAGAGTTCTATTTACATTAGTTCAATGTATTTTGTATCATTTGCTAGATGTTGGAGAATTATACATAGTATGTAGGCTACGTATTCTGATAATATATAAAAGTCTTTGAGAATGTAATAAATCATATTTCAGGTTTGTTAAACAATTTTAGGAGATATTAGAAGATGAGAAATAATAATAGATTTCTAATTTTGAAAAAATCTCCATTACCTGGTTTCATGCTACAATGTGTTTTCTTTTCTAACCTTAAGTGCTGAATCTGCCACTGCCGAGTGTCCTCGTCGGCAGATGTTTCTGGTTAGAATACATTTCAGGCCACCATTATGTATTACTTGTCAATTTTTGTATGTTCCCATTAGCAGTGGTTTAAGCAAAATTGAAGATAATGTTTCGCATTGACATGAATAGTTAGTTGTCATCCAGCATATATTACTGCTGGAGGTCCCCTTTGTTAAATTGCAGCGCTGTGTCTTGCAGGTAGCTCGGAGAGCACAGCTGGGTAAGACAGGGTTGACTGACGCTCAGTTATATTACTGCGCTGCGCTCAAGGAGACGGGAGATGTTGCTTAATATGTGGCACGCCAGTTTCGATCTGCGAGCTTTGCCCTCCACTTTGTCATTGCTGATATTTGTACTCCACCCCCTTTCCACTGAGGCAGCCGGGAAGGATGTAAAAAATACGCTTTGCAAAAGCATAAAGGTGTTTCCAGTCTGTGGCATTTGAAAGTGTATGAAAGACTTCTCTCAATTTCTGAATAGTGAGATAGAACTCAAGAAGGAATGTAGTCAATTTTCAATACAATCTTTTGAACGCTTACTTCGAAATATATATGCAATTGGACTGATGTGGCTTAACATTTGCCATAAAATCCCTCCAATACGATTTCGGTCCCGGCGTAGTTCGGTGGCATTTAACGGTGTTTCATTAAAACATCATTGAAGTGATAGGAGCCCGTCTTCAATGTTGCCTAGTTCTAATAAAGAAAGATTTCCAGTCGGTCAACACACATTGTGGCCAATTACATTACGCGGGAAAACAGGCATGTATATGCCCTAACATGAGAAATATTACATAAAATACTTATCCCAACATAACACTCCTTTATGTACAACAATGGGGGGGGGGGGGGTACGTAATTGGATGACATGTTTCGATCGTCAGATCCTGCTAACTCATGCCTAATTAATGTATGATGTTCACGAATTACACACACATACTGTACTGTATATATACAACTATAGAAGTGAACAATAACATCTGTAAATAAGATTGACGCGTTACGCAAGTTTTAACGAACTTTGACCTATGCAATCTAAACATTGTACATGTATGTGTGCATAAGTGTAATTCATAAAAATCCTACATAATTAAACCTAAGTGAGGAAGATTTGAAGGTGATCGCTTATCATGTTAGGGCATATAAATACTTGTGCTTTCCCGCCTAACATGACAAATATTACAAGAGATATATACCGCAACATACCACGCTTTTATGTACAAAAATGAGGGGTACTTAATAGATGACATGTTTCGATCGTCAAGCGATCACCTTCAGATCTTCCTCACGTAGGTTTAATTATGTACGATGTTTATGAATTAAACTTATGCACACACATATGTACAATGTTTAGATTGCATAGGTCTAAGTTCGTTAAAACGTCCGTAACGCGTCAATCTTATTTACAGATGTTATTGTTCACTTCTATATAATTATATATATGTACAGTATGTGTTTAACATCATGAACATCATACATTAATTAGGCATGAGTTAGCAGGATCTGACGATCGAAACATGTCATCCAATTACGTAACCCCTCCCCCCTATTGTTGTTCATAAGAGTGTTATTTTGGGATAAATATCTTATGTACTATATCTCATGTTAAGGCATATACATACCTGTTTTCCCGCCTAATGTAATTGGGCACAATGTGTGTTGACCAACTGGAAAGCTTTCTTTAATAATAAAATTATCGTGTCAGCTTAGCTTTACTAGCATTCTTCGTATCCCCTTCTGTGAACGTTTCGATACTCGTACATCTTTAAAGATATCACAGTCAAAAGGTGCATAACATCCTCATTATTTATATAAAATAATATTGCAGTGAAAAACTTAAAAAAGAAATGCATGCTTTATCTATAAACTGAGAGTTTCAGGTCGTCATTATTTTCACGTACTGTTAGTCTTACAGCCAGTGGGCAGGATACTAGCCATGGGGCGTATTAATTTAATTGTTCCTTCATTTGCATATGAGACGGTGGCATAAAATGGTTAAGAATAATGCTACAATTAACTAATGAGTGAGGGTAAAGGTAAAACACTAAATCGACAATTTCGGAGGTGGAAAGACTCTATCAGATTACAAGGGACCACTGCTTCCAATAACTGTATTACAAAACCAAGACATAAATCGCGTTGCAAGCGCGCAGCTGGTGTCGGGGTGAGGGGCCTTACTACCCAGCGTTCCTCATCTCCGAACTCTAAATGAGTCAGATTTGCTTTCCCATCTGGTGGGCCACCAATTCATAAAATACTTGCATCTTGCAGATTGTGGGTGACCAGCTTGATTTGTGATAGAATAAGTGTTTCTCGTCAAGACCATCCGCAGTCTATTTATCCTTATAGCTGCATACGACAAAATATATAGACCCATAAATAAAATTCACATAAAAAATCTATATTTGTTCAGTTATACATACTGATAGATGTCTACAAACAAGGAAAGTATTCATGTTTCTGCCATACGAACAGGGGACCTAGGCGACCAAATAGTCCTTAACTATGCAATGGGATCAATAAAGATACCTCCTCAGCTGGAGTTGACGTGCGATAGGGTGGCTGGTTCCTTATAATTCCTCCTCCTGTCCCCATTTCCCGGCACATTCTCGTTGGCATCATGAGTTTGAGAGACCCCACACAATCTCCTTCAAATATTGAAATACAGTTTTGAAAATGCATTACGTACTATTGTATTCACGGATGACAATTATCTCAAAAGCAAGTGTTGCAGGGCAGGTGACATGTCTTTGACCCCGCACCATTTCCTAGAACTATTTCCAGTCAGTAAATTCTCCTGTAAAACAATGCCATCTGAAATATCAGGATAAAATAAAAGTTTTGTGACTGTCAGCCGGTCATTCAATCATTTATTCTATGAACAATGTCATTCGTATTTTATCGACTGTCATTTTTCTTCTTCCCTGTATTGGTGACCAAGCGATAAACCATGGGGCGATTTGTGCGCTACCCTTGTAAATGAAGGCCTTACCAATATTCTGTGTGGACAATGAGATGTTGCATTAATTCCAGCACATTATTGATTATAGTATAGTTAAAAGTGAAGTGTAGCCATGCCTTTCATTGGCCTTGGCGAGGGTGAGAGAACTTACCCCTCTTTATTCTCTACCTGTCAATAGTCCCAGCCGAACCTTCACTGAAATCAATTATTCTTGCTTATTGGCATCGGATGTTAAAAAAGGTAAATTATATCCTTCCATGGCATAATAATACGTGAAAAAATGAAAATTCAGTCAAATTAGATTTCTTCCTTGCCTTTGTTAATCGTGTCTTAAAAGTTAATTTTATAGTGTTGATTATCTCTCCTTGACCATTACAGTATCTTATAGTTCAATAACCTCTTGACTATTGGACATGAATAAATCCTCATAAAATGGTGGTTTTAAAGAACTCCCATTACAATCTAGCAACGTCTCGTCTCTATTACACTGATGTGGAAGTGGTGGGAGCAGGAAGTTTGAATGTCAAGTCAATATTGGGTTTATTTCTCCTGTGTTGGGTACACACAGACCGTGCCGTGTACTATCCAATCAGTGAACAACTATTTCAAACCGGAATATTGACACACGATCCAATCAAATTCATACGCTTCACTGTAAACGAACTAGTCAACCCAGGATTTGTAACGAATGTGTTCCTTAGATATGTCTAGGTCTACTGCTTATTTATGTAAACACTTCAGCTTTCCTCAAAACAATCATTTCCGTAAAGATTCTGTATACCTTAGGTTGGCTTTCGAACCAACGCTGATAGAGGTCCCAATAACTCTGTTTCAGTTCTTAAAATAACTGTGTGATGAGTTTCAAATATATAGAATATTACAAATTAATAACAGCACACGGCTTGAATGGTATGTCTTCCTGAGAAGTAGGCTGTATTGAAAATACGTGAAAAGAAGATTCATAATTTTCACTTCGGACATGGCTCTGTTTGTATTGCAAGTGTCTTAACTGGGAAGATCACTGTTTCGGAAGTAATTTTTAAAGCAATTTGCAGAGTCCATTGTTTGTGGAAATTCTGTTTTACGTGACAGATTGTGCTACACAGCCGCGAACAATAACGCATAGAACTCTCATCCTGCGAAGTTCACGTATATTACTGCCACATTATCACTGGAAGAGGTGCTAATATGAGATTTCTGCTTCAAGGACATGCCTGCTAATGTAACACTGGCAATATCGATCCATTAACAAGTCTGTGGAAGGCGTTTCAGTTCCTACACCCAACTTCCTTCTATCTGGGATATGTAAACAGCCTACTTCTTTACTTTTACAAACAAGGATCAATAGGTCGACTGTATAATGTACACGGATGTACAGTATATCTGTGAAAAGTTATTTGCTGCATGATTTATGTTTTGAGGTGCACTTCAAAAAGTCCTTGTTAAACTCGTTAAGTTCTCTTTATAATCTATTATATGCTATGAAATTCCTTCTTCGCAGATTCTTTTCATGTAAGCTTTGAATTTCTTTGAGAGAACGATTAAATATAACCCATACTCCTTCGTCCTTGTGCGTCGTGCTCTCGCTGACTCTTGCTTGAGAATGAACGTGGTGTTACAGAGTTACCGACGGTCGTCCGAGAGGATATACTGGGGACATACTGTGTGGCTTTCAAGTACTACTCATTCTCTGTTTCAAGAACACTTCTCAAAAAGCCATGATCAGTAGTTCCGAATGATCCGTCTGAATTATAATATTAATGTTTATACCAATTACGAAGTTTTTATGTAAGTAACTGGTCCATGATTGTACATATAAGAATAGTTTAATTATGATAACTACAATCTAAAACTAAATTATATTATTCTCTGATGAATTTGTTGTGTTTGTCAAGTTTTGAATTATTTTTATTGTCCATACGATAGTGGTGAAAGGTGTTTACTTCTGTTTAATAGCTGTATGAATTGTTGATTTTCAACTGAAATTGTACTGTATGTTTCTCTAGGATACATTGAAATAAATGTTCTATCTTTGTCATATTGTGATTGACACCCCCTCCTTTCTCGTTGTATTTCTAATTCATACACAAGATACCTAATACAGCAGCTGGTAGGTTCTTAGGTGTGATAGACAAATGGTGGGTTTGAAAAAAGGTTATCTGCAAAGACCCAATAAATGGTAAAACTCTCGCAATCCATTCGTAAAGAAGTATTACTTCAGTGCTTATTCCCTCTAGTTTGAGGCACACAATCAAATGTGTCTGTGGATGTTACCCAATATATGCTAAATTAGAGAAGAATGGACTTACTCAGTCAATAAAGTTTGATTCAGCACTATGAATGAGGTCCTATTTACAGATGGGTGAGGAGTTTATTTTATCACTCATCGAATCAACACTGTTCAAACTTAACAATTCATTGACGCCCTATTCCTTTACTGAACCCTTCCCTCAAAAAGGTACCATCGTGTGTGAATGTGAGAAAGCAAGTGGGGAAGCGAAAGCGGATATCTATAGTCAGGCAAAGACCTTCCTCTCCTCTCCTCTCCTCTCCTCTCCTCTCCTCTCCTCCCCTTTCCTCTAGCGAACATTGATGACCAAATGTTTGTCATTCTCGTTATAGACTACATGATTTTGACATCTAATACATTTTAAGCCTATTTTAATCTAGTGAAATATCGGCATTGAGTTCACCTTTCGTCTCTCTCCCTTGAAACAAAACTTACACGGCTGGAGCGATTTCAATGAAACTCGGTAAGGACATAAAACTAATACCTCCGACCTCGACCGTCCATTTCAAATAACAATAAGTGTCACAAATCCAAAATGGCGGCTATGCGAATTATTTCAGTCATTCAATATATCCGAGCTATTGCTGCAAACAACCTGAAATTTTATATGGTACATGAGTACTGCTTGTACTCCCCTTCGACTGGCAGTGGCTTTAGAGCCGTGAGCGTTTACAGGCTACCTTTGTAATATAGCCTAGTGTACACATTTACTGTCAATAAGCAATACACAAAACTAACTACTAAGGACGTCTTACTCGTTTTACACGTGTTTACGTCCATAGCACCTTGGGTGGCCTCGGGAGACCACATTTGGATGTGCTCAGTGTGGCGCCCCGGATTTCCGGAATCAGTTTGGCACACTCTTATTGAAACATAATAATAATGTTATTGGTTTTACGTCCCTTTTAACTACACTGGCTTTTAGAGACGCCGGGGTGCCGGAATTTTGCCCCGAAGGGGATCTTTAACGTGCCAGTAAATCTACTGACACGGCTCCCTCGCATTTGCGCACCCTCAAATGCCAGCTGACTGCGCCAGGTTTCGAACCTGCAACCTTGGGCTCAGCAAGCGAGAACGTTACCCCTGAGCCACGCAGCCAGACCTTATTGAAACAACCTGTACATTTGAAACTTCAATGTAGTAGCCATAAGACTATTGCGTAAATAAAAACTCAAGTCACCATCATGAAAATGTCATTAAAATCTGCAAAACTCTCCTCATTACAGTACAGTGACAAAGCTTCGCAAAAAATTAAAAATCGTGTAATTTGGTTTCTATTCCCAAGAAAAGAGATTTGCCTTTCAATACTTCAAGATGGTGGTTGGGCGTACTATCACCATAAATGAAGCATGGTTTCTGTCTGAGCATTTTGAACTTCCGGCTAAAATTTCGTATTTATATCAGATGAGGTGTAAGATGATCAAATATACCCTCAGTTAAATTTTGCCTGTTAATCGTTTGTTATGGACTGGCGTCAAAACTACTGGACTGAATGGCATGAAAATTAGTATTTACGTAGAAGCCACCCCTACAATAAAAATAGGCTACATTTAGGTATATGACTTACAGTGGGGCGAGGGGTAATAGAAGGCCTAGATTCCTAGAAGTTAGGCAGTTCCTCAATTCATGGCAATCTCTTGGCATGAAGCTGTAGGTTCAGACTTGATTTCCAAGAATGCGCTCAGAGAAAGCTGCAAATCATTCGGCACTCCCTCGATATGGCGACAAGAACATCCTTCCGACATTAACTTGTTCACAAGGTATCTATCATTCACTCCGCAAGGACCGTGGAGTGTGTCCATACGCACATTACCTTACCGATGTTTCCTGCCAGGAGTAACATGATAGTCTCGTCACAGATATTTTGTGTGTGTTGTTGCTGAACCCTAGGCCCACTGCTTTTCTTTCTAGACAAAGGATGTGCAATTATTGATTTCTTGCCATAGATTCCAATGTTAGTAAGTAAACTTCCTTAATTCTTCACGGATCGGGCTGATAACCTACACGTTGGGCCTCTTAAAACAACCATCATAATCACGTGCACGGGGCATCGAGGTAGGAATACTTTACTTCAATGTTAGTGATTTAAACATCAAGGCTGTCCTCCATATTTCTGCCATAAGACCATTTCATTTCTTCAGTGACTGGGATAATGTCACAAACTGCATTCTTTACTCTGATCCCATCAGATGGGTAGTAAAAGCTACTTTAAAAAAGTCAATAACTCGGAATAGTATTGCTTATTAACACGAAACTTGGTTAGAGTGGAGTGTCAAATAAAGGACATCACTAGCTGTAACCACAACACACTAAATATTTTGCGCAGCTGACGTCTTGAAAATATGTCATTAAAGTTTCTAACCAACCACCTATGGGAATTGCAATGACAAAACTTACCAACAAGCTAACATTTTTTAAAGGAAAGAGATCACAGACTCTCAACACCCCGATGGTGACGGGACGTAGTATTAAAACGTTAAAATCGACATCTAGGTATATAGTGAACCCTTCAGAATAGCAGTGTTTTATGCAAGAATCTTAGATCAAGGGATCGCGTTCAGTTCATAGTGTGGTGTTTACGTCCGCCAAACTACGTGCTTTTCTGAGGCAAGGGTTATAGGATGAAAACTATAACTAAGAAAGAAAGGAGACAAAACGTAAGATAATAACAAGATTTAATAACTAATTTGTGCATAAAAGAATAAAACAAAACAAAAATAAACAAAATCCTCCCTGAATTTTCCCCTGACAGGAATATTTATCACATTGAGGAGTCAGACAGATCTCCCCTTTTCTAATAAAATGTGGATCCAAGTTCCACTATCTTGCATTTGAATTTATGTTCGCGTGGTGACTATCTACGGGAAATGAGTACTTGGATGATCATTCGTTCACAACGGGTTAACAGCCACGGTGCTCACGAACAATCACCTCGTAAATCAACTTTTATGGCTATGGGCATAACATTAATAAAAATCCTTAAATCTAACTCTGACACACATATTACAACTCTACTATTTACAGGCATCTCTCTGAGACCCTTATTAGTGTGGTGACACACTTATCCAAATGAGCTGCCACCATGGCCAGATACTCAACAACAAGGAAACACAGCGCCGCACGTGACTCACGGGCCACCGACATGTACAATAAACGAAGAATAAACCAACAACAACAAACAACCTGAGTGGTTAAGATTACTTTATATTAACAAAACTGCATGTTAAGGAAACGCTTCGAAGGTAATCGTGTTTCGTAGGCAACTCCCATTTATTTAAACAATTACCATTGATCAGTTTCTCACATTTATATTTATTTTCAAGTAATTGGGAGCCAGACTTGCACTCCACTTTAATGAGCTCTGCTTGCGAAACTCAGTCAGCCCTTGTGACAACAACTCACCCCTTTCCACAATACCAGTCATGTCCCCCATCCAGTGTATATAAATAGCCGACCAGCGGAACTGTTATATCAAGGAATCAACAGCCGCTAACATCTCCTCCCACTCAACATATGGTCAGACAATAATCACATATCCATAATTGTCCTCGCAAGGAAACAATATGAATCTGGTACCAAGCTGACAGAAATCAGTCTCTGCTGAAGTTCCCGCTTGTAATACCACAACAATATACTCACAATACACACATCTGGGACTGACATAACACCTTTCACATGGGTCTGCTGAATTAGAGCTCGCAAAACATTTAACACAATATTTAAAACCTACGATAGAGCTGAGTACTCTTCGTCACAAATTACATTTCTCCAAAGGCAATAATCACACTGAATCTGATCAATAATAATTTTCAATAACATTTAATTACCCTCCAATCTACTATATAATTATCTTAATTCAGTCCTACTTCTGAAACACGACATATCTCCGAGAGACGTTTTTAACCGCACTTCGTAACCTAGGCGAACACGGCCGTTCACATAGATACGTTAGTTAACACAACACAAAGAAAAGAACCTTCCATTAACTACCATTGTGCGAGCTGCTTCCAAACAAAAGTGTGCCAGATCAAAACTAAATATACTACATTAAATCACACAAGCAAAGTATTTACAAAAAAATATGTCCCATAAACCATAAGTTAATTTAATAAATAATAAAATATTATTTGTACTCATCTCGTGTTGTAGTCACCCGTCAAAGAACATCAGACGCCATTCCCCAACTGGATGATTCTTTATCTCATAGCAGCCATCTGGACGGACTGTTGAGAATTCCACACTTCCTCTGCATTCATCGATGTCATCCTTGCGCTGATACAAAAATTAGGTTATTATGCACTTTGTCTGACTACTAAATTCGCTTGTTCAGGTACTAAATTCCCTGTCACAGTTCGTTGGCGAATTATCGACGCTACTGTCCCTATAATTATAGTACAATGACTATCTATCACTGAATTTACCACTTTACAATGAATATCTTGTGTCCTCGACACAAATACAAGTCTATCTCTTCAGACGAACAGAATCAAAGTCCTGTGTTCTCGACACACGGAATAAAAGTCATGTCTCCTAGACACACGGAATTAAAGTCATCTACGTCCGTAGACGCACAGAATAAAAGTGTGTCATCAACACACGGAATAAAAGTCAATGTCTGTAGACGCACAGAATAATAATAGTGTGTCCTCAACACACAGAATAAAAGTCAATGTCTGTAGACGCACAGAATAATAATAGTGTGTCCTCAACACACGGAATAAAAGTCAATGTCTGTAGACGCACAGAATAATAATAGTGTGTCCTCAACACACGGAATAAAAGTCAATGTCTTGGCTCTTCGACACACTTATAAATGAACTGGCCCTTGGGTCTAGATGGAGGGGGATTTTATGTAAAAATTTATCGAAGTAATTGTGGTACAGGAATGAAATAGATATCACTGAACTCGTAATATTGCACAGGTCAAGAATATGCCCATTAATCCTAGAATCGATCGTAGAGATTTTGTCTAGGCGATTTCCCGCGTGAATACTAGCCACCGCGTACCCCAGCCAGAGTTGGCGCGCAAGTAGGCATTCTCTTCTCATTGGTTCTCCATTTCTCTGTAATTTGGCGGTTTCTAGTAGATCTTGGCGTCTTGGGAGTGTCATATTTCTTCTAGGCGCGAATATCACAATGAACATACCAGAACCATGTCTCACCGCGCGTCGCTTCTAAAATTGAGGTAGCCACACCTGTCCCTGTGATACATAGCTCTGTTATTTCTTTTCATAGCTCAAGTACTTAGCCTTTTGTTAAACTGATGCAGGTATGTCCCTACTGTCTCCAACAAATGCTTGAAATTTCCTCATCACTGTCTGGCTACTTTCTTGATGCTGGTTGAAATATTTATTAATTGAAGAAATAAAAAGTAGTATCATTTAACCAACATAGGGTAAAGGGTTCACAACTCTCCCACTCACAAAATTTCGAACTTAGGAATAAAGTCGACAATTTTACAATACTTCCGTAGGCCAATTTGTTTTATTTCCAGAATCACCCCTTTTTCTTACTTGGTCTAGGCGCTCCTGTCTTCAATGGCATTTACTCGTTTTCATTTCCTGCTTGTCTTTTCCCCTTCCAATCTTGCGTGACGCTCTGCTGCCTGCGGCAATACCTTACTCGCCTCGTTAATGTTTGTCAACAACAAGTCTACTTCCTCGTTCATCACGTGCCGTAGTCAATTGCTCCCCGTTGACTTTGTTGATAGTAGGACGTCCGTATATTCAAACAGCGTCATTATTTCGGCGCTACCATGGTTCACTTCGACGATATTTCTTTAGGTTGGCAGCGTTGTAAACTGACATTGTTCCTGTGCTCAATTCTTTCACTCTGTAAGCATTATTTCCAAGGTTTCTTACGATAGAATAGGGTCCTATGAATTTTTCGCAGAATTTACTAAAGATTTTCTTTTCTGGGTCCGATATAGCAGGTTGTTTTACCAAAACGAGCTGGTTGACTTCAAGATCACCGTGGAACCTCTTATTTCTTACTCGCCGTAATCTGCGGTCTGCTTGTTTCCTCATGTATTCTCTCGTTCTTTCAATTCTCAGGTCTGGTGCTATCATGGGATCTTGTGGACAGTTAATGATGCTTTTCCACGTTCTTACTGGATACTCGTTCTTGTGTAGGACCATAGGGATTTGTCCTGTTGACTCGTGCCTGGTAGAATTCATGCATGTCTCTACATCCTTAATTTTATCGACCCATTTGTGGTGTTCGTTCGGAATGAAGATTCTCAAATATGCAGTTACAGATTTAATTACTCTCTCGCTTGGATTTGCTTGGGCATGTCGGATACTGCTTAAAACATGTTTTATACCCATGTCTTCCATTCCTTTCTTGAATTCGGCGCTTGTGAAATAACTGCCGTGATCTGATAATATAAACTCTGGTTTTCCAAGGGTTGGAATCACTCTATTACGAATGCGACTGAGTACCTGCTTCGATGTGGTTTTCTGAATAGGGCATAGTACTACAAACTTAGAAAATACATCAATGCACACTAGTAAATGACGGCAACCTCTCCTTCCCTTCGGAATTGGACCAAGACAGTCCATCGCCAGTAGCTCACATGGTTTCTGAGGTAGCAATGGTCTAGGATATTGCCTCAGTAAATAATTATTTGGCTTTGTTCTCTGACACGGGTCACAAGTTGTAATGACGTCACATATAGTTGTTCTCATACGTGGCCATGTAAATGTCTCTCCTATTGTCGCTTCGCACTTGTCTAAGCCCACGTGACCGTAACTTTCGTGCGTATGCCATGTTAATCCTCGTAACGATGCAGGTACTAATATGCGTAACTTGGTGTGGTCATTATCTACCCATTTGTGTAGCAAATTGTTGACATAAACATATCTTCCTTCTTTGGCTTTCGCTTCTCGAAATGCAGGTGTTCCTGTAGGTAGTTGCTTTTTGAAGTATTTAATTAATAGCATCATCCATGGTTCCGCTTCCTGTTCTCGCTGTATCTCACGTAACTCCTCCAAGAATTCCCGGTCCTTCGGTGTTAACTCCAAGTGTTGTACCATCGCTGTTTCTTCATTATCAGGCTCTGGGTTCCTGCTGAGTGCATCCGGTATCACGTTCATCTTCCCTGGACAATGTTCAATTTCAATGCTGAACTGCTGAATGTATATAGACCAACGTGTCACACGTTCGCTTGCCATTGACGTCTTAAACAAGAATGTTAGTGCCTTGTGGTCAGTCCTGACCACAATAGGGTAACCATAGATTATTCGTTTCCATTGTTGGAGCGCATGAAGGATGGCCAACAATTCTAGCTCGGTTACAGTATAGTTCCGCTCGTGCTTACGCAATTTCCGGCTGACAAATGCCAAATATGTTTTGTGCTGCAGGTTAGCTGGATCCTCTTGGTATAGCATAGCACCTATCCCAATTAGTGAAGCATCCGCTTGGATTATAAATTTGAGCTTGAAATCTGGATATCCTAATTTAATGCAGTTTTCTAAAAGCTGTTTTGTTGCTTGGAATGCCTTCTCACATTCCGCGTTCCATGACCATTTGTTATTTTTCTTCAACATTTCTTGCATTGGAGCTACAGTCTCCGTATAACCTGGACAGTTTTCTTTAAAGAATCCCGTTACGCCTAAGAAAGCCCGAATGTGCTTGACTCTCGTTGGTGTAGGGAAATTCTTTATCGCATCAATCTTAGCTGGGTTTGGCATCACTCCCTCCTTGTCAATGACGTGACCCAAATATAAGATCTCGCTCTTGAAGAAATGCGATTTCTTCAGGTTTACTTTGAAATTCGATGCTTTCAAGTTGCCCAATACTTTATCCAAATTTTCCATGTGAGTTTCAATGTTGTCGGATGCCAACAGAATGTCGTCAATGTATCGCACCGTCATCTCCTTTACTTCCTCGGTTAGGTTCCGGTCCAGTGCTCGGATTAAAGCACAGCCCGCTGTTTTGACTCCAAAAGGCATTCTGACGAAACAATATGTCTGGTTATCGAATAAGAAGCCAGTTAGAAGCTGTGACTTCTCATCCAATTCAAGATGATGGAACGAGCTCGTCAGATCGACTGATGAATAAATGCTCTTGTTTTTAAAGCCTTTTAATACGTCTCTGATAATTGGCGCTCTGTCACACTCAGGAAAAATGAGTCTCATGTTGAGATTTCTGGCATCTAAACAAAGTCTAATAGATCCATTTGGTTTTGTGACTGCCAAAATCGCATTTAGATAAGGTGTAGGTGTCTTCCTTATCACTCCAGCTTCTAACATCTCATCTATAATGATTTTAACTTGCCCACGATATTTTTCAGGAATTGGGTACAATCTGCTTTTGAAAGGTGACCAGTCCTCGACTTGCATAGAGTACTTGAAATTTAAAATTTTCCCAGGTACTGTATCAAATACTGATTTGTGCTTCCTTAAAACCTCTTCCAACTGTTTTCTGTATTCACCCCCAAGTTGAATGTCATTGAGCCGCTCCTGTAGTAACTCTTCAAATTGTGCATCGCTGTTACTTCCTTCTGTTAATAAAGACCATATCTCCTGGGATTCTATCTCCTCATCTAGTTCCACAACAGCCCCTTCTATGATGTTATCTTCCGCCTTTCGTACCTCCTCTTCCGTCTCTTCTGATATTGCTTCCAATGCCCAAGAATTTACATCTCTTCCGGTAGTGATTTCATCCATATGCAATCCCACGTTTTTCAGCTGGTCATATTCTCTAAAACTGACTGTATTCTTGTGTAAATCTATCACTGCTTGATAGTCACAAATGAAATTTGCACCAAGAATTATATTGAAATTCATCTTTGCCATGATAATGAATGTTTGCCCAAAAGTGTGTTCCAATATGTTCAGCTCTAAGTATGCCTGACGTTTACAAGTAACGGTGCGTTCAGGAATAACACCCCTCACTTTGAGCTGTGGTACCGGAATTACAGGAATATTCTGAGTCCGTCCCAACTCTCGAACCAAGGCCTCCGATACTAGACTGATCTGTGACCCTGTATCCAATAAACATCTTATATTAATTCCACCAATCCTTGCGTAAATAATGGGTAATTGCCTAATTTCATCGTTCCGTGGTTTCACCGTCTCCTCCAGGCAATCTTCTGGTAAAGCAATCCATTCTTGTATGTTCGCTACTATCCATCCATCTTCAGCTTCCGACTGTTGTGTTTTGAGACTGTCTCCTTGATCCAAAATTAACATTTTTTTTAGCTCCATTTCGACTCCCATCATCCTTCTGTCGCTCATGTCCTTGATATTCCTCTTGTCTCAGTAGACTTCCAGCTTCCTCAGTATGTGTATCTGGGTTATTTCTGTTCCCAATGGCCTTTTCCCATCTTCCTAGCTCTCCACCTTGATTAGCTTGTAACTCATCTAAGTAATTTTGTGATTGAGCGTGCCTATCATCCCAGTCATCTCGATAGTTACGTTGATCTCCTTGATTTTGATCTCTCCTTCCTTTCCATCTTTGATTGGCATTGTAATCACCGTATCTTCCATAAGGCCTGTCATTCCTTCGATTATCACGCCATTGTTGATATCCTCTCTGTTGGTATCTATTGTTGCCCTGGTATCTATTGTTGTAGTAATTTTCGTTACGCTGATATGGTCTGTTTTCCCCTTCTTCCTGGTTTCGCCTAGGTGTGGAGGTGCTCGTATTAGTACCCTGCGTTTTAGTATTTCCCTGTTTTGTCTTTACGACCTCTGTAGTGTTGACTAATTCCAGTTGTCTTCCTCCTCTAAAATGACTATGAGATGTGGTCTCATCTATTTGCCTTAATATCTGCTCTGCATGTAGGGCCGTACTAACGTTTGCTGCGACTAGCACTTGCTGTACATTAACCGGCATTTGCCTTGCTATTGTCATCACCAAATCTGATTCGTTTAATGGGTAATCCAGATCGCGAAATTTTAGCATTTGCATGTTAAAGAAATCTGAGTATTTTGTCTGCTGGGTAGTTTGATATTTTCTAGAGTAAAGCTCCATTCTTAAACTCTGTTGTATGGCGGGAGACCAGTATTTGCGCAGAAACGCTAAGTTAAAGTCTGACATGGTTCCAAATGTGTATTTGAAACTTAAAAACCAGGTGAGAACATTCCCTGATAAAAATCTCTCCATCATTCTCAATCTACGTGCTTCAGGTACTCCAGTGTCATTAAAATGGTCTTCAATCTCTTTGATAAAGGCCTTAGGCGTTACCCCTGAATTTTCGGTGTATTTCTGCGGTTTGTAATCATTTGAGCGAATTACTTGAATAAGTTGTGTGGGCTGATGACCGTCCTGTGGTGTTGAGCTTCTATCTACGTTCTTACGAAATCCTTCCGTGTTTGTTGTTAATGGGCTCTCTGCTTGATTCTGACTTCCTGCTATGCTGGGTTGGGGACTATGTGAGTCATCCTGCTTGTCTTTCAATGCTCCCGTTTTAAATATAGACGATTGTTCTAATGAGCGAAGTTCGGCTTTAATGATCCTGTCTGTCTGCTCTTTAAGTCTATTTTTTACCTCTTGCTCCAAAGCTTGAATACGCGTGTGGTTTTCGCCTACTGTTTTAATAATGGTGGATCTTTCCTCTCTAGAATCAATATTCATTTTCTTCCAATCTTTCCTGATCTGTTCTTTAATCGTGCTTATTTTTTCTTCAATTTGGCTCTTATTTTCATCCTGATTATTTTCTATCTGGCTTAGCCTTTCGTCTAATGTACTCTTAAATTGTTCTTGTTCCGTTTCTAAGCTTTTCCACTGTTCCGCTGATTTTATCTCTAGACGGTCCATATCTTTAATTATGCCTGATATGTTCTCATCTACTGCTGATATTTGTTGTTGAATGACCCTGCCACTTTTCTCCATCTCCTTAAATCGACCTTCCAACTTATCCTGGGCTATTTTGACCTCGCTTGTATTCATTGTGCATGCTATTTCAATCTGCTCTAATTTAGCTAACACCGTTTCATCGAGAATGCTAAGTTTTTTATCAAAAATTCTCTCCATTTTTTCAATCTGCTCTAATTGTTTCTCATTATTTTTGCTTACATCAAGGGCCAGTAATACCATCTGTTGGTTTGTGTGCTCTTTCATCTCTGCGGTTAACGAAGCTAATTGGTTCGTGTTTTTATTATTTTGCGCCTCTAACTGTGAATTTATAGTGTCATTATTTTCACTCTTTAATAACCGAGCTTGTTCCGCCTGATATTCATTTTGTTCAATTCTACTGTTATTTAACTGTGTCCGCAATGATTCACTTTGTTCTAACAGTTTAGCATTTAGCGATTCACTTTGTTCTGACATTTTCGTATTTAGCGATTCACTTTGCTCTAACAGTTTAGTATTTATTTGTTCAGATAATTTTGTATTCAACGCTTCACTTTGCTCCAACATACTAGTGTTTATAGATTGACTCTGTTCTGTTAATTTAGTGTTTATTTGTTCGGATAACTTCGTGTTCAGTGATTCACTTTGTTCTAACATTTTCGTATTTAGCGATTTACTTTGCTCTAACATACTAGTGTTTATAGATTGACTCTGTTCTGCTAGTTTAGTACCCAACAATTCCTGAGTTCTCCTCGCTGCACTCTCAATGATCTCCTGGATCTGCGCCACCGTTGCCATGTTTTACAATATATATGAGACATATGGGAAATGGCCTACACCAATGCCCTTTGACACGCACATAAATCCAATGCACATTTAATTTCTTTATCCTACTCAGTTCATTTATTTTTACCTTTAACCCCATTAGTTGATTGCATCTCTGAGTAGTTCTAGTTTTACTCAATTTAATTTTAACCCCAAGCACATATTTAGTCATTAAACAGTTATCCTGATCTGATATTAACACTGACTAATTAACAAAGTATTAATTGTCATTTTAGGCTACAGCCTCCTAATATTTCCATGAGTTTGACTTTCTACACAAATCTAGTTTTAACTTTATCATTGGGCGCCCGGTATCACATCTTAATTTTACTTTAATTTAAAAGACAACAACGTGAACCGTATTTTACTTTGCAAACTCCTGATTTTAATTTATTTTTCACACATTTGGCGGTATCCACTTCGCCTCAACTACTTTTAATAAAATATCACTTCCCGGTGATTAAATACTGTCATATCTGCCTGCACTTGCGGCATGCCAGTTTTACTCAAATGCGCCACTATTGACATGTGTAATCTCCCCGTTACACCACAGTGAATAGCCCCACCGTTGGCCGCCAGTTTTCACCTATGAACCCTTCAGAATAGCAGTGTTTTATGCAAGAATCTTAGATCAAGGGGTCGCGTTCAGTTCATAGTGTGGTGTTTACGTCCGCCAAACTACGTGCTTTTCTGAGGCAAGGGTTATAGGATGAAAACTATAACTAAGAAAGAAAGGAGACAAAACGTAAGATAATAACAAGATTTAATAACTAATTTGTGCATAAAAGAATAAAACAAAACAAAAATAAACAAAATCCTCCCTGAATTTTCCCCTGACAGGAATATTTATCACATTGAGGAGTCAGACAGATCTCCCCTTTTCTAATAAAATGTGGATCCAAGTTCCACTATCTTGCATTTGAATTTATGTTCGCGTGGTGACTATCTACGGGAAATGAGTACTTGGATGATCATTCGTTCACAACGGGTTAACAGCCACGGTGCTCACGAACAATCACCTCGTAAATCAACTTTTATGGCTATGGGCATAACATTAATAAAAATCCTTAAATCTAACTCTGACACACATATTACAACTCTACTATTTACAGGCATCTCTCTGAGACCCTTATTAGTGTGGTGACACACTTATCCAAATTAGCTGCCACCATGGCCAGATACTCAACAACAAGGAAACACAGCGCCGCACGTGACTCACGGGCCACCGACATGTACAATAAACAAAGAATAAACCAACAACAACAAACAACCTGAGTGGTTAAGATTACTTTATATTAACAAAACTGCATGTTAAGGAAACGCTTCGAAGGTAATCGTGTTTCGTAGGCAACTCCCATTTATTTAAACAATTACCATTGATCAGTTTCTCACATTTATATTTATTTTCAAGTAATTGGGAGCCAGACTTGCACTCCACTTTAATGAGCTCTGCTTGCGAAACTCAGTCAGCCCTTGTGACAACAACTCACCCCTTTCCACAATACCAGTCATGTCCCCCATCCAGTGTATATAAATAGCCGACCAGCGGAACTGTTATCTCAAGGAATCAACAGCCGCTAACATCTCCTCCCACTCAACATATGGTCAGACAATAATCACATATCCATAATTGTCCTCGCAAGGAAACAATATGAATCTGGTACCAAGCTGACAGAAATCAGTCTCTGCTGAAGTTCCCGCTTGTAATACCACAACAATATACTCACAATACACACATCTGGGACTGACATAACACCTTTCACATGGGTCTGCTGAATTAGAGCTCGCAAAACATTTAACACAATATTTAAAACCTACGATAGAGCTGAGTACTCTTCGTCACAAATTACATTGCTCCAAAGGCAATAATCACACTGAATCTGATCAATAATAATTTTCAATAACATTTAATTACCCTCCAATCTACTATATAATTATCTTAATTCAGTCCTACTTCTGAAACACGACATATCTCCGAGAGACGTTTTTAACCGCACTTCGTAACCTAGGCGAACACGGCCGTTCACATAGATACGTTAGTTAACACAACACAAAGAAAAGAACCTTCCATTAACTACCATTGTGCGAGCTGCTTCCAAACAAAAGTGTGCCAGATCAAAACTAAATATACTACATAAAATCACACAAGCAAAGTATTTACAAAAAAAATATGTCCCATAAACCATAAGTTAATTTAATAAATAATAAAATATTATTTGTACTCATCTCGTGTTGTAGTCACCCGTCAAAGAACATCAGACGCCATTCCCCAACTGGATGATTCTTTATCTCATAGCAGCCATCTGGACGGACTGTTGAGAATTCCACACTTCCTCTGCATTCATCGATGTCATCCTTGCGCTGATACAAAAATTAGGTTATTATGCACTTTATGTCTGACTACTAAATTCGCTTGTTCAGGTACTAAATTCCCTGTCACAGTTCGTTGGCGAATTATCGACGCTACTGTCCCTATAATTATAGTACAATGACTATCTATCACTGAATTTACCACTTTACAATGAATATCTTGTGTCCTCGACACAAATACAAGTCTATCTCTTCAGACGAACAGAATCAAAGTCCTGTGTTCTCGACACACGGAATAAAAGTCATGTCTCCTAGACACACGGAATGAAAGTCATCTACGTCTGTAGACGCACAGAATAAAAGTGTGTCCTCAACACACGGAATAAAAGTCAATGTCTGTAGACGCACAGAATAATAATAGTGTGTCCTCAACACACGGAATAAAAGTCAATGTCTGTAGACGCACATAATAATAATAGTGTGTCCTCAACACACGGAATAAAAGTCAATGTCTGTAGACGCACAGAATAATAATAGTGTGTCCTCAACACACGGAATAAAAGTCAATGTCTTGGCTCTTCGACACACTTATAAATGAACTGGCCCTTGGGTCTAGATGGAGGGGGATTTTATGTAAAAATTTATCGAAGTAATTGTGGTACAGGAATGAAATAGATATCACTGAACTCGTAATATTGCACAGGTCAAGAATATGCCCATTAATCCTAGAATCGATCGTAGAGATTTTGTCTAGGCGATTTCCCGCGTGAATACTAGCCACCGCGTACCCCAGCCAGAGTTGGCGCGCAAGTAGGCATTCTCTTCTCATTGGTTCTCCATTTCTCTGTAATTTGGCGGTTTCTAGTAGATCTTGGCGTCTTGGGAGTGTCTATTTTCTTCATCAGCCATTCACGTTACTGCATCATATTTCTTCTAGGCGCGAATATCACAATGAACATACCAGAACCATGTCTCACCGCGCGTCGCTTCTAAAATTGAGGTAGCCACACCTGTCCCTGTGATACATAGCTCTGCTATTTCTTTTCATAGCTCAAGTACTTAGCCTTTTGTTAAACTGATGCAGGTATGTCCCTACTGTCTCCAACAAATGCTTGAAATTTCCTCATCACTGTCTGGCTACTTTCTTGATGCTGGTTGAAATATTTATTAATTGAAGAAATAAAAAGTAGAATCATTTAACCAACATAGGGTAAAGGGTTCAATAGTTTCATTGTAAAACTAATGCAAAACTAACTTCGAGAGGAATTTCACGCAGGCAATCTCACAACAGTCCTATAATCTTAATAATGCAGCCAATGGTCATGTACACACACCAAAACAAGTTTTGCATATTGCTGGCGAAAAGTCTTAGTGATCTCTAACCCATTAGTGGTTCTTGGGTGCATGCACAGGGTCTTTCAAATAAAGTAAGAACGGCAAGCGGCAGTTTTGTTATTCGCTGCTACGGTGGCCTTGGCCGAGCTTGTGGCGCGCCACGGCCCCCTGCTTTAAGCGTGTGTACAATCCTGTATGAAATATTACCTCATAAAAGATGCTAGAAGTGTCGTCCTTCTTGGGTTATACAGGCATTGTATCTGATAACCACATTCTGGCTGACGCGAGCGAGTTCTGCCACTGTAATGTTTCTGATTTTGAATTTTATGCTTTTTATTGAGCACTGAGTCAGTAGTGTCAAACTTATTTATAATTACGTGAATCTGCTAGTGAAGGAAATTGCTGAACAAATGCATCACGTACCCGCCGAGCCGACTCGTACTTAAAAAAAGTTTTACATACAAAAATACGATGTTGTAATGCTAACTGCCTCATGTTAACTGAACACCTGCACGCTTATTGCAAGGTCAGGTAAAGTATAGGCGCCTATGCGCGCGCTTTCAATACTACAGCAGGGGGCCGTGGCGCGCCAGAATCTCGGCCAAGGTTACTGTAGCAGCGGATAACAAAGCCGCCGCTCGCCGTTCTTATTTTATATGAAAGACCCTGTATATGGTTGTGTGCAATCGCCTGTGTCAATGAGGATAGATCTGTGCGAGTGTGGAAACGACCCGGTGAACGCATGCACGACCAATACATCAGAGACCGATACCAACAGGTGGTGCCAAGTTTTGGGGCGGCATCATGTATGGTCGCCGAACCCCTCGTGTACATCCCAGGAAGTATGACAGGCATACGTTACAGAGA
Organism: Meconema thalassinum; assembly: GCA_946902985.2. Taxonomy (NCBI): domain Eukaryota; kingdom Metazoa; phylum Arthropoda; class Insecta; order Orthoptera; family Tettigoniidae; genus Meconema; species Meconema thalassinum. The sequence continues at coordinate 488,380,043 of OX336389.2, read as the reverse complement.
TACTATCCTGGCACCTGTAGTGAAAGGCTCTGTTGACAATTTCGGCCTAATTTTCACTTTCGGGGGCCCACAGAGAGCTGGCGTCTTCAATGCCTTTCTTCCGGAGAATGGAATGGCCTGCCTATGCTCCCGGTGTAGAGCAGGCGTGGACACTGCTTAATATGTAAAACTTATGCAAAACGTTTTTTGATGTGTTGTATTTTCTTTTTAGGACGGGTAAGGGAAGGGATTTTGGAAGGAAATCGGCCGTGGACCTATTGAAAGGACCCGTCCCAGCATTTTCCTAGTGGTAAAAATGGGAAACCACGAAAACCATTTTCGGGATGGCTGAGGTGAGGTTCGAACCCACGCTCTCCCGATACCAGTGACGCACGAGGTATCGAGTTACCGCTCTCTGTACCGTGGCCGGTACACAACACAACAGCCCTAAATATAATAGTTTGTCCGGGATGGATGCCTTAACGGCCCCATACATGAAAATGAAGTTTCCAGCGAATACTTATCAACACCGTGTGGCCAGCATGGGCTAAATTTTATCTTCAAATATATTTGGATGTAGGGGATACGGGGAGATGCAGACTATTATTCAATGCCTGTCACAAAAATGATCATGAATTTAGGATATAGCATACACATGAAAATACGTCTTCGTGAGAACTGAAAATACGTGTTCAGACTTTTATATATCCCGCAGTAGGCTGAGACTATGTTACTTATTCTTTGAAACCACTCATCATGGAATGAAATCTGTTTTGATGGCTTGGTTCCAGGATGAGATACATGGTGGTCTTACATGCCACTGCAGTCAAAATGTTGAGCCGTTCAAATATTTCAAATTAATTGCTAGCATTAACCTTCAGATATACATATGGTTCCTGGATCCAAATTTCCATACTCTCGTGAAATGATAGTGAATAGCACCATGCGTTGCGTTACCTGCTCACAAGGCCGAGAAATAGAAGGTATATCTGAAATAAAACTTATCTTTCGCAATTTCTAATGACCTTCCAAGGCGTTCAAGGGCCCATCTTTGGGAAAGCCATATAATTGTGTGTGCCAAAAGATTTAATGCTATTCATTTGCGCCATGATTAGCAATTTTCGTGCCCTCTTCTTGTAATATCTGATTTCTTGCTATATCAAACATCCTTGCAGTCAAAGACACGTAAGTAACATTTATAGAAGTAATACACATTACTGTATATGTAAAGCTTTAATGTGTGTTACAGCTCATTGCCTTTAGAGAAGAAGCTGGCAATGGTCTAATTTCCATAAATACAATCAGACGGGATTCTGTGTTCCAACAGACAGCTTCATAATCACCATTCACTGGTTTCATTCGACAAGTTGTTACCTCGGTCAATCAAGGCCATATATGTGGACCTCCTTGTCACTAAAATTTATTACTGTAGGTCTTTAAGTGTTAAGAATTATTTATTTCTAAATTTTATAGTTTCCAGGTGGAGGCTACGCTTCACGTTCACTTATCACGTTGGTAAGAGAGACCTTAGCCTACTTTGATTTTTGCACAAAAAAAAAGACTTACGACATCTGCACGGGTCAAACGTTCGTCTGTGTGTGTGTGTGTGTGTGTCTGCCTCCCCCCCCCCCCCCCCCCCCTGTCAATTTAAACACACTAAAACCGAATTGAATCAGCCTTGGTACAGAGGTTGGACTAGCAAAAGGCATCTCAATGTCATGGTAATATCACCTCCATCGTAACGAAAACAAAATTGCGGCAACCCATATTTCAAAGCTTAAATTAATTGCCAATAAACTAGTCACCCTAACTCTACCAAATACTGGAAAAATACACAAGACACGGCATAAACCTAGAAAAATTGCTGAGTTTTAATTCACTGGCCGTGAAAGCCAATATACCATCTTTTTGAATAACAATAATGTTATTGGTAATAGCACTACGACCAAGTTACAAGATGATTCTCTAATTATTGCCGAATAAGCCACTAGTCACTGTTTCTGTACAGGACCAACACAATAGTCACTAAAGTCACTTGATAGGGTAACAATTATGAGAATTTCACGTGTTTACTAGACACTTTTCAAATGTTTTGCTGATGGCCATTGGCTGCCACTTTCTACCCAAACACAAAATAATGATCTCCATGATTCCTATGAAGTTCTTTACGCCTGGCCTGTAGATAACGGGGTGACGCATGATCAATGAGTCGTGTCCCCTCGGCCATTAATTTTGGCTTTCTTGGGGAGAGTGGTACAGGGTGTCCGGCTTGGTTGTGTAATAAAACAAAACAATATCTTGAAAACTAATGGAAAGAATTATTACCGGTTTGTTTCTACAAGTAGAGACACTCAAAATATTTCACATAGCCTACCTAAAGTTTCACCAGAAACTGAAACCTGACTAAAAGTCTCAATGGAAAGTATTTGCGGAAGCAGTTTCGGCGAAAATTGACGAAAATGAGGAATTCCTTGATATACTCTGTTTTTCTGACGAGGCTACGTTTTATATTGCTGGGCACGAGCGTGACTCTCCGAAAGTCAATGCGTGGTGTGCATTGATGAAGGACAGCGTCATAGGACCATTCATTTCCGATTTTTTGACCCCACTAAGAGACAAGACCAGACCTTACGCCACTTTATTTTTTCCTGTGGGGTGTTAGGCAAGAATCAAGTGTATCAAACACCAGTTCCTGTTCTACCAGATCTACGCCATTGCATTCGAGCAGCTATCGCAATTGTTACACCTTCAATGCTACAAAATGCATGGAGAGACGTGGAATACCGATTCGATGTCTATCTCGCCACTAATTGTGCGCATATAGAGGTGCATTAGCTATGTAAAAACTGGCTGATTTTCTCTAATTGTAGAAAGAAACCGCCAATTAATTATCTTTATTAGTTTCTACGATATTAATTTTGTTTTATTATACACCCAAGACGGACACGCTGTATATAGGGTGTCATTTATGTACTTCAGTACCCTTAAGGGGCGTGTAGGGGATAGGTATAGGATCAATTTGAGATAGGGAACCTGGGGTCGGAATGGCCTCCTAATCCCTGAAAACAGGGTTCTTTCAGGTCATGCGGTGATCGCGCTATGACCGTTGACAGCGAAAGAGTGCCTGACCTCAGAGTAACACATGGCGCTCTTTCCTCCTTTACAGGGGCGGAGGGCCTGAAACAAACCTGGAATATTTACAAGGTTAGATAACTATATCCATCAACTTATTACGTGTTTACCACATCATTATAACAGGTAGCTACATCCTATAAGAGCGACGTCCGATTCACTATACTATTGAATCCATTAAGGTAGATTTATATTCACATTATATTATGAAAATGAAAATCCAGTCTGCTTCCAGTCTCCGACCTGGTCAGGAATGGAATGAATGAAGCCCCCATCTAGCGGCGAGGATATGAACTGTGCCGGCTGCCGAGGCCTGACGCACTCCTCTGGGGCAATGATGAAATGAATGACAGATGAAATGAAATGAAATGATAGTGGAGAGTGTTGCTGGAATGAAATGTTGACAGGGAAAACCGGAGTACCCGGAGAAAAACCTGTCTGCCTCAGTTTTGTCCAGCACAGATCTCACATGGAGTGACCGGGATTTGAACCACGGACCCAGCGGTGAGAGGCAGGCGTGCTGCCGCCTAAGCCACGGAGGCTTACATTATATTATGTTTCCTAATTTAGTATTCAATCTACGCTGACGAGGGTATCATTGTATATCGAAACATGTACAGTACGTATACTCTTTAATTAAACTACATTCTGTAGTGTTTGACAAGGCGGTTTTCAATTGCATAGTGCTATCAGTCTACGCGGATATAAATTATTACCATGATCATAAAGGTTAATGTTTTACGCATTTTTTCAAGGAAACGCGCACATCTTGTTATTAGATCCAAAGTTTAAACATTTTCATAATTCAAAGTTTAACTATTTTTATTTATTTTTCAAATTTAGCTTTTGCTTTGTGCTGATCTTTACCATTTCTATCATATCTCCTATGATTGTAGGAATAATGGGATTTTTCATTTTTGAAGGTGGGTGTCAAACCTTCAGCTACAAATGAATCTTAATCGTTTCCACAATATTAATTAATTAAGGATTATTATTTCATTTTATTCTGAGCAAACTAAAAAATCAATATAACATTTCATAGAATGACTAATAAAAGCCTCAAAGTTTCGAGAGAGATTCATTTTGTAGCTGAAGGTATAACACCCACTTTCAAAAAAGAAAAGTCAAAACATTCCGATGTACATGGGAGATATGAGAGAAACTGTGAAGATCAGCATAAAAAGAACCAAATTTTGAAAATGAAATAAAATAGTTACGGTTTGAATTTAAAAATTTTAAATCTTACTTTTAATAGCGACAAGTATGTGTTTCTTTGGAAATGTATATAATTGTTGTACAGGATATAATATGTCATGCACAGTTGTTGTTTTGGCTCCTTAAGCTGTATGTTGCCCCTTAAAATGATCACACCAAACTAGCCTGAAACGAATGTGTTACATCTCACTCTCCAGCCAGAGTAACCGCCCTAGCAATCGGTCGATTGTTTCATTTTATTATATACTAGCAACCCGACTCGGCTTTGCCCGGGAACAGTTATGAATGCATTACGTGATGAGCGCTTTTTCTCAGTGCCAATGAACAACGACCAATATATTTTTACGTCTTGTCATGATGGGTTAAAATCACTGACTGGACTATTATAGTACATTATGCAACGAGCCTATAATGGCAATAATTAAGACACGAGTATATTTATAAAACGAGCGTGAGCGAGTTTTATAATTTCCATACTATAGAGCATCCAATGTTTAGAAAAGACTGTGGGTCTTACGGGCTTTTACTTTTAAGCCCCCCCCCCCCACGCTGGTTTTGTTATCTCACCTTTTATCATGAAGGAACACTAAACATATGTATTTTTCGTCATAATAACTTCCTACAATTATCTGCCAATTGATTACCTTTGTTATTGCATACAAGTATCGTTTATATTACGTCTTAGTGATTTAAATATATTTGAGGTTTACACGCTGGAAAGAAGAGCCTCGTCCAGTGCTGCATGCTCGCCCAGAGTGGAGCACGTGCTAAGTTCCGCTGGCAACATAAGTTCTGAAGCACTATCCGTCATTGGTGTTGTGTGTCTGTTTTATTTTCTGTTTGATCGAATCAGGGCTGCTGACAGTTGGGTTCAAACCCACTATCTCCCGAATGCAAGCTCACAGCTAAGCGCCTCGAACCGCATGCCTAACTCACTACAATATTACAAATATTAATCTAAACAAAACAACAAGAATAGAATTAAAAGAAACTAAATTATAGTGTAACTAATAACTAAAAAGTGATGATCAACAGTATTGCTGACGTAAAAATTGTTAACATCTTCAGCATACAGTACATCCGAGAAGGAAGGAAGGGTTGTGCTCGCGACATCTGTCAATCAGTAATGCGTCATATCACAACGAAATCAATGTCGTTATTGGTTCTCTTCGCGTACAGTATCCTTAATACTGGTCCACCGACAGTAGTGGCTACGCGGGCTAAAGCGCTGCGTTAGGTCAAGGGGCCAAGCTCTCTGCTGACTCGGTAGACGCGTGGGTTCGAGCCCCACCGTCGGCTGTCCTTGAAATGGTTTTCCGTGGTTTCCCATTTTCAACACCAGGCAAATGCTGGGACAGTACCTTCTGACAGGCCACGGCCGCTTCCTTCCAGATCCTTGCCCAGTTTCATTCACCTTCATCCATTCCATCTCTCATCCTGACGCGCAGGTCGCCCACGGGCGTCGACTAAAAAGACCTGCACTCGGCCTCTCAGGAGGCTACACGAAAAATAAAAAAAATAAAAATACTGGTCCAATCCATTAACACCTGCAAAACTGCTCCTTCCTGTGCGTTTTCTACTTCAGGTAGCTGCTGGGATTGTGTTGTCCCGCTAACTTATGAAAGGACAGTACTCAAAGCGGGTGAACATAACATATGACGTTAGCGCTACCTCTGCCCAGAGTTAGCAACACTGTCGCCATAAGGCTCCACAGTATTTTCTAAACCCTCGATGCTCTGTAGTGTCTTAATTACCATTATAGGCGAGTTGCATACGACTGTTAATGTTCGACGATAATTATAACTTTACTATATGTTTTAACATAAGTATTCATAAATAACTGCGGGATTCAGTAAATTCAGTTAGTGAACAGGGCGCGCTGGCTTTGCTGACTGAACAGAGTGCATGCGTGGACCAAGGCACCCCGAAAGCACAGACCATTCACTTCGCTTGCAAACACAGAAATATGTTGGATTTTAGCGCAATTGGTCACACAACTCTTTCTTGAGCTCTGATTGGTCGGAGAAACTGTTTCATAATGAAAAATAGTGTTATAATGAGCCTCATTATGATACAGTTTTCTGACACATAATGTTTACATTTCGACATCGTCAAACATAAATTATAGTATCATGGAGATGCATGTGCAACAAATTCCTGTCAAACGTAATTTATGAATGGCGAGGTGCATGAAACACAAAGCCCCTTACGTCCAATCTTAACTTGACTGTGAATTTTGCTGAACGAAAAGTTCAAAGGCGAAATGAAGAAAAGCCGAGTTGCACTTCCAGGGAAACTCCAAACACAACCACTCTTCTCTAAAGTTTTTAACTCAACACGACTGGACAGTTTGCTGCTGGCTGTATCTGGGGCAATAAGCTCGTCCGCTAGCTAAGTTGTAACTGGGGTGATAGACTTGCCCCTAGCTACCTCGTAAACTGTCGCCGCAGTAACTGAATGGAGATAGTTGGAAGAAATGAAAACGTAAAAACACTTATAGTGGGGGATGTATTGAATATAGAGATATGCTCTCCCGTGCTTTTTTGTAGAACTTTTCATGCTGAACAATTCTTACACTCATAGTATATAGATTTTTTTAACGGTTTGACCAGCGTAAGCTTACAAAGCGATCGGACGCCAGTTTTTTTTCGACTTTTCCACTGAAGTTGTTACTGCTCGGCTTCCTTTGATCATAAATAAAATTATTTTCTACCGAAATCTTCCTCGAGATATTCTTTACAGAATGGTGAAAACCGCATCAAAATCCATCCAGTGGTTCTCGAGTCTACCCGTAACATCCAAGAAACGGGGACTTGGTTTTATACTAAGTAGAAATAATTGCCTTTCATTAAAGACACACTTATTTGATTTGCGTAGGATGAGAATGAGAAGGACAACATGGAGAGGGCAAATGCATGATTTTCAATATAATACCGGCTTGGAAATATTAGTAGAAGAAGACACGTGCAAATACTTGGGCAACCATGTAAGGTAGGATATGAAATGGAGTTCCCATGTGGGTTGGGTCGTCCCCAAAGCGTACGAATCACTTCATTTTGTAATGAGGGGATTGAAAGGCACTAGTTTCACTGCAAAATAATTAGGATATTTGACCCTGGTCAGGCCAATCTTGGAATACGGCTCAGCGGTTCGGGACACATATCATGTAGGGCTCATCAATGTGCTGGAGATGGTACAAGGAAAGGCTGCTATGTTTTTACTCAACGACTTTAATCCTAGAAGTAGTGTAATTCGTATAATAGAAGAACTAGGCTGGGAATCTCTGGAAGATAGAAGGATGAAATCCAGACTATACGCTATGTTTAACACTTACACTAAATGGCCAACATGGAGAGAACTAAGCAAACGTCTGCGAAACCCCACCTACCTGAGCAGGGTAGATCATCCGCATCAAGTTAAGGGTCGACCGCAGCGTACAAATTATGGGAAATACCCTTCCGTTAGTCGTGTTATTTGTAATTGGAACTCATTACCTACCGAGTCTTAGAGCCTTTCCACAAACATATTCGTATTGATGATTGACTGGAATGCAGCCGAAATAAATCTGAAATCTCTATGGACATCACATTGGCAGGTGAAAAGCTAAAGGAAGTAGGAGACTTCTGTTACTTAGGAAGCAAAATAACCAGTGATGAACGATGCAAAGAGGATATAAAAAGTAGGTTGGCTCAGGCAAGGAAAGCATTTCTACAGGAAAGGAATCTGTTGACATCGAATATAGATTTAGGTATTAGGAAGTCATTTTGAAAGCCTTTGTCTGGAGCGTGGCACTCTATGGAAGTGAAAGTTGGGACTATTGGTGCTGCAGAAAAGAGGAGAATTGAAGCGTTTGAATATGGTGTTACAGGAGACTGATGAAGATCAGATGGGTACATAAGAGTTACAATCTAAGAGGTATTAAGACGAGTGGGAGAGGAGAGATGTTTCTGGCGACTGCTAATGAAGAGAAGATATAGGTTGGTAGGACACATACTAAGACATCCAGGAATAGCAAGCTTATTTATGGAAGGAAGGGTCGAGGACAAGAACTGTAGGGGTAGATCATATTGCCTCGGATGTAGGGTGTGGTAGCTATGTAGAGATGAAACGATTAGCTCAGGACAGGGAGGCATGGAGATCTGCATCAAACCAGTCAAAAGACTGAACACTCAAACAACAACACGTGCTTATGAGAAGACTTAACATTTTGTGTAAATAATCCCATGCAATTACTCTAGCCTCCAAATCACAACTTGTGTTCATTAAGGGCGTTTGATATTATTGTTGGTAATGTTCAGTGTTTACAATTTGACACCGAGGAGTTACCTCATTTGCAAATAAAGTAAATGAATGAATGAAAAGATCACAGCTGAGGGAATAGAGAGAGAATGTTAAATAAAATGCAATGTCACAAAGCGACATGGATAGATGAAATTATTCGTCGTCGTCACATCCCAGATGTAATGGATCGCACATACGCAATAAACCCGACTAAAAGTATCTCTGTACGCCGCTGACAACTCGAACACACATCCATTTAATATATATGCTATGAAAATAAACTACTCGGGTGGAAATTAAAATACGGAGAAGTGTGAAACCTAAATATCTCAGGGCGTTAACGGGATGCTAGGTAGGTGGAGTAAGGGGTTACTAGGAGTTCTAACGAGTGACACGAGCCGCTCGGCTACGCTGAACTCTCATGTATATTTCATGAAACCATGGGCATGCGACATGTCGTTGGACTCTGGCTAACGTGCCCTTTCCTATGGACTACTTGTTATATTTTTCAAAATTTTATTGACATTTTTTTAATTGAAAATAGGTGATAGTTTAAAAACCAAACGTGATAGAACATTGTGTCATGGATGAAACGAATGTTCTTATCTCCTTTAATTTTTTTAATAAAACTTTTTTATTTTTCATGTTTTTTTTTTGAAAACAGTCCATTTTTTAATTCATATATTTTGGAAACTAGGAATTCTACAAATAAGTTTGTTTGACATAAATGAAAGGTCCCTACCCCCTCTACCTCCGAAATAAATTTCAAGTCTCTAGGACAAATATTTGTGTTTTGTAAGTAGTGTTTTGATAGTTCTGCCCAATAAAGGTAGTTGTGAGCCCCTGGCGGCCTTGGGAAGGAAGGAGTAATTCTAGGAGGGCGTGCTTGGATTCGTTTTTTTTCCGTCTCGTTGTGCTCTATGCGGGGATGTAGGTGTTGAAAAGGTGAAAAGCTGGAAAAACGTTTTTTTGGGGTAAAAACGTGATTTTAGACTTTTTGTTATATCTCGCGAACCAATGATGCCAGAGGCATGTACGAGGGGTGCAAGGACTCGGGGTGACGTCCTCTTTGCTTTGGATCCTGTATTATATATATATTTTTTTGAAAGTAGGTGATAGTTTGAAAACCAAACATGATAGAACGTTGTGCCATAGTTCAAAAGAAGGATCTCTATGACCTTTATTTTTATAATAAAACTTGTTTATTTTTCATGGTTTTTTGAAAACAATCCAATTTTGAAATTCCTATATTTAGAAACTAACAAGTTTACAAAAAAATTTGTTTGACATGAATGGTTGGTATTTACTCTCTCTATCTCGAAAATAAATTTCAAGGCTCTAGGACAAAAACTATGCATTTTCAATCTTTTTTAAATTTTTTTAAAATAAGGAGTGTTTGTAGAGAGAGAGCCGGTAGCGATTGGCGTGTGTTACAACGTGGCTATGACTGGCCATGGTGAATACAGGAAATGGCTATTTCGACGGGGCGATGTATGGCAGAACGAGGGGTCGCTTTTCAATATTTTCCTATGACAGATGAATGAAGGTGAAAATTTCGAAAAAATCCCTCATGGTGATCTTTAAACATGTTAGTAAACACTGACCAGTAACCTGACAAATCCATAATGGTATGAGACGAATAAAAGCAAGGCTTTTATAGTCGACAACAATAGAACTGGCTTTTTTTGTATGTCTGACTGGCAGCCAGAACCGAAAACAGAATATGTGCTCGAGAGGCCTGCTTGGAGCATGGATAGCCGGCTGAGAGAATGGAATGTGGGTGAGAGCTGACAACATTGCTGTCAGGTGATAACAGGTTGGAACAATGTAGCAACTCTGTAATGGAGATTATATTTCTCATCCTGTCAGCCAGGCCCCGAGAAGAAGCAGGGGAGAGGAAGGAAACCTCTACACAACAGGAAATCACGTGACCGCTGCAGAGCGATCAGGGGCGTGGCCAGAGGGCAGGGGAGAGGTGATGGGAGGAGTGGAGAACCCATGACAGCCAATAGCTGAACGAGTTGTATGTCAACATGGAGTCGAGGAGTGAGATACAGGTGAGAGAGAAAGAAAAAGACGTGTTGCTGATAACATGTGCGGACATGTATCAAGTGTTGAGCGCCGTACACAGGGCTCTTGTACAACATGGATTAAATAAATAAATAAATAAATAAATAATTAAAATGTGCACAGGTTCACACAACATGTAATTTATTGATCCAAGATTTAAAGGTAGAGTTAAATCCAAACCATTTGACATATAGTTTATTTCCTTTTTGTTTCAACATTTTTTTCCACAAGGTAATGTTTCGGGAACGCTGTTTCCTGAAGTTCATGGAGATAAAATCTACCCTTTATGGGTTGATGGTTGAGATCCTCGAGTAAATAGGTGACTGGACTGTCCAAGTTGACTTGACGAATTCGAAATAGTTCAGTCCCCCACTGAGGCATGTAGCCCTTATTGAAGGCAGACTTAAATTTGCTCACACGAACAAAATCCCCAATTTTCAGTCGATGACGTTTAGGGTCTGCTGTTTTTAAGGGGTTAAACAGTTTATCCAGTCACTGAATATTTTCGGTCACGAGCCGTGGCTTGATCCCAATCGTTCTATGTTTGGTGTCATTGTAACGTGACACTAGCTCAGGTAACATGTCCAACCAGCGATAAGTGCCCTGAGCGGTAAACACTTTCCACATATGTGTTCTCAATGTTCGGTTCAACCGCTCAACCACGCTGGCTTTGAGATTGCTGTACGTGATCTATTGGTGAATGTCCTTAGATCTGAGAAAACTGGAGAAATCCTTGTTGAAAAATTATTTTCGCTGGTCGGTTTGTAGTAACTGAGGTTGACGTATGGAGTGTTGAATAATATGTTGAAAGGCCTTGGTGACTAGTGGACCAGACTTGCGACGCACAGGTTCAACAAAGGCCATTTTGGAATAAACATCAATGACGGTCAAATCTAGCATAGGGTATCATCTCAACCAAGTCAGCCTGCCAAAGTTCATCCACGCCTCGTGAAATCACCTTGAGTCGCGGATAGTAACGCCTAGCTGGGCGATGCAACTCGTGGGCAATACCCATTTTAATGGGTCAGGGCTTAAACAATAATTTTGGCATTTCGAAGTTCTTGTTCAATTTCTTGAATTTCCCAATCATGGCCGGCTTGACGTGAAGCATGCAACAACTATAGCCGATGGACAAGCTTATTGGGATTATGCCAGTAGGTAACATCCACAAGGGGTTTTAATGGTTTAAAAGTCACTCCCGAAGCGGACACTTGACGACGACCACTTTGACTGGTGGGAAACATTTTTGCAATGATGGTTTTATATTTTTGAGATATATTGGCATTCACTTGTTGAGTGGGATCATACTGTCTTTTATGGGCATGGGTGTTCATTAAAATGGATTTATATTTGCCAAGGTCCTCTGACGTATAATCATGGGGTGAGGGGGTCCGAGAAAAGAGCAGCTTTAACAGTCCTGGTGTTAATTTATATTTGATGTTTTTAATGACAGCTTTAGTACGAGGAAATTTAATGGATGAAAGGCCAATTTTAAAATTATCATCCTCATAGCGAACACCATACGTGGTATCTCTCTTTCCAATAAATAGATCGGTGAAATAGGGTTCCAGTGTTGATCCATAATATTTTATTAAAATGTTTTTCAGTTGAGCTTTATGTTGAGGGGTGGCCAAGAGTTGTGAAAACGGAGACGATCTGGAAGGGCAAGGTGTTTCGACCATGACCAAGGATTTCTTTTCTCTTAAAAACTCTGCAAGGGGATAGGCCTTTTTTTTAGGTGTAAACACTTGTTCCTCGTCTTCCTCAACTTCGCTAACACTAGTCAAATCTTCCTGTTCCTCCTCCTCAGGGTCCTCGTGCAGCGTCTGAGTGGCTTGTGAAAAGGTGGGTAGCGGTTCAAATGGCTTGAAAGAGTGTTTCATCATGGCTTTTAGTGGAGGTGATAAATGTTGTTGAATAAACAAAGCATGATCTGCACGTGATCGTTTCAATTGACGAAACTTTTGGCGAATAGTATTTTTTGCTCTATTAATATGCTTTTTCAATTGACTCTCTGCTAACGCCATGGTGTCTTGACAAATGACTTGAGAGGGAATGAGACAGTGCCTTAAATAGCAATAAAATGATCAAACCCTAAGCGATACCGTCCTTGGTTGCGTTCACTTTGTTTGTCAATGACCAAACAGGCATGACGTTGAGTGTTCCAACACTTGGCACACAATTCAGTAAACATTTGAAAGGTCATATCCGGATTTACATGTTTATTATAAACGTGGTGACTATTCCTCTCGTCTTGGCGAAATAAACAATGACATTGGCTTTGTCACGAATCAACTGTTTGGACATTTTAGAATACGATTGTCCAAGATAGAAGCAATCGATATGTTTGTGACGACCCTTGCTGAAATAGCTTTGAATGATGCCTTGCCGTTCAGTGGATACATCATCGAAAATCATGAGTGAATCAGGCTTTACCTCATCCGGTGAAATAACATTTTCTTGCATGGAAAATGTGAAATAACCCATATTATAATTTTGTAATCCAGACATGACTTGATCCAGAAACGCGTAGAGGGGTTGGTAGAGAGATTTTGCAAAAATATAAATATTCTGAAAACGCAGACCATTGGGCTCTGTGATGAGCGTTAGCAAGAGATTGGTCTTTCCACAGTCGGAAGGCCCCACAATGATGCAGCGAATGGAAGACGGAAACAGTGAACCATGGCGTTGTTCACGTGGTGTGGGACAGAGATGGGAAACCATGTCCCCCACGGAGAATGACTCTTGCTGCTTAATAATCTTCATATCAACTAAGGCTTAGCCAGGCTAGCAGGCTGCCTACATACATGGCACCGAGCCTTGTCATAGAAACAGTAGACTCGTACTACAGGTTGACGATGGATGTCTTTGGACGTGCGTTGATGGCCAAAGCTAGGTCTGTCCCCATACATGATCCTAAACAAGAAACAGATCCTGCTAATAAACACTATGTGGATAGGTCAGTAGTGCCACGCACAAAACAGGGAGATTATGACTTTAAGGGAAAGCGGTTAACCCATGTAAAACATCCGCATGTGTCTACAGACGTTACTATAAAAAAGTATGTGGATAACAAAGTGTATGAGTTTTATGACAAAGTGCCTCAGCTTACGGTGAATGGCTATAGCGCTAATCATCACCGCATTATTCACGTGGAAGACCCACAAGACGAAGACGATGTCCGTACCAAACGTTACGTGACCTATGTAATGAAAAGGCTTTATAAATTTATCCCATCTTTATTTTTAGTGTATCTGACAAACGAAAATCCTTTGATTGACAGAAACCATTTACCGCTAGTCCATGACCAGCACTTGACCTATGTGCTTGCTTCGGGTTTAAACCACTATCGATTACACTATGATGGAACCATTCACATTAAATACGCCATGCCTAATGAAAACCATTTACAAATACAGATAAATGGTCATAGGATATTGGTTCATAACCATGAAATGGTCAATGCAGGTGACGAATTATCCTTTCATCCCATGTTGACATGGGATGAAAAGCAAGCGGGAAAAACCATAAACGATTTCCCACTTTATGTGGAATTGGAATACTCAGCCATGAAATAACAACCTGACGTTAGTTGTGACTTAAACATTCTTGTGAAAGGTTGTTGGTCATCATCATCATCATCATGGTAAAACAAAGGTATGTGGTGAGAAAGACTAAAAAGACTAAAAATAAGACCCTGTCCTTGGCAAAGCCTGGGCTTATGGCATTCGTGGACAAGCCTTTACGAAAGAAAAAAAGAAAAAAATAATGTATTGACCATAAGGAAAGCCCTTCGAGCAGCACAGAGACGTGTTATTCCATAACGTCAGCGACAGGGTTCAAAACAAGGGCGAGTGATTCCCGTCCCCAAACGAGGTGGATTTTTACCTGCATTATTTGCCGGTTTGGCTGCTCTGGGTTCACTTTTGGGCGGTGCCAGTGCGGTGGCGAAAACCATCAAAGCCACACACCAGGGCAAGCAACAACTAAAAGAAATTCAGCGACATAATGAAACGATGGAAGCGATTGCTATGGGGGCTAGAAATGCCAATTTAAAGCCAGCCTTTTATCAACAAGGACTTGGGATTTCACCATTTCGAAATATTTAAAAAAAAATAACCTCAGCCATAGCAAGACAAGCCCTGACGCATCAACAAGTGCAAACCTATGCTAAACAACTAAAGCGTTCTCATTTTCGAGGTGTGTTTATGCGAAACCAATTACCCCCACGACCCTGGAAACAGGAATGTGCTGTTGTCAATTTGGATGTTCACCGAGGACCAGGAAAGCATTATGTAGCTTATTTCAAAGAAGGATCCACCGTATGGTACTTTGACAGTTTTGGGAATTTGCCCCCGCCTATGGAACTAGTGACATATTTTGGAAACAGGATCAAGATATATTATAATGTGAAACGTGAGCAAACGTTTAACAGCCAACAGTGTGGACGTTTGTGTTCATTTTTTTTAAATATAAGACGCAGCTTAAGCAAAAAACGTCCACAATATGTTGGCAGAAAGTAAAACGTTTACACTGCATGGACGTGGACCTGAATTCAGCCTAGACTTTTACCCGCCCATCGAATTGAGTGAGAGACCTTATGGTTTAGGACTTGTTTCACTTGAAACGTACAATCGAATATACAACGTACGTGAAAATGTGAACAACATGTTTTACTATGATGAGTCTGTGCTCACCCTGAACTCTGGTGGTTATACGATAGATGACATTTATGAACACATTTATATGGTGTTGATCAATGAATATGGTTTAAAGTCATTTCTCGATGGAACGCGCAAGTTTGAACTTGTAGGAAATACCAACTCTGATCGCTGCAGTATTTTCTCTACATTCATAATTGACTTTAAAACACGTCCCAATTCCATTGGCCCATTACTAGGATTTAAACCACGCGCGTTGGAGCCCAACAAAAAACATTAATCAGATCATGAAGTGAAATTCATTGAGGATCATCATGTGTCGGTGACGTGTAATATTATTAGCCAAGTGTACACCAATCAAGAACCATCACATTCGCTTTATGACTTTATTGTAACATCACCCAATGGCTATAATATTCGTGAAAACCCTCCAGTGGTGCTTTTTCATTCTGTGGCTGTCGATGGTATTAGTAATATAACATTAAGACTGATCAATAGAGAGCAACAACTCATTGATCTAGATTCTACCACACCAGTGACATACAAGTTGGTGCTAAAGCCACTATGAAGTTTGTGTATAAAGCAACATCACCGTCTAGGAATGGTGTTAGTTGTTTGCCACGTGAATACACGTTAACATCTCAAGACGAGCAGATTTTACAGCATTTGGGTTACCACGTCAACCCCCATGTTGAATTCTATTCTAGAGGTAGCGAAACGCATCGAGGAGCAACCAGGAGTGGTAAGAATTGATCTCCATTCCTATCAAGCTCAAAGACCTGGACTAAATAACAATGATGAAATTCAATTTGTTATCAACAACCAAGATATTTACACCATATCACATGAAAGTGTCATTCACATTGAAGGTCGGCTCACCAAAGCCGATGGCTCTACACCCACTACATCCAAGTTAGCCAACCATGGTTTGGCCTTTCTGTTTTCTGAAGTGCGTTATGTCATTAACGATATCGTGGTGGATAGCACTCGAAGTGAGGGCATTTCCAGTGTCATGAAACTATACCCCTCTTATAGTGAGGAAGACGGTAAAACACTTTGCATGACAAGTTGGTGCCCTGACTCGACCAATGACTGGATGGTACACACCGATGGCACCTTGACTGGATATTTATCTCTTAAACTGATTATAGGCTATACCGAAGATCACCAGTGCATTGTGGTCAATGCAAGGCAAGTGCTTTATTTGGTGAGAGACACGAGTGATGATAATGCACTCAAGAGAGCCGACAATGCCCCCATAGATTCAAAAAGTGGAAAGTGCCCCATGTGACCCTTGACGATAGCAAAAACTGGACATACTCAAGATGGTAAAAGGAGATATGCCTCTACCCATGGAATTTAGAAGCTGGGCACTCTATGAGTACCCGCTATTGTTCACCACCAACACACAAATTTGGTCTGTATAAACAGCCCACTATACAGAGAGACCTCTCTACATGATTGTGAGTTTTCAAACGAACCGCAAGTATCATCAAACCAAAGATGCCACGCAATTTGATCACCTGCAATTGAGAAATGCACGTCTTTTCCTCAACGGTGCTGTGTTTCCCTATGAAGGACTGGATTTGGATTTTTCCAAAAATAAATTTGGCCCTCTGTACGACTTGTTTTCTAAATTTCGATGGTCATATTATCAAAAAGAGAACAGCCCCATGCTTCTACCCCAAACGTTTAAGGCAAAAGCGCCACTGATTGTCTTTGACTGTTCCTGCCTGTCAAACCATCCAATATTGACATCCGACTAGTTTTTGAAACGCATGATAATGTACCAGCCAATACGACGGCATACTGTTGGATTATTCATCACAAACAAGTCAACTATTATCCACTGTCCAACCAAGTGGCAAATGTATAAATAACAGGTCTTCCCACGTCAAGCCGCTCAGTCATGTCTTGCTTTAAAGCATCAAGAGAGGTCACATCCATGAATTTAAGCTCTGAGGAACAACGTTTCAAGACTTTTGCAACGTGGCCGGTGCCTTTCATAAACCCTCAAGCCACGGCGGCCGCTGGCTTCTATTATTTAAAAACAAGAGATGAAGTGAAATGAGCCTTTTGTCCCGTCACCATAGACCAATGGCAAGAGAGCGATGAACCCATGCAGGAACATCAGCGCTGGTCACCCGCCTGCCCCTACCTGTGCAGAATGGATGTGGGAAATATACCCTGTCATTCAAGTTACCCCTCACTCATGCCTCTGGGTGATGAAAAAACAAGTTACGATACGTGTGGACTGTATGGTGTCAACGGTGCTTCGGTGAGCAGCTCACTGTCAATAACACCTAGTTTAGAGACATTGGGATATCATCGCTCTTATGGAGGTTACAACCACAAAAGACTGTATTGCTGTATGAGTTGGTATCGTCCCTATCCCAAAATGACAAAAGCCTGTAAGACGTGTTATGACAATAAAATAATGTAATAAAAAAACGTAACTGGTTGTTAATTTTATTTCTCATGTCCCCTGTCCTACCCTAACCTGATTTTTTAAACTAGCATGGCAGGTAAGACCATGTCATGGGCACACCTTAGTCATTGATCGTCAGTCGGTCGTCAGTTGAACTTGGTCCAGGCAAGCGGCAACATGTTGCGCACACTCATTGTGGATTGCCAAGGGTTAAACATTGGTGACAAAAAAAATATATAAACAAGTGGCCATAATCGATTGTACCACGTTTTGGATATCGAGAGCTACGCATTTGCTATTTAAACCGCCCCATGCTTTTGATTTGTTGTGTGAAATAAACCCAGTGGATTGAAAATCATAGGCAACTAGACTGGAATCAAGGAACCATTTCCTATAAATATTTGGACGTGGTCATGAAAGCTCACTTGTCCTCGGCCAATGTGGTATTATTGAAAGGTAATGAAAAACGTGAATGGTTGCCACCATTTTTTGCGTCTTACTGTCAATGTATCGACCGCATGGAATTGGGCAGTCCATCCCTGCGAACGCTCATGGATACTTGTCCCTGTGGTAACATTACCCATACAGCCCTAGCGCATGCGTAGCATCTCTTTCATTGGTTAACCACCCATGCCT
The DNA here is from genome assembly GCA_946902985.2 of Meconema thalassinum. Taxonomy (NCBI): domain Eukaryota; kingdom Metazoa; phylum Arthropoda; class Insecta; order Orthoptera; family Tettigoniidae; genus Meconema; species Meconema thalassinum. Next base: position 488,361,641 of record OX336389.2, on the reverse strand, counting down.
GCTCGGAGTTGTTGAACAAAATTAAAACTCATGATTTACCTGTGAATGACGCCAGTGAGATTCCTACAAGTAGCGTGTAAACATCTACAGCACGTGATACCATAGAGAAAGGCAATGCCACGGACAAAGCCATCGGCAAGTGTTTTGTGTGCAAAAAGAAACTAGACAGTTTTTACCAAAGAGGAACTATTATCGCTCCCCAAGTCGTTCATTTATTATGTGGCCGCCAAGGCGGTGAAAGATATCTGGCAACATGTACCAAAATCATGGACTCAAGACCCTGTGTTGAGTGAATTGCAACCCTGTACGGATTACGATCACCATAAGCAAGTGGCCATGGCAAAAATACCCTCTATGCTTCAGTGCGCGACTTGTCAGCTAGTGAAACTGTATCACGGTCATAAAAGTCCGTGTAAAGACTTTGTTGAATCATTCCACGGGTGTCATGGCGAGAAAAAGCAACAACAACAAACACAAACATCGTCCACAGAGGAGGAGGAAGACCAAACCTTTTCACCATCCATGGAAAAGGATATGCCAGACCTGTACTGGCAATGGCGTCATTGACAAACTGATTCAATACTTACCTTTTGAAATCCATCTTCCAGGTTATCGTTTATGTGGCCCTGGAGCTCGTCTCGAAAATCGATTGCAGCGTGGTGATGTACCCATTAATCTTTTGGATCAAGCATGCAAATCGCCATAGTCATCCTGGTCTAAGACATGTGGCAGATAAATTGTTATTGAAAAAGCTAAACAACGTTTCAGATCCTGTGATGCCTCAGTGGGTGAGAGGATGGCAGCCCTGATTGTCATGAGTGCTATGACAGGAAAGTTGATGATGCATTATTGCATGGACATGAACATTGAGGAATTGAGGAGTGAGGAATTGGGATTTTTTGTATTCTATTTTCATTTCGCAATCCCTATGGTTATGAAATAAAAACAAAGGTTTACCAGAATACGATATTTTTTTAATTAAAAAAATCATGATGTTGGTGTCAATGATGTTCATGTGAGTGCTTGTCCATGATGATGGTAATGTAGTGCGTTTATGGGTTTGTGAAAACGTAGAGGTCTACGACTACTGCAGGTAAGACTGTTTTTACAAAAATAATGTCTATTGACCGCTACATTTGAAAAAAAACTATTGGCAAAACAAAATGACTATATAAGTGACAATTTCCCCCTCACCACCCACCCTACATCACCGTGTTTGCTCTGGCCATACATACACACCAGCTTTCTCTCTACGCATACATTTACACCAGTCTTTGGGAACAAACACAACCACTTTATTTATTCCCAAAAGCACATTCTCGACATGCACACTTATCCCAAAATAAGTTTCATTATAAATTTCACATTTTACCATTACAGAAAATATAATTAAAGTTACTAAAATACTATTATTCATTGAATATTTACACAAAAAATAACACTTTTGTACAGCTTTAAAAAATTCAAAATATTTACCAATCAAAAAATTTAAAAAAATAAGGTTACATAGAACTTTTTAAAGAGCAAAAGGTCCAAGTGTGTAGCCACTATTTACAAAATCTACTATTTACTATGACAAAAACCAATATTTACAAAATACTAAATCTACGAGTTACAAAAATCCATGTCCCTTAACAAACAAACTGAAAAATCACACTTCCTCCTCCTTGCGATCATAACCGCAGGGCAGGCTGGTGAGCAGGTCATCAGCCCACACACATCTGTTATCCATGGAGGCGAGGGTGCGTTTTTTCTGTTCCTCAAGATACAAATGATGGTTGCTGGATTGTATCCTGCACTGTGTATGGGACACAGCTTTGCCAGTGCGTAAAACCGCACGTAGCGATTTTACATCTGCCCTACCTACACCTTTTGCTCTTTTGGCTTCCTTACAGTCTAGTGTGCGATAAGCATACATTTTCGAGGCCAAACCTACGAAATCCGTCATGACGGATTCACCGCATTCATCTTTTAAAACGCCCATTTCCTTCTTGTTTTTATGGGCTGCTGAAACATGTTGTCAGCGCTATAGGAAGAGGTGTCGAACAAGTCACTATGCTGCCTCATGACGTCATAGGGGTTGCAGTGGCGAATGTGGTAAATGAATGAGTCCGTATCCATATACAAAAGAGAGACGTCCTCAAAATGGCGTTTGGCAAACTCATAGTGGAATCGATACATGACCGATTTGGAAAAGTCTAAAATGACTTGGCCCAAGTAAATGGGTTTACCCATGGTCACGCTGGTCTTACTCAATTCAATGGTGGTCAAATTCTCATCGATAATTTTGATCGATTTAAAATTTGGCTTGGCAATGTACCGCCGGGCACCCCACCACCCCTAACAGACATTGACCAATTTAATGTCGCGGTATTTGCGAACATTTTCCATGGACTTACCATAGATACAGTTGTTCATTAATTTTAAAAAAATAATTTCAAACTGTTGTGTTGCCATTTGTCGATGCTCTGTGTTGAGTTGCATGTATGTCTTGAGCCATGGCTTTGGTCAAAGGAAATACCCTATGGATTTTCTTCAACACCAAGCCTTGGGCTAGGCATTGCACCAACATTTGGATATGTAGCACATACCGATTTTTATTGTAAAGTGTGCCCATGAGTTTTTCAATTTTCACTTTACTGTCAGGGGGAACCATTTGCTCAAGGCAGAATGGGAAATCGCCATGTTCATCATACAAGGATGAGGGATATTCGATATCCACTTCTAAGATATATCCACGGCCTGTTTCTTGGCTAGCCATGTTCACATAAAATTCTGACACTTGTTTCTCTGTCAGCCAAGCAAACTCCCCATAGGGCAAAGGCAGACTCATAGCGTAGCCGTACAATTTATTCACGTCATAGTACATTAAGTACGATTCTGGTTTGTCTGGTGAATAATCAGGCATGTAGACATTGTTCGCTTCGGAATGGCGCTGGTTAAGCGAGACAAAGCCGCCGCGAATGCTCTTTTCAAAGAATAGAACCATGTCTACATCAGTGAGTAAATCCAATTCCACTTGAGTGTATTTCAAAGCGGCATCAAACGAGAGCCCAGGACTCGTATAATAGTGAGCAGGTTCTAGACCATAAATGTGTTGACACAACTCACGGAATTTTTGAAACACATCGGTGAGCAGCAATACATCCAGTTTTAGGTAGTGCATAGCATATTCATTTAGCGTCTTAATGTCAAACACTCGACAAACTTGACATGCATGTGCATAGTCTTCATCGAAAACGGTACTGCATGTTAGTTTTGAGTAAAATTTGTCTTGCGGTGGGAGTTTTTTTATTTAACACGTCCCAGTTGTTGCAGTAATCGTAGATAAATATACCTTTCCGAATGCACAATTGAAATTGCTCAGGATTCTCAAAATGCTTTCTGGTGTTTTTTAATTCCTTCTCATCCAAGCCATTCACAAGGCTCTCTAGCGAGGATGCCATAAACTTAAAGGAATCCAAAAATCTAATGCTAAAGTCGCTCAACCGCCATGCAAGGCTGTAAAACGCTCATGGTTTTGGGGTATAATGGAAAATGAGCCCTTCTTGACATGACCCAATTCACGAATCAAAAACGCAATGTCATAATTCGCCAGATTGTGGAAAAAGACACTGATAAAGCGAGGAGCAGGAAAGTTCAAATTGCATTTACTGTGCGCAGCTCCACGAAACTCTCCCGTAAAGTGTGAGTGGGCTCTGACTTTTTCCTCTCCGTCTAAAATAGGCTTTTCACAAATATGACATGTCGTGGCATGCACATACTGCTGCTGCTGTTCTGGAGATGGGTACTGGGTACTGGGTGGTCCAGTAATCCCTGTACATTGTCGGCCAACTTAACAAGTTTATCCAAAAACCATCTGGCGCAATCTAGCCCCTCACGGGATTTGTAAAAGGATTGCATGGGGTCATAGGCACACACCACATTAAATCCTATGGCAGAGGGCCCATGTTTTTGAATGGGAGTGGTTGAGCTAATGGCGGGATCTGGTTCACATCCCGCCATCGGTGTGATGAGTGCTTCGAAATCTGCATACACCACATAGGGAACAGTGTCACGCTTGTGAATGTTGTTGAATTTCAACACAGACTGGTCCCCTTGTGGCAATATCAATCTCACCACTTACTGAGAAATGCAATCCAACCTATGACGTTCCAGAGAGGTAGGCGTCCAAAAGTATTGGAGACAACGGTCTCAAATATGCCTTTTACCATGTGCTTTGGTCATTTGGCTGCTTAGCAATCTACTTAAGCTTTTAATTAGGCAAAAGTGATTGACCACTCCCTCAGAGAGATATAAAAGATGAATGTGGTGTCGTTTCGGTTCATTTGTGGCACAAAGAGGACCCACACTCTCATCACCATCAAGGCCATACACCATAAACGAAAAGTCATGGTTATCTTGTTCAAGCCTATGGATTTCCGTAAAGTTAATTTAACTCTAGTTAAATTTAACGTTTGTTTCAATTCATTAAACGTGACCCTATACATTCCTGGCCAAGAACCATCACGTTGTTTTGGCTGCAAATATGCAGCCACAGACCACAGGAAGCAATCATTGTCATGGTTCTTTATATTCACCACAGCCTTTTTCGAAGCTATTGCTGGTGGTGTTTTAATAAAGCTAGACCCAGCATTCAACGGGTTGAATTGACAAATGTTGATTTGTAGGTAATGGATTTTGTCTAACGCTAAACCACTGGGTCCTTATTGCAGTTTATCAAATTTTGATAGCAAGGCATTTATCACGTTGGATTGATACCACTCGTTGAGATTATCAACTATCAAAAGCTCTTGGATTTTACTACCAATGTAATTTTTTTTAATGCTCACCGTCCTTGTTTTTATATATAAAATCGCACACGAGTTGTGTATTGACCTTTAAAGCCGTATGCAACCTTTGTGCTACACAAATTTGTTCTTTAAAAATTTTGAAGCAAGATTCGACAAAGTCTTTTGGGATTAAACTTTTACTAACATTCACTACGCGGCCAGAGCAGACACGTGACCTGAAACAGGACTCAAGGGGCTCCCAAGTTAATGTATCGGTAACGGCAAAATACATGATTTTTATATAAGAAACAATCTCACCCAAGTTTTCAGTCGTAGACTGCCGGGTAAGCAATAGCCCCAAACACACACGTTGCGGGTTTTCAGCAGTGGCAGTAGTGGACAAGCCTTTTCCAACACACACTAAAAAAACAAATAAAATAAACCACCATAAGTATATCAATTTCAAATAGCACCTTTGTACAACCTAAAAATATATCAAACAGGTTTTTTATAAATAATTTTAAATAAATCTTACCTGGGTTTTGTAAAAAGCTCTGCTTTTTGCCTTCTCCTAGGTTCGAGTGGAATGGGGTTTCCGTCTTTTGGTACAACAGGTATCCAGATTATCTAAAACAAAAAATAACAATCCATTAATAAAATGGTAAGCCAATAATAATTTAAACTTTTATTAGCAATAAAATAAACTAAACAATGTTAATATTACACTTACCTCTAATATATAATGTATCCAATATGGTCACTAATTAGAGTTGGGCACACGAATGCAATTAGTTTTATACAGATAAGACACAGCCTATGTTTACACTGCAAAGTTTAAACAGTAATGACTGTGTGTTTCATAACATGATCAACACTCTAATGCCCCTGCCCTCCTCTCATAGCCCCTCGCCCTATGTCCCTCTTACCACAGCTCTTAACATCGCTCTTGCTCTGGTAGGGGGAGGAGTTATTCTCGCTTACTGCACTATTTCTCTGACGTAGTTGTGATATTGTTCGACCTTTAAGTCACCTCTACGTCACTGTAATTCTCCATTGGTCTGTTGTCCCGTCCGCTCACATTCCTGAATCGCGATAACATGTCACATCCTGTCACCCTGCCAGCCAGGCTCCAAGCAGGCCTCTCGAGCAGATATTCTGTTTTTCGTTCTGGCTGCCTGTCAGACATACATACAAAGCAATTTCTGTTCTTGTCGACTATAAAAGCCTTTCTTTTATTCGTCTCATACCATTATGAATTTTTCAGGTTACTGGTCAGTGTTTACTAACATGCTTAAAGATCACCATGAGGATTTTTTCGAAATATTCACCTTCATTCATCTGTCATAGGAAAATATCGAAAAGCGACCCCTCGTTCTGCCATACATCGCCCCGTCGAAATAGCCATTTCCTGTATTCACCATGGCCAGCCATAGCCTCGTTGTAACACACGCCAATCGCTACCAGCTCTCTCTCTCCCTGTCTACAAACACACTTTATTTTAAAAAATTTTAAAAAGTTTGAAAATGCATTGTTTTTGTCCTAGAGACTTGAAATTTATTTTCGAGGTAGGGAGAGTAAATACCAACCATTCATGTCAAACAAACATTTTTGTAAACTTGTTAGTTTCCAAAATATAGGAATTTCAAAATTGGATTGTTAAAAAAAACATGAAAAATAAAAAAGTTTTATTATAAAAATAAAGGTCATAGAGATCATTATTTTGAACTATGGCACAACGTACTATCATGTTTGGTTTTCAAACTATCGCCTACTTTCAAAAAAAATAAAAAATATATAATACAGGGTCCATAGCAAAGAGGTCGTCACCCCGAGTCCTTGGACCCCTCGTACACGCCTCTGGCATCATTGGTTCGCGAGATATAACAAAACGTCTAAAATCACGTTTTTACCCCCCCCCCCCCAAAAAAAAAACATTTTTCCAGCTTTTCACCTTTTCAACACCTACATCTCCGTAAAGAGCACAACGAGACGAAAAAAACGAATCCAATCACACCCTCCTAGCATTATTCATTCCTTCCCAAGGCCACCAGGGGCTCACAACTTCTTTTAGTGGGCAGAACTATAAAAACACTACTTACAAAACACAATCATTTGTCCTCGAGACTTGAAATTTATTTTGGGGGTGGAGGGGGTAGGGACCTTTCATTTATATCAAACAAACTTATTTGTAAAGTTCCTACTTTCCAAAATATATGAATTTCAAAAATGGACTGTTTTCAAAAAAACATGAAAAATAAAAGAGATAAAGACCATTCGTTCTAACCATGACACAACGTTCTATCATGTTTGGTTTTTAAACTATCGCCTATTTTCCAAAACAAAAATTTTCAAAAAAAATTGAAAAATATAACGAGTAGTCCATAGGAAAGAGCACGTCAGCCCGAGTCCAACGACATGTCGCATGCCCATGGTTTCATGGAATATAAATGAGAGTTCAGCGTAGCCGAGCGGCTCGTGTCACTCGTTAGAACTCCTAGTAGCCCCCTACGAGGTGGGTTTTCTCAAACTATTTTCATAGCGTAAATTACTTCTAATTACTAAGTAATTAAGTCCTGTACTTTTCTACTAAACATCAAAAAATATACTCTGCATTTACTGGCCCGTAACATATTTACAAATGGAAAATCATCTGATCAGCTTTCCCTAAAATGCATCTGATGATCTCGTAAGATTATCACTCCAAACATTGCTTCATGAATAACTTTCGTTATTTAATCAATTTGCATTTTTCTAACATCTAATTTAGAGCAACCTCACATACAGTGTAACTAAACGCTATCCGAATTTTGAAGGACCTCTGATTACTGTACAAGTAATTATTAATTCCATGGAGAAATGAAAAGAAAACTGCTAGAATCTTCATGGATACGAATAATTTCATTTCCGTACAGGAACAGTTAAAATAACATCAGTTCCTTTATCTTGATACCGCTTCTCACCTTCTCTCCCATTTAGTGCACAATAAGAAATGTCAGAGTGTTTGAGGCTCGTAAGGTCACGAAGGAGGTAAAAATTAGAAAGGTCCTTCAGTCTCGTACATTGACATTTGTCTGAATGAAATAAGACAGTGTGGTGCTAAGTATTTGTCCTTCCTTTAAGTTTAGCCATATTCCTGGAACTGGAAGGAAACAAAAGTAATGACATCTGTGGTGTTGCCAGCAGTCGAAATTATTTCCTTAGAGAAATGCTATTAACGTCACTAATGCCACCATTATTAAAAAGGAGAGACTTCTTACAGCAGTTAGAGGTTTCACACCACTCTATATAAAGAGCCGTCTTCTATGGTCTTGGGGTATGTATTCAGACTCCAGGTCCAGATATCAGTGGTTTGATTCTCGGCTCTGCCAAAAAAAATAATTCTGGTCTGAGGACTGAAACGGGGCACACTTAGCCTCTTGGGGAAAAACTGAGAAAAATGGGTCTAGTTCCCACCTCAGCTGTCCTAGAAGTGGTTTTTCGTGGTTTCCCACTTCTATTCCAGTTCCATGCCGTGATGGTTCGTAATTGAAGGCCACCTACTTCCAATTGCTAGCCTCAATTGAAAGGAAGGAAGCCTGTAGTTTTACGAGACCATTAATCTTGTGATCAAGAGCCACGGGACCTCCATTTTACGTGGAATTGGAACCTCATTTTACTTCGAAAATCTCACATGCATTGACCGGGAATGGAACCCAGTCCACCTTGGTGAGAGGAAAACAGCTTGACTGCTGCGCTACCACGCCCCACACTCTCAATTACAAATATATACAGCTATCACAATGACACAGGTCATCCAACTGATTCTACACTCTCAAGTACATGGGGCTATATGGCCACGATGTCGCAAAGCGCCTAAATGACTCACAACACCACTCTAAATAAATATTTTCTACCTGTGTGCTGCGGTGTTGACTCATTTTGAGAGCGAAATATTCATCGAGATCCGTAACCCTGCTGTAAGACACATCTTAATTAAACTGTTCCCAAATGGTAGGAAAGCACAATGTGCGAGTAAATACGTCAAGATTCAAACTTACCCGCCAAGACCTTTTGTCTATCAAGAGTATTGTCACTGAGCTCATATCGAAATACTATCTAATATTTTTCAACACACAGTATTTGTCAACAAAACCTACATGTAAAATTCTAGCTGTTTTTGGATCTAATATGGCAACGCACAGTGTGGCTAAATCACGGAAATTGGCCAAAATGAAACAAAAAAAGGTATACTTGTTTGTGAAAGCCCAAGAACCAATAGCGTACTTGAGGGGAGTTCCAATGGCCTATCTTCTTAATGTTAATTTATAACAATTTCATGTTCCTTTTTCACAGAAACTACTGGGTAGATTTAGATGAAATTTTATTTCCAAACTTAGTGATCATTTCTTAGTACACGGGCGTTTGATGATTCTACCATTGTGACCATAATATTTTTTTTATTTAATCTCGAATTTTTGGTTTAAAAATATTCAAAATATATCATTTTTTTTGAAATGCATTTTAGCTAGAAAAAAATCCCGTGTTAAAATCTCATGTACAAGCCAAGCTAAAGTTGGTAAAAATTTGAGACTTCTGTGATAAGTGACAACTGAGAAAAATGAACATTTATGTGCAAAACAACTAGTTCTGAGAAAATGTATGTTCTAATTTTCAGTGTTTTCTAAGGTGCACTGCATTATTTAAATAAATATTACACATGTTTCGCAAATAACAAATATCAAGTATTACACACCATTTTAAACGTCGAAGTACCAGCTTTCACATCATATAAGATTCTGAAAATTGATATTTTTTCCATTTTTTATCAATTGGTACTCCCCTTGAACCCGTGGTGCATTTAGGCTGCGTGAAGTTGGCGTACACGCTCAGTGTACGTGTAGCGTCTCAGGTAGCCAAAACATGCAACAAATAATCGTAAAAGGATGGTTTTCACCGCATTTTTCAATTATGGATGTTCATCCTTTATGTAAGTACTCCTTTTTATATGAATCTAATGTAGATGTTTATTCAGCACTAAATGTAACGAAGTATAGGCTACATTTCAAATAGCTAAAAATGTTATACTGTATAACACCGTAAACGCTTAAACGATGTAAGACTTACTTGACTTATTTCCTTTATCTCCTAAGTGGAGCATAGGGCATCAATGAATTTCCACCATCGGACTCTGTTCTGCGCCATCCTCCTTATCTCGTTCCAGGTCTTCCCTCCTTTCTCCATTCCTTCTGTTATTACACTCCTCCTCCAGGTGTTCCTTGGTCTGCCTCTTCGCCTACTACCTTGTGGATTCCATTCCAGGGCTTGTCTTGCTATGTTGTCTCCATCTCGTCGTAATGTATGCCCAATCCATTTCCATTTCCTACGACGCATCTCGATGTAAATGGGTGTTTGCTGTGTTCTCATCCATAGCTCTTCATTGGAGATAACTTGCGGCCACCATATCCTCAGATATTCCTCAAGCATCTATTCACAAATATTTGGAGTCTGTTATAATCAGTTGTTTGTTGGTCTTCCAAGTTCCACACCCATAGAGCAATATTCACTTGACATTTGAATTGAAGATGCGAAGTTTGGTATAGGTTTTAAGTTCCCTTGACTTCCAAATTGGTCTCTACATTGCGAATGCTCCTTTAGCCTTATTTATTCTATGTCCTATATCCTCCATAGTACCTCCCTCAGTGGTGACCATACTTCCCAGGTAGCAAAACTGTTTGACTTGATCGATCTCTTGATTCCCTAGAAATAACGGTGCCTTATTTCGGTTATTATGGCGCATCACCTTGGTTTTCCTTCCATTGATCTTCGATTCCACCTCAGGTGCTTCAGTTTTTAAATCATTCAGGTTTGCTCCATATCTTTGTAACGGCTGGCTAGCAAGCACAGGTCGTCTGCGAAATCCAGGTCCTCCAACCTGTCTGTAAGTCCCTACTGGATACCTCTTCGGCCTTTCACATAATTAATTATCTTTCAAATAGATCAAGGTTTAGCTGGGGATTGGAATTTAATGACTATTTTTTTAAGAACGTGCGTAAATCGACATGGCATGCTGCAGGGCTCCTCAGAGTGTACTGCTCATCAGTGCTGACGAGAAAGTTACCATTGCTGGCAAAACGCAACCATACCCTGCCATTCCTGTGCAGTGCTGCACGACATCGCACTAGCACTGCAGGGATTCGTCATACAGGCACCATCCAGGCACTGCAGTGGGTTACTATGCATGAAATAGCAACGGCACTAACAACTGCTATAAGTGATACGCAGCAGATTTTCTTGTCTTGTTCAATTGATACTGCATTCACATATTATGCTGTCGTTGTTATATCGCGACTTCTTTAAAGTGGATTCACAGGGACGTTCAACATCTACAAGCCAGTATCTAAACATCACCAAAAGCGAAAGAAGGTGTTTTAATAATGAAAATGATGTTATATATAGGTGCCAAAGTATTTTAGAAATACAATTCCATGAATTGAGTATGTATTATGACTCCTGTCTTAATGAACTTCGGTTCGATTCCTGTCTCTGCCAAGAAATTTAATTCTCGTCTAAGGGTTAGAACGGGTACACCGAGTATCGTCAGGTAGAACTGAGAAGAGATAGGTTCGATTCCCACTTCAGCCATCCTGAGAGAGGTTTTGCAAAGTTTCTCACTTCTGCTACAGAGAAGTGCCGGGATAGTACATAACTTACGGTCCCAGCCCCCTCTTTCTCAATTCTGGAAAAAATTGAAGAACAGTCACTACAATAACGCATATTATTAGACAGATTCCACACACACAAGCACATACGGCTGAAGATTGCAAGATTATAAATTTAACTGAACAACCACAAGCAACTTCAATTACTTTTTTTTTTGTTAGTAGCACCTCTAGTACTATCCCTTGCTCCATGTTATGACACTGTGCTATATATACTGTAGAGTATGCAGCACCCTTGCTAGTGCTCACACTGTATAAGATACCACTATACTACCTAGTGATGCTCCAGGTTATGACACTGTACTATACACACTGTTGAGGATGCAGCCGTGACCACCGAGAGGAAGGCCAGCTCACTCACTGACGGAATTCCAGTGACGTCACGCTGCGTGGTTACAGCTTCAGATCGCCAGCCATTAGAGTCGAGTGGAGTCTTCTTGCTGTCTTACTTGTTCAACATGTCTTGTGTGGTGATTTTGGTTTAATTGTCATATTTGCGTTATCACAGTACCGTACAATTATAGTGGAGCATTCGGTGTAGTAGTTTTGAGATAATGTCGCATAGTTCTTGTGTTTGGAATTTCAAGATAGCGTCAGTGTTTTCCTTCCCAAACGAATGTGAATAATCTATGCTTTCCAGTGGTAGGTTTACAATTCAGTGCTTTGTGATAAATAAATTTGTGTTTTCACTTCAAAGAAAAACTGTCCACAATTATGGAACATGAAAGACTAGTGGTGATATACGGCTTTTTATTTCTTTACATTTGTCTGCCAAATTATGGATTAGTAAAGCTGAACATAACCTTATGACTTGTTGGTGAGTACCGATATTTTAGATATTAAATAAAGCACCTCACAGGAATTTGCACTTGTATTTATTTTTAATACGTTTCCCTAGACTGTCCTTTCTAATCCAAGAATAATTCTGACATTTTGAGCTTAATGAGGTATTATGCCATTAAATGCAACATACTATCAACTGATATCACAGGGAGAAAAATATCACCTATTATTATTATTATTATTATTATACTGGAAGAGAATAATGAAAAATGTGCTCATTAACATTCCCTTCCTGTAAGCTGTAATTTATTGGAGTAGGCCTAGCCTAATATATGTCTTTCTCCAGCTGTAATTTTGTCTTGCAATTAATTTTTAATATTAATGTTAATGATTCCTTATCCCATTCATATGCTACATGCCATTGCTATACAACATAACAGTTGAGTATTTCCAGCTTTCCACACCCTTAGATTTATGTTTTAAGAGAATCATTAATACCACATCCTACATTGAGTTGATATTTTCTTCCCTCTCGATTATATACTGGTCATGGGTGTTTTCAGTTCTAGATGACGAATGCATGCCTCGGTAACCATATGGGAGGCTCATATGACCTTCATACTGCAGTTTCATTAATACTTGTTGCCTCGGTAACCATATGGGAGGCTCATATGACCTTCATACTGCAGTTTCATTAATACTTGTTGCCTCGGTAACCATATGGGAGGCTCATATGACCTCCATACTGCAGTTTCATTAATACTTATTGCCTCGGTATCCATATGGAAGGCTCATATGACCTTCATACTGCAGTTTCATTAAAACTTGTTGCCTTGGTAACCATATGGGATGCAAGTAAACAGCATTCGAAAAAGAAAAATGAATATTGAGGTTAGGAATGTAACTATACAAACTCCTGTCAGTGCTTCACCAAAAAAATTGTCATTATCTAGTGAACAGTTCAGATTCTTGGTGTAAATACATGCAAGCAAGTGTAACTGGTGAACATTTTATTCATAAGAACAGCCTTCCTGAAGCTCTTCTTTTAGCCATTAAGCCAGTGTACCGAGCCCACGCTTCACTTGAGTTCCTCTAGAAATGTACACTTGGAAAAACTCACAACCCTAATGAGAGTTTAAATTTTCTTATTTGCAAAAGATGTCCAAAGACAACATTTGTTCCCAGCCATTTGGCGAAAATGGCTGCTTTTGAGGCTGCTTCAGTCTACAATGATGGAAACAAAGGGATTAATGTACTAAAGCTGCTAGGATTTGAACCAGGCATGTTTGCACAGAAAATGCTAGGACAAATCGACAGCCTTCGTGTCATGAAAGCAGATGCTGCTATCATAAATAAGTCCAAGTTGACAAGACAAAAAAAAAAAAAAGAGGGGCAACAAAACAGGTGTAGAGTATCAGGAAGGAGAGGAAGAGTACAGTTATGGAGACTTTTAGACCCTGAAACACTGAAAAAACTAACATGCATTTATATTTTCTTGTTTTTCTAGGTTTTTTCATTTTCAGGGTGTAGGTACATTTTTCTCCAGAACTACTCGCAGAATTAAAGAGAAAATTGAAACTGACATAGAAAATTACATTGTATACAATTGACTGGAAGCATTTTTTGATATGCCAATTATTTTGGAAACTAGGGTCTTACCAAGTAACATTCTGTACCGGTACATAAAAAATGAATCCAAACTTTATAATCGTTTCAAAATTCAACTAATGAAAAATCTAAGAAACTGTTCCAGGAAACAAAGTTCCTTGTGCTCTAAAATATGTGTGGAAAATTATAAAGCGATATCTGCATATTTTTTTGAAAAAAAAAAATGTACCCAACTGATGCGATAAAATATAACCTATAAGGATTTTTTTGAAAGAGTTCAAATATTAACCCAAAAATCTATAAGTCATTGCACAATAGGCTTTACTCATTATGAATGCCTGTGCAAATTTTCATTGATCTGTGTTTAATATTACAAAAGTTATGCCAATTTTAAAACCTCTCTGTTATTCAGCCATCGTCTCCCCTTAATATTTATTGCCTCGGTAACCATATGGGAGGCTCATGTGATCTTTATACTTCAGTTTTAGATGATTAACTTTTAGATTATGTTCTGGACGATTATTTTCATTTTTCATTTCTGTGGGGTCTTGATTATGGAAAAATTAGAAAGCCTCTGAAAGGACCCCTCATAACATTTGATTTAAAATAATTTCTAAATATTAATTATGGCTACCGTAGTTAATTGTACAACCATTACCCCTTCAAAATTCTTGATGACGAGGACATTCCTGGGATGTAAGCGATCAGATTACCCCACTGAGTACTCATGTGAATTAGAATTCCATTAAAACATTAACGAATGCAGGAGTGGAGTTATGAACAGGCTATAATAATTAATATAGTGGGGTAAAAATAATGTGCTATTTACATTCTAATAGCTATCACACAGCTTCCTTTAGTGAGTTTTGTGTGGTATGGGCTTCAAATAATTTATAAGTGATCTATAATAATGAATCTGAAAATGTGCTCATTAACATTCCCTTTCTGTAAGCTGCAATTCATTGGAGTAGCCTAATAAATGTTTTTCTCCAGCTGTAATTTTGTCTTACAATTCATTTTTAATATTGTAGTATAGTAGCCTACTCTTTCTATTTGTACTGAAATTTTCTCAGGATATGTATACTGCTGAAGTTAATTGATATTTATAATTAACACCAATGTACAATATTGATATTTATAATTAATACCATTGTACAATATTCATTGAAAATTCCAAATTGGAAGTTAAGGCAAGGTGAAGGGGATTTTAAAAGAAAGAATAATTCCATTCATGGGAGATTTATTTAGTTTCTAATTAGAATGGAAATTATGTGCCACATCCTTGTAGCTGGACAAAAAGACGTAAGTATAAGTTGTTATTTTTCTCCAGGCACCTCCTCAGTTTCCAAATTTTTAACAATTTTTTTTTAGAATTTTTTAAATATTAAATTGTATCCCCGCCCAGTTCAAACTTGTGTTGACCGACTGAAGAGTTACTACATATCGTAGGCAACATTGAAAAATGTCTTCAAAACTTTACATTTCCTTAGGTATTGCATTCCTGCTCTCAAGGCGTAATATAGCCTAGTAGGCATATAGTGGTCAGCACTAATAACACCAATAGCACTGATTTAAATATAGCCTACAGTATGTCACGATCCATTAAAAAAAATATACAAAAACGAAAAAAAATTAACAACCTTTTTGTTTTTAAGTTTACCTCCGACTGCCGAACGGCCGATATATCAAGCCGTGAAGAATAATTCTATTCTAATTCCTCTTTTGATAAAATAAATAAAAATATATTTCAATCAGACTTGTTCTAGTTAGACTTATTATCTTCGTGAGTTAGTACTAGAGATACCGGTACTGTAATATGTTACAAATATGTCTCTACAGTGAGGCAGAGCGAATGATCTCTATGCTGTACAGTTACTCGTTCAATTAATAGTTGGTTAAGATTTTACCGAATAGTACGTAGTACGTTTGTCATGCGCTGAGACGGTCGTGTGAGTTCGGGTGACTGTGAAGAATGAATCGTCGGGCCGTGACGTCATAGCGGACCGCTATGGCCTTTCTCTCGGTGGTCACGGTGCAGCACACTTGCTAGTGCTCACACTGTATAAGATACCTCTATACTATCTAGTGATACTCCAAGTTATGACACTGTACTATACACACTGTAGAGTGTGCAGCACACTTGCTAGTGCTCACACTGTATAAGATACCTCTATACTATCTAGTGATGCTCCATGTTATGACACTGTACTATACACACTGTTGAGTGTGCAGCACACTTGCTAGTGCTCACACTGTATAAGATACCTCTATACTATCTAGTGATACTCCAAGTTATGACACTGTACTATACACACTGTAGAGTGTGCAGCACACTTGCTAGTGCTCACACTGTATAAGATACCTCTATACTACCTAGTGATACTCCAAGTTATGACACTGTACTATACACACTGTAGAATGTGCAGCACACTTGCTAGAGCTCACACTGTATAAGATACCTCTATACTATCTAGTGATGCTCCATGTTATGACACTGTACTATACACACTGTAGAGTGTGCAGCACACTTGCTAGTGCTCACACTGTATAAGATACCTCTATACTATCTAGTGATGATCTATGTTATGACACTGTACTATACACACTGTAGAGTGTGCAGCACACTTGCTACTGCTCACACTGTATAAGATACCTCTATATTATCTAGTGATACTCCATGTTATGACACTGTACTATACACACTGTAGAGTGTGCAGCACACTTGCTAGTACTCACACTGTATAAGATACCTCTATACTATCTAGTGATGATCCATGTTATGACACTGTACTATACACACTGTAGAGTGTGCAGCACACTTGCTAGTGCTCACACTGTATAAGATACCTCTATACTATCTAGTGATACTCCATGTTATGACACTGTACTATACACACTGTAGAGTGTGCAGCACACTTGCTAGTGCTCACACTGTATAAGATACCTCTATACTATCTAGTGATGATCTATGTTATGACACTGTACTATACACACTGTAGAGTGTGCAGCACACTTGCTACTGCTCACACTGTATAAGATACCTCTATATTATCTAGTGATACTCCATGTTATGACACTGTACTATACACACTGTAGAGTGTGCAGCACACTTGCTAGTACTCACACTGTATAAGATACCTCTATACTATCTAGTGATGATCCATGTTATGACACTGTACTATACACACTGTAGAGTGTGCAGCACACTTGCTACTGCTCACACTGTATAAGATACCTATATACTATCTAGTGATACTCCATGTTATGACACTGTACTATACACACTGTAGAGTGTGCAGCACACTTGCTACTGCTCACACTGTATAAGATACATATATACTATCTAGTGATACTCCATGTTATGACACTGTACTATACACACTGTAGAGTGTGCAGCACACTTGCTAGTGCTCACACTGTATAAGATACCTCTATACTATCTAGTGATACTCCATGTTATGACACTATACTATACACACTGTAGAGTGTGCAGCACACTTGCTAGTGCTCACACTGTATAAGATACCTCTATACTATCTAGTGATGATCTATGTTATGACACTGTACTATACACACTGTAGAGTGTGCAGCACACTTGCTAGTGCTCACACTGTATAAGATACCTCTATACTATCTAGTGATACTCCAAGTTATGACACTGTACTATACACACTGTAGAGTGTGCAGCACACTTGCTAGTGCTCACACTGTATAAGATACCTCTATACTATCTAGTGATACTCCATGTTATGACACTGTACTATACACACTGTAGAGTGTGCAGCACACTTGCTAGTGCTCACACTGTATAAGATACCTCTATACTATCTAGTGATGCTCCATGTTATGACACTGTACTATACACACTGTAGAGTGTGCAGCACACTTGCTACTGCTCACACTGTATAAGATACCTCTATACTATCTAGTGATACTCCATGTTATGACACTGTACTCTACACATTGTAGAGTGTGCAGCACACTTGCTAGTGCTCACACTGTATACGATACCTCTATACTATCTAGTGATGCTCCATGTTATGACACTGTACTATACACACTGTAGAGTAGCCTATGCAGCACCATTGCTAGTGCCAGGGTTACGGTGAAGTGCTCAGCGGTATCTGCAGAGGAAGAGGTGAACTCTCGCACAGTGCGGTTGGTGGAAGGGGCAGCCTACTGCTCAGGTTTAATAGGGCAAACTATTGTCCATATTATGATGGGCAGAGTTTGGTCCAACGGCAAAATGAGCGGAGGAGGAGCCAATCACTCTCATGGCTCCCAATGGTCATAGAGGTGGAAGAGGTCAGGCCAGACGGACTGGCTGTAAAGACGCACCGGCTGGGCAACCGCACTCAGCATGTCACCCCTCATGCGGTCGAAACTCAAAAACAGTAAAGAATCACAAATTGATTATTGGATCATGGAACATCAGAACTTTGCTTGATATGGACAATAACGTTAGACCTGAGAGAAGCTCAGCTCTTGTAACCCATGAGTTATCAAGACTCAATGTTGACATTGCTGCTCTCAGTGAAAGTAGGCAGTCTTCTGAGGGCATGATTACTGAATCTGGAAAAGGATATACCATTATCTGGAAATGAAAGGAGGAGGGTGAATGTCGTAATCATGGTGTGGGCTTCGCTGTGAAGGCCAAACTGGTAAATTATCACCAACTTACGCCCATTGCAATCAGCGAAAGGCTCATGACAGTTCGCATACCACTCTCAGAAGGTTCCTTTATGACGCTCATCTCTGCTTATGCTCCTACCATAGATTCTGATGATGAAGTAAAGGCTTAATTCTATAATCAGCTAAGTGAAATCATCTCCAGGGTACCATCTGCAGATAAACTCTTGCTCCTCGGTGATTTCAATGCGAGAGTTGGGAAAGATCACAGGCCATGGAATCATGTGATGAGCAAACAAGGACTTGGAAAATATAATTCCCATGCACTATTGCTTTTTGGTCTTTGTGCAGAACACGAACTTTTCATTACCAACACGCAGTTCCGGCTACCTAACCACTTCAAAACCACGTGGATGCATTCTCGTTCCAAACATTGGCACATTCATGATTATATCATTACCCGGCAATGTGATAAGAAGGGCACTCATATTACCAGAACAGCAAGGAATATAGACGATTGTTGGACAGATCATAAACTTCTTATATGTAAGCTCAGGATATCCATCAGACCTAAACCACCTAGAAACATCAAAAATTTGCCAAGAAGGAAGTTTAATACATCCAAACTTCAGGATGAATCCATCTATAAAAAATTTGGAAACAGGATCGTCACCCAGTTATCAGAAAACCCAGTAACGAATGCCATTCAGCAAGACTGGGCCACACTACAGAAGATTATCACACAGTCAGCTGAGGAAACCATTGTTTTTTTAGTGCGGAAAAGAGAAGACTGGTTTGATGACAACAATGAAGAAATTCTGTCTCTCATCAATGCCAAAAGGAATGTCCATCTTGCCCATCTTCAAGACCCAACTTCCAACACAAAGAGAGATAAACTACTGGAACTCAAGGTAAATGTCAGACGCACATAAGGCAGATTAAAAATACTTGGTGGCAACAGAAGGCTCAGGAACTGCAGAGACTATCGGATGCTCGAGACTTGAGGAACTTCTATGCAGTGGGGCCGATAACCTAGATGTTAGGCCCCTTAAAACAACAATTATCATCATCATCATCATCATCTTCTATGCAGTACTTAAGGAAATATATGGACCATCTCGCTCATTATCAGGTACAATGAAAAGCGCTGATAATTCTACTACCTTTACTGATAGTCAAGAAATCTTGGAACGCTGGATGGAGCACTTCCTCAATCTCCTAAATCGTCCATCAGCAGCTGCTGAAGACTTCCTTTGTGATGTGCCGCAACAACCTGAACTACTGTGGTTGGCAGTACCTCCTACCTATCACGAATTCAGTGCAGCTCTCACCCAATTTAAAACCAGAAAGGCACCTGGCCCAGATAACATCCCTCTGGAATTTTATTCAAGCCAGAGGTCATTCCCTCAAAACAAGGATTTTCACCCTTATCTTTAGAATATGGGAATCATGAAAGGTACCTGGAGACCTAAAGAATGCCACTATCATCACGATCTTTAAAAAGGGTGATCGCAGTGTTTGAGGCAATTACCGTGGTAAATCACTGCTATCAATTGTGGGGAAGAGGCTTGCAAGAATTCTACCTAACCGCCTCAAGGTTATCTCTGTGAAGATCCTCCCAGAGTCACAAAGCGGATTTAGAGCTTCCAGAAGCACAATTGACTTGATTTTCTGTGTGAGACAGCTACAAGAAAAATGTAGAGAACAACAGAATCCACTCTTCTTAGTCTTTTATGATTTGGAATAGGCATTTGATGCGGTTCCAAGACCAGCCATGTGGGCGGTGCTGAAGCGGTTTGGTTGCCCACAGCGTTTTGTAGATCTAATCAAGGCTTTCCATGATGGCATGACAGGTCATGTTTGCCATCAGAATAAGATGTCCGATGAATTTCCTATTACCCATGGAATGAAATAAGTATGTGTACTGGCTCCAACGCTTTTTGCGCTGTACTTGGCTGCAATGCTTTATGATTCACCCACAAACACCCCAGGAGTGAAGGTCAAGTATTGTTTTGATGGAGGGATTTTCAACCTCACTCGTCTCCGCTCCTTGAGGAAAACTCAGGTCACTAATGTTACTAATATGTTGTATGCAGATGATGCTGCGTCGCCAACTCTCACACCAGAAGAGCTGCAAGAGTCAGTTAATTGTTACAAAGGTGCATGTGACCGCTTTGGTCTTACCATAAATGTCAATAAGACTTAAGTCTTGGCACAACCTTCACCAGGTACACCTCTTCCTCGATTCAATATCTCCAACTCAAATTTGCCATTAGAACAGGTAGACCACTTCTCGTACCTGGGCAGTACCATTTCTGTGAGCTGTACCTGTGAGCAGGATGTGGATAAGAGAATTGGCGCAGCCCATGCAGCATATGGACGATTAGCGCACCGGGTCTTCATGAATGAAGATCTGTCCATGAGTACAAAGCTTATGGTGTACAAAGCAGTAGTAATTTCTACATTGTTGTATGGCTGTGAAACGTAGACCCTTTAACGACGTGATCTTAGGAAGCTTGAGTGCTTGCACCTACAAAAACTTCGATCAATTGAGAGGATTAAATGGGAAGACCGCATCACCAATATTGCTGTTCTTGAAAAGGCACAAATCAACAGCATAGAATCATCCATAATAGGTCACCAATTTAGATGGATTGGTCATGTCCATCGGATGGATGATGTGAGATTATCTCGTCAAATGCTCTATGGTGAGCTATGCTATGGCACCAGACCTCATGGTGGTCCTAAGAGGCACTGCAAGGACCAATTTAAGCAGACCCTGAAATTGACAGGTCTTGATCCAAAAACCTGGGACTTGCTGGCTGAAGACCGTTCAACTTGGCGCCGTACCATCTCGGATACTGTAAAAACGTTTTGAAAGAGATCGACGCACACATGAAGAGGCCAAGCGTCAAGCTAGGAAACTTCGAGCAGCCCAACCACGTCCTCCTCCAGCAATACTATGTGACTTGTGTGGACGCTTGTTCTATGCCAGGATTGGACTCGTTACTCACCGTTAACTCATCCACAAACTGGACTGAAGGAAGAAGATTTATACTCGGATTCGAGTTAAAGCCGATGATGATGATGATGACTTGGTGCATTATATAGTAAAGAATTTGATCAGCAAGTTTATAAATAGAAAATTATAATAAGAAATAATAGATAAAATATATTAACAACACAGCCTCGTCAGAATTTGTAGTTTTAGGCATTTTTACTTTTAAATTTAGTTCCTATTTGGATTATGGACGTATATCAGATTTTACGTTTTGTAGCAATTTGTGTGACTGGTTTTTTGTTAATATTACATGTAACAATGGAGATTAAAATAATGCAACACAATAACACGTCATATAATAAAATAGAGATAATATAGTAGAATAGAAAGTGACGGCACAAATAAGTGTCAAACGTATCAGCAAAATGCCGCGATAGAAGACTTGGAAACAAGCGTCATAGTTGTGACCATCAGGATCATAATAAACAATGAATCAGCATGTTGGATGTGGAAGGTTTGAAAATTAAATGTTCTTTCTGGTGACTTAATCATCCTAAGCAAAACTTGGAGTAACAAAAATACTGTATATTTTGAGCTCAACAAAATGGCGCATAATGTAATTCAGTTCATTTATAAATCCAAGACGGTGGCCGTTCGAATTTCTAAAATATACTCGTATTTCTCATCATCATCATCATCATCTTCTTCATTTCCCCTTTTCCAACTGACACTGGGTGGGGGCAAATATGGTTCCTCTCCACGTTGTTCTGTCATTCCACCATTCCTCTTCCGACACGGTGTTCCAATCCAGGTTCCTTTTACTAATATTATTCTTCACCGAGTCAATCCAACGCATTATTAGTCTTCCTCGTCCTCTCTTCCCTGTCATCCGTCGTTCCAGAGCTCGTCTTGGTAGACTTACTTCATTCATCCGTTTGACATGACCAAACCATCTCAATCTGTTTTGCTCCAGTTTGTCATTTAATTTTTGTACTCCCAGTTCTTTCCGTATATCTTCATTTCTCACTCTGTCTCACCTCGTTTTCTGGACCATACTTCTCAGGAATCTCATCTCAGCTGCCTGTACTCTGCTCTCATCCCTCTCAGTCATTGTCCAAGTTTCTGCTGCATATTTCATTATAGGAACATAATATGCTTTGAACATAACTTCTTTAGCCTTAATTGGTATAGGCTATCCTTGTTCCATACTAGTCCCCGTACCTGTTGGTAGAAAGCACTCCCGAGTTGTATTCTTCTGCTAATCTCCAAATCTAGTCTTCCATCTTCAGCCAGTTCACTTCCCAAGTATTTGAAGTGTTTCACCATTTCCAATTCCTTATCTCCTACTTTGATTACTCATTTTCCTTCTTTCTTACCTCTACTCATCACCACTGTTTTACTCTTCTACACATTTATCTTCAATCCCCATTGCACAATCTTTTCATTTATTACGTCTAACTGTTCTTGTACCTCCATCTCATCATCGTATTTCTATTTCCTATTATAGCTATGGGAGCGATATGTGGTGGGCCGTTATTGGGTACGTAATTTAACTCAGACGGAAATTACATAAAAATGGGCAGTTTGGTTCTTCACAGGACTATTTGTTATATAACTGATGTATCGTCGACTTACAAGTGAAACACATTAAGTAAGCGAGGACGTTCTTGAGAAGATAAGCATTGAGCATTTGTAGTAACATCTCCCTTCCGCATAACCTTCACGCTGACTTAGTGTGTAGCGTATCACTTGTAAGCCTGCGATGTGGGCTATATACTGTATCGCAGTTATTTCAAGAAAGAGTATTTTCGTATAATGAATATACAGTATAGTTCTTACAGTTTCCTCATTAACGAGTGGCTCGCCTTTGAAACCTAGCTGGGTGGATATGTTTAAATTCCATGTCTCCGGGATGCCAAGGCTTTCCCAGCGCGAGGCACAGCGCTGTCAACTCTTCACCGTAGCGACTGAGAGCAAGCAGCTATACTGGACAGAACTATGTGTAGATGTGCAATATTGGACACCTGACAACTGCTTGATACGCTCACTGGCCGCCAGGACCGTACTGTGGATTCCGCATGCAGTGATAGAGGAAGCATGCTATTGGTCAAGAATCGTCAGCTTTTGGTCAGCAGTGAACAATGGATATTGCCAGCGCGTTTGAGCCGCCGCCCGTTAACGAGGAAAGTGTGAGAACTATACTGCCGAAAAAAAGGTCACCCTTTTAGAGGATACCAATTCACTCAAGATGTATTGTGGCAACAGTGCATATGGAGTACCGGTTCATGAAATGATTAAATATACAGATCAATAGGTCATGCGGTTCAGACATACCAGGTACCGACCCATGCTGAAACACCCATATTAGTACGAGGTGTAGCATCCACGGGCGGCAATGCAGGCACTGACTCTTGCATCCAGTCGATCATACAGATGGCGAATACTGCCTTGGGATACGTTATTCCATGCCTACTCGACCTGTTCACACAATTCAGTAAGAGTTGTGGGTGGACGAGTCGCACGAGTCACTTGTCGGCCCATCATGTCCCACACGTGCTCGATTGGCCACAAGTTCGGCGATCGTGCTGGCCAGGGAAGTAGCTGCACGTCTTACAGAGCACGTTGAGTTGCTCGGGGAGTGTGTGGGTGAGCATTATCCTGTTGGAACAACACATGCCCTTCCTGTTGCAAGAACGGCAAAAGAACGGGTCTTACTACTTCCTGCACGTACCGAGCGCTGGTTAACGTTCCTTCCACAAACACCAAAGGTGAATGAGAGTTGTAGCTAATCGCACCCCAGACCATAAGGCCTGGGATGGGGTCGGTGTGTCTTGGACGAATGCACTCTACGAGACAGCGCTCATCAGGTCTACGTCGAACGCGCCAACGACCATCACTTGCGTGCAGGCAGAATCTGCTTTCATCGCTGAAGACCACGGCGCGCCATTCCATCTTCAAGGTGATCCTCTGACGGCAACATTCGAGCCGTGCACGTCGATGCTGTGGTGTGAGTGGAAGACGGGCTAGAGGTGTACGTGCCCGTAGTCCCGCTGCTAGTAACCAGTTCGCAACAGTTCGTGTTGACACTTCTGGGCTCACAAACCCTCGTATCTGTGCTGTGTGGTAGCTGTACGATCTGTCACTGCTGTCCTTACAATACGACGATCCTGGCGGACGTCGGTGCTGCGTGGACGTCCAGAACCTCGTCTATGGGTGTGAGAATGTTCACGTGACCACTAATACCAGCATCGTTGCACAACGGACACAGCACGTCCAACTTGTTTGACAATTCTCTGAAAGTACCATCCCGCTACTCGAAGGCCACAATTTGACCCCCTTCAAACTTGCTCAGTTGGCTGTAGGAAGCACGAGTGCATCTCCGTGGCATTGTACCTGCTTGCTTCACACGTTTGCACCACAATGAGCCGTATGGCTGTGATCTTTCCCTATTAAATGGTAGACACAGATGGCGCTCTGGTATCTATGCCACTACGCTATCTGTTGGCGGACGACGTTGAAACCCTTATCAGTACTTCTACTATCCCCCAGGTGGCATCTGCCGTCATCGGATCAAAATCGACGTTGTCTTTTCAGGTGACCTAATTTTCTTTTTTTCTGGCAGTGTATAATTACTTGTATCGCAAATCTAGCTGTCATGAAATTTTTCGTTAGTGTTCGATGATTCGTGGTCCTCCATTTAAATAAACAGTCTCAGTTTGTTCCCGTTTTGTCTGAAAACCACGATTGATATCCATTAGATCCAGTCCAGTTTATGTTTTCAGAAACGAAACAACTCTGGCACTCACACCAGAGAGCCTGTGATTCGTCACTCGAAGCTTTCGAGGAGGAGTTGTCGAGGAACATTAATATGTGAGGATTTACGCATTCCATTTCTGTCTCTTTTAAATGCATTTATGTAGTTCATATTTCCTTCAAAGCACATTCCCCTCTTAATTGGACTTACTACCTAGGTATGTTGCACAATCCAACTGCAGTGCTATTCTCCACTGCCGTGGCTGGGAGACTATTCAGGCTTAATGCATTACGGTGCTATGTTATTCTGCATCGTTATAGGTAACTAACGAGAATATTAGTGCTGCAACTTGCAACATAATGGACAGAAGGAAGAGGGAACAGGGGCGTTCCTTGTAAAGCGCGACAAGTGAACGCTCGCTTCTCTGCAAGCCTGGAGAGTGCTAGATGTCCTTCGGTTTCTTTGACATAATAATTATGTCAACCAACTATAATGATGTTAGTCACGCGATAAACTCCAGTTTTTCGAGGAGAATCGAAGGCACTGCATCTAAAAATGCTATTTTTTAGACAATAACGTCAGTAAATTATAAAAATGAAATATTTCTGTGCGTTGGTACATCGTAAATTAAAATCAAGAGCACAATATACAGAGTTTTAAAGGACGTTGACCAAGACTTGTTGCTTTGTTGATTCATTTAGGGGCCTTGAGACATCGTGGACATGAAGCCCCGAGTACTTTTGTGTGTCTACAGTCTGTATGATAATCATGGTGATGATAATGATCGTGTGGCCTCCGGAGAGGTCGAGTGCAGGTCTTTCTAGTTGACGCCCGTGGGCGACCTGCGCGTCGTAATAAGGATGAAGTGATGATGAAGACGGCACATACACCCAGTCCCCGAGCCACGGGAATTAACGCAAGGGGATTAAAATCCATGAAGGCTCGGCCGGGAAATGAACCCGGGGCACTTTGGGCCAAAGCCTAGCGCGCTAACCATTTAGCCACGGAGCCGGACATAACTATGGTGAGGGCTGCACTATGATAATAATAATAATAATAATGAAAATAATAATAATAATAATAATGATAATGTAATGGGATTTACGTCCCTTTTAACCCTGAGGCTTTTAGAGATGTCAGGGCGATGGAAGTTTGCCATCAAGGGGGTCATTAACGTGTCAGTTAATCGACTGACACGGCTCACTCGCATTTTATCACCCTCAAATGCCAAATGACTACGCCTGGATTCCATCCCGCAACCTTTGGCACATCAGGCGAGAGTTCCAGGCAGCCAGACGGTTGCAGTAATGTGTGTATTTGTATTTGGTATTAGGACTGGGTTGGAGACGCCCGTCACCATCTGGAATAGAAATGGGAAAGCAAACACACCTCTAGGATGAATAAGGTAAGATTCAAACCCACCTCTTTTGAATTGTACCTCATGAAACTATATGTGCCCCGTTCCATCCCTCAGACCAGAAATATTCCGTGGCAGAGCCAGGAATCGAACCCGAACCTCAGAGGTGACAATCATCCAAGAATTCTAGCCAGTGTACCACGAGGTGGTCTCATCCCAGACTAAACAATTTTACATTAATGAGGGAGTTCTACCTTCAAGTACGACATTTTGAAACCTATCAGTGCATTAAGTAACAAGATGTTCAGTAAGGAACATGTAGCCTTCTTTCTCCTAGGTGTATGGGTATAGTTTTAACTCGTTGTCCTTATCATGGAGTATAATTGAATGTTCTTGTGGTTAACTCTACGTGTTGTACGCTATCAAACTCCCCGTTTACTAAGTTTCGTTTTAATTCCGCTTTTGCATCCATTGGAATTGATTGGAACATTAGAAACTTACGCCCATCTACCATCTTGAATGTAAGGAATAGTTTACCTTGCACCTTCTTCAGAGAAGGCCTTCTATGTGAGACTACATATTTGCAGTGTTTTGTGATTGTACCTGCAATAAATAATGCTTTGTCCATATTAATGAATGACATATTCAAGATAGCGGCTGAGTGCTATATACAGAAAAATAGTCTGATGAAAAATGCAAGCGAGGTATCTTAGGCTATATATTTCTCCCCTTTCACAAAGTTTCATGTTAATTGCGCAATTTTATCTTGAGTTATTGATTTTGAAGATTCATTAGCATGCTCAGCCACCATCTGGAATACATAGAGGGAATGCTATTTTGCCTTTGGCATACAATGCCCATATACGGTTCTACAGTGCATTGATGCTAAATTGAGATGTTGGATCTCTAAACTATGTAAGGTAATTTGTTTGTATGTTCAATAGTTCCAAGATGGCTGCGCGCTATTTTCGGTGTGATATTACTATGGATAATGGAGGCGAGGTCTTGTGTATGGTACTCCTCTCACACTACATTTCGCGTAATTGTACTATTATATCGTGAATTAATAATGTTCGAGTCTTAATAACCGTATGGTTTCGCTGTACTTTTGACGTGATCATAAGAAGTCACATGCAAGATTCTATATTACTGCTAATTTTCGTTGTTGTATCTTAAAAATACTTTGAGTTGTTCATTATCATATTCTATACTTTCAAGATGAGAACCACGCGTTGTATTCAGTGATTTTCAGCCTGTTTTCATCATATGATAAATAGGCTTATGAGATCACGTTTTGTCCGTGTGTGTGCGTATGTATTTGTGTGTGTGTGTGTGTGTGTGTCCCTCCCTCCCCCTCCCCTGCTTAATAAAATCTAAACGGCTGGAGCTATTTCAATGTTACTCAGTAAGAAGATCGTACTATTTTGTCTGCCCACACCGTGACTTTAAAATTTTAATACGTTTAACCAATCCAACATGGCTGCCACGCGTAATAATTCACCGGCATTCTATATCGCCTAAAGTATTACTGATGAAAAATGAAAATCCATAGCCTGCTTCCAGTCTCCGACCGGTTCAGGAATGGAATGAATGAAGCCCCCATCTAGCGGCGAGGATATGGACTGTGCCGGCTGCCGAGACCTGACGCACTCCTCTGGGGCAATGATTAAATGAATGACAGATGAAATGAAATGATAGTGGAGAGTGTTGCTGGAATGAAATTTTGACAGGGAAAACCGGAGTACCCGGAGAAAAACCTGTCTGCCTCCGTTTTGTCCAGCACAGATCTCACATGGAGTGACCGGGATTTGAACCACGGACCCAGCAGTGAGAGGCCGGCGTGCTGCCACCTAAGCCACGGAGGCTTCCTGATATCACGCTCAAATTTTGTATGGGGACAGAGAATACTAAAGTAAGTTCCGTTATGTGACATTTTAAACCTTTCAAGTACAAAACTAACATGTAGGCCAAGCGAAGTTAGAATATGCAAATGGCATTTTCTCGCGATTTTATCATCCGAGCGCAGTGAAATTTGGCACAGTAAATACTTAAACAATATTTAATCTACTGGCATCTAATTTAATTCAATTGTTTCCGTAATCGCATTATGGCAGTTGTGCGAAATTTTAAAATTAAGTTTTTATTTTTTGCGCCCTAATCATGCGACCCAAGTGAATGTTTGCATAAGAAAATTCATATAATGGTACATAACTCTATGGCCTACATATAGAACAATTCAACATGGCGATCATCAGAAATATTTAGATGGTTCTCAATATCTGCGAATCTATTACAGCATTCAAACTGAAATTTTGTATGTTGATAGAGGCTATAAGCATAAGTTCATCAATGGGACTTTCAATAACCTGATGAACACAAATCCAACATGGTGGCGACGCGAAATGTAAATATTTATATGGAATCGAGACTTAATTATCTGAGTGCAATGACATTTAGCACGGTGAATCTTCATACGAGTTCATATTGGCATCTATTTCAATTAAAAGTGAAGCCTGTGCGAAATTTTAAAAGTCACGTATATATTTCTCTTGTCCTAAACATGAAATTGAAATGCAATGAGCCACAACTATATTACTCATCTATGAAAATACACAGCCAGCTTCAAGTCGACCGACCGGGTCAGGGAATGGAATGAATGAAGCCCCCATCTAGCCTCCGCTTTTTCCAACGCAAATCTCTCATGGAATGACCGGGATTTGAACCACGTACCCAGTGGTGAGACGCTGTGGGTAGATTATTAGCTTGGGAATAACCTAACCCCCCAAGGGAAGATGATGAAAAAAAAGAAGTGGGTTTCGGACTGGAGAGAAAGGATGGAGAAATAGGACGAGAGTCCAACAGAAGTTATAATTTTAATTTTAAGTATACTCAAAGGCAGCTGCCACTTCAAATCCGCTTTCCGATACCTAAAGTGGGTAGGGACCTGGACGATGCTAACAGGAAACGCAGCTGGAACTTGGGCTATTCGCAAGAAAGTTGCAATAGCGTATTCCCTCTCAAGCATAATTATACCTACTATGGGGAAGGGTGGTCTGGCAAGACAAAGAGTAACAGATTTATTGTGTATCTGTTCAAAGGAGTTTGTTTCTAAACAAGTATTTTGAAGAGTACAAATAATTTGAATCCGCCTTGATATTTTAGTTCTTGAAATTGTCGAATTTCTAAAGAGCGACCGAATGCTTCCAAGAAGGATAGGGATAAAGCAATTATACCCTTGGGAATAATTTTGGTAAGTGTACCAATAGTTGCATTTAGAAATGACTAAGCTTTTACCCAGAAAGGCGCCGACTAAAAGTTTAGACAATGAGAAACACTTAAATTTTGAAAAACCAACCATAAGTGGTAGAGAGAATCTCCACAAGCAGGAAGCAGGCGTAGCGAGCTATGCTTGCCTTACTGGCCAGTTATAATTAGCTATTAAAGCTAAGAGAGACTTTACTAAGTTAATAACTAAGAGTTCTTGCTCAAATGCAACAAGTGGTGAAAACCTTATCAATGGATTTATTTTTATTAAAGAGGGCATAAACCTAGGATGAGTCAGGGAAGACAGGATCTTGCCTAACCGTTATGTTAGAGAAATGATAAAGCAAAGAACAAATCTTAATTTATTTAACAATGTAAAAGGAAGTAGTTTATGTAACAAATATATAATTTTGATTTTTATAAACATTTGGGGTCGCAGACCTCCGAAAACATCTAAAGCTTGCGCCAGGCTATTGACAATTCTTTTGGTTTTAAACCATTTATATGCTTTAAAATCTTCGTAAGATTTTGAAATGTTGTTAAGATTAACAAATGGGAAATTTAAAGATAATTGACGTAATTAAAGTTAAACAATAAATCAAGTACAAGATGTGTACTTTAAGGATTTCTAGATAGGTATCTTAGAAATATGAACAAATAACAACTTCGAAAGTCACAAAAAAAAACAGGAAGAAATGAAATAGAAGTTTCTATAACTTCTTGTATTAATACAGAGCTACATTTGGAAGGAAGTTTCTAGAA
The DNA here is from genome assembly GCA_946902985.2 of Meconema thalassinum. NCBI lineage: Eukaryota > Metazoa > Arthropoda > Insecta > Orthoptera > Tettigoniidae > Meconema > Meconema thalassinum. The sequence goes on along the minus strand of OX336389.2, from coordinate 488,331,013 downwards.
CTCCAATGTTTAAGTAGGGATCACGAGAAAAATGGGGCAAATTTCCCTTTCGTGAAACCTAGAGATAACTCACTTTTGAGTAAAAAGAATTGGATTCCCTCATTAGAAGGGAGAAACAATATACTTTAAGGCGTGTACTAGACACGAAGTTTTACAGACATTAATTCGTTTTACGTGGAGCAAGTAAGGGAGGGCACTTATTGAGAGTGACACCTCTTTGAAAAAAGACCTAAAGTAACAATTTTATTATTCTAGTTTGTTAGTAAAGGGTTTGGGAAAGATCAAATGGGATTGTGGAAGAGTGTTCATGGCCATATTTATTGTACTCGGACGATCGCGACGCGGATGAAAATTTGAACAGGCACTGTTTTCACTATAGTCTGTTGATATAGTTGAAAAGTTCACTGTAGTAGCACAAAAAGTTTACAGAAAGAAAAGTTATTGCAGTTATGTAAAAGTTGAGTTTTGGCTTGAGAGAATGATGAGTTGTAGTTTCTATGGGCGGCAGTTAAATACGGCAGAAAATTTCCCACGTAGGAAGACAATTTATGTGGATTAGAAATTTATCCCACATAAGTTTCTCAGCGAAGAAAGTATTCCCATATCAAGTGGAAAATACATGACAGTATAACTGGTAGATAGAGTGTAGGTTCTGGAAGGTTCCAGAGCAATGATGAGTTGTTTAAATTGTGTAGAGAATCCCTCGGCGGAAAACTAGATTATATAGACAGTGGGTGTTTTAGAAATATCCCTCGATGTGAGATAGCATCTCAGAAATCTTTCATTTTGAAAGTTAGACTTGATAGTTCGAGTTTGATCAAGAAGATCTCTAGAAAGCAGTTATTTTGTCACATATAGCAATTTTCACTGTCTATAAAATCCAAATAAAAGCATTGAACCTTTTAAAAGCTATGAGAATGTGGTTAAAACATGAAGTCGGTACTTATCTTTGCTTCATGAAGAAGGCGATGTTGCTGTTGACGGTTGATTCTAAAACTCGAACATGGCGTCGAATTTAAAAGTTTGCCTCTAGAGTAGAGGAGGCGAGCTTTAGTTAAGCTCCAACTGACTGGTTTGACTTCAGACGCACAAGTGAGACCCGCTCAACGGAGCGCGGAGAGACCAGGGAAGGGAAAAGAGTGGGGGTAGGAGACAAAAGGAATACATATAAGAATAGCCAACATAACAGAAGTAAATTTTCTCTTGATGAAATGGTCTTCAAAGAGTTGATAGTAGGCGTCACTAGCGCAGCCTGGTGGGTGAAAAAGTAGACGAAGTTCTCTTGATCACGGAGATGATAGCTGGCGATAACGACGAGATCTGGTGGCTAGATTGGTAAGGAAGTCCTCTTGTACAGGGAAGAATTGAGGAACTTCAGAGATTCGCTGCTAGATGACGCTAGGTGGGTCATGGAAGATATATATCTAGAACAGACTTACAGGTAGTGTAAGAAACATATACCAACAAAGAGAAATCATGAGATCACTGTTGGTGTTTGCGAAAAAAGGAAGGGATGAACTAAAGCAAAGAGAAGCAAAAGCTTACTCTGTCTTGCCGTGTATTCCAAAGAATACACCACGCTGGCCTTCAGCCGCCTAAGCCACGGAGGCATTATAATACTCATCTCCTGGCATAAATATATATGGCATATAGGCTATTTAAAACAATATAATATGGCGTCCATACGATCGGCAACATTTCACTGGTTCTCAATATCTCCGAAACTATTCAAGCAATGGAACTAACATTTTGTATTACGTTAGAGGACTGAGAAACACAAAAACATCATGACAGCCAAGTGATTTCCAATAATATTATACATTTTCTGATGATCTAATCACCCAAGTGCAATGAAACTTGGCAAAGCGAATCTTTGTTCAGATCTCAAAGTAGAGGCATCTAATGATGTTCAATTATTTACAAACAATTAAGATGGCATTAATTCGAAATTTTAAACCGCATGTTTAGCTTATTTTCATTTTAAGAAAAAAAAATAGGCTTATGAGATCACATTTTGTCCATGTGTGTGTATGAGTGTGTGTGTTTCCCCTCTAATAACTTCTAAACGGCTTGAGCGATTTCAGTTAAACTCAGTAAGGTCATAGCATCATCTTGGTCGACCCCGACCGTATCCTTCAAATTTTATTACGTCTCACCAATCCAACATGTCGGCTGTGCGAAATATTTCACCAGCATCCAATATCTCCGATACTAATACTGATATCACCCTGAAATGTTGTACGGTGATCAAAGGCACTACTAGAAGTTCCTCTATGAGACTTTCGAAAATCTGGTAACCACAACACCAACATGGCGGCCAAGTGAAAATGAGAATTTTAAATAGACTTTCTCGCGATTTAACCATCCAAACGCAATGAACCATGGTAGAAACAAATGTTTAAACACATTGTAATGCACTGGCATCTAATTTAGTTCAATTGTTTACTAAACCTCAAGATGGCGGCTGTGCAAAATATTTCACCGGCATTCTATATCTCCCAAACTATTACTGATGTCGCCCTGAAATTATGTACGGCGATAAAGGGCACTTCTGTAAGTTTATCTATCTATTTTTCAAAACCTTTAAAGTACAAAACAAACATGGCGGCCAAGCGAAGTTGAAATATGTTAATAGACTTCTGTCACGATTTAACCATCTGAGCGCAGTGAAATATGGTATAGTAAATGATTATACATATTGTAATGCACTGGCATCTAATATAGTTCAATTGTGTACATAACCTCGAGATGGCGGCTGTGCGAAATTTTAAAATTAAGTTTTTATTTATTCTGTCGTAATCATGCGATCGAAGTGAAAGTTTGAATAATGAACATGTGAAATAATATTCCTTTAATGGTACATAACTCTATGGCCTATACATATAACAATCCAACATGGCGGCCATCCGAAATATTTAGACGGTTCTCAATATCTACGAATCTTTTACAGCAATCAGATTTTTTTTACGTTCATAGAGGCTATGAACATAAGTTCACCTATAGGACTTTCAATAACCTCGTGAACACAAATCCAACATGGCGGTGACGCGAAGTATAAATATTTAAATGGACGTTTCCCGCGATTTAACCATCCGAGTGCTGTGAAACTTGGTACGGTAAATGCGTATACAAATGTTAATCCACTGGCATCTAATTTATTTCAATTGTTTTCATAACCACAAGATGGCAGATATGCGAAATTTTAAGATCTCGATTTTTACTTCTTATGTCCTAATCATGCGGTTGAAGTTTGAATACTACATGTACACCATAATCTTGATGAAATAGTACTTAACACTGAGACCTACATACTGTAGGCTATATAAAAATCCAACATGGCGACAATCCGAAATATTCGACGGTTCTCAATAACTACGAATCTATCACAGCAATCAAACTGAAATGTTGTATGTAGATTGAGGCAATTAAAATAAGCAGGATAATATGAAAATAGGCTTTAGTTCTTCACGGAACTACTCGTTTAATTCTCGTATCTTAATCAGGCGATTGAAAAGATGATTCTTCAGGATGGGCTATGAGAATAATCATAATCTAATGGCACTAATTTCTGTAGCTTTTTTTTCGTAAATCAAAGAAGCCGAGCATTTGACTTTTCTAATAATTAATTCCGGTGGTTCGTTGCAGAAGGATGCCATCTCACGGGAGGAGTTTTTAATCACCGATATTGAAAGCTATATATTCTAGCACATAACTTCTTATTGTAATGGAATTTTTGAATAATTAGGTCGTGATCCATAACCTAGTATAGTATATCACAAGGAAAATTCATTTTAATAGCCAGGAGAGCGTTAATGGGAATGACCAGTAAGATGTAAGAAAATAGGCTACTTAGTTCTTCACGGAGCTACATATGATTTAGTTCAGCAAGATCCCGTATATCGTACTTCTATCTTAGTAAGTTTCGTTTTAATTGCGTAATTGTGTTCTGAAAGACTCACTGTTTCGATTCCATGTCATCTTGCTTTGGACATACTCTACCCCATATAGAACTTTACCGTATCACTAAATTTGGTTATTGTATTTCTATAACACAGAATGTTTTTATTTTTAAATTATGATAATTCAGGATGGCCGCTGCGCGCTATATGTAGTGCAATAAATGTATCACTAACGCTACTGATGGATCTTATATAATACTCCTCATCTACCAAGTTTCGCCATAATTGTGCAATAGCGTTTATGAGTTACAAATTGGTATAATTAAATATTACGCCTAGCCGCCATCTTGAATATGTGGAGCCACTGTTCATTTGCTTTGGACATACGAAGCGACTTAAAAGGTTCTATTTTATTACATATTTTTGTTATTATAGTTCTAGGATACCGAAAGTTATTAATTTATTTTGAAATGTCATGGATGGCTTGTGCACTATATCCAGTGTGATAATATTTTAACTAATGTAAGCGTGAGCTCTTACATGCTACTCACCTCTTGGCAAGATTCGTCAGAATTACCAAATTTCATTCAGAGCTGTCGTTTTTAATGTCTCAACAGTTCGCACAGCCGCCATCTTTAATGTAAGTAGAGTCTGTTCTTTTGGCGTGGCCATACGTTCCCACCTTGTCATTAATTTTCGTAACTGTACCTCTAAATTAAAATTTCATTATTGGAAGATGACGGGTGCGCATAATATTCACGGTCCTATGGGCATATCGTTACTAACAGGCGGTCTTTAAATAAAACTATCTGATTGCCAAGTAGACTACAATGAACATTAATTCATTGGATCATATATTATTCATTATAATGCTTGTATGATTTTAACGGCTGCCACCTTGAAATTGTTTGGGATTGGCTACGTGGCTCAGCGGTAACGATCTCGCATGCTGTGACCAAGGTTGCAGGATCGAATCCTCGCGTAGTCAGTTGGCATATGAGGGTGCATAAATGTGAGGGAGTCATGTTAGTAGATTTACTGGCACGTTAAAGATCCCTCTCGGGGCAAACGTCCGGCACCCCGGCGTCTCTAAAAGTCACTGTAGTTAAAAGGGTCGTAAAACAAATAACATTATTATTATTAAACTGTTTGGCTGATGACCTTGTAGATTGAGCGTAGTACGCTTCCCATATGGAGGTATGTTTTTTCCAAAATTTTACCTCAAATTATTAGCAATGAAGGTAATGATGCCAACTTTAGTGTTTAAAATGGAATGATACTGTTTTCTCCAACTGGCAGAATATCTCTGATTACTGGGAATCTAGACAGACAATATACTAAAAAATTGTGAAGTTACTTCTTGAAATGTCAGTAATATTCCAAACAGTGATTTCAGAGTATGAGCACGTTCTCCATCAAAGTGCTTGTTTTGATCTTTGTTGTTGATTCATTGAGGGCCTTTGCGACATCGTGGTCATGTATCCCCAGTACCTGTGTCATTGTGTTGACTGTGCTTGTGTGAGTATGCTCAATTGGAACTAGGATTCGTGTAGGTGTCGACCATGGCCCTACCTTAGGTACTATCGTGGCATTTGACTGGAGTACGAGTATAAAACCACTTCTAGGATGACTGAGGGGGGAATTTAACTCATCTCTTCTCAGATCTGCCTCACAAGGCTCAGACCAGAATTAAATGACTTGGCAGAACCAGGAATCGGAACCGAACGTCCGCGGTGACAGCCAAGAAAACTAGCCACTACGCCTCCCAAGGTGGGCCTTGTATTGATCGTGATCACAGAGGCACATACGTTAGAGATAGTCTATGTCTCGTATATGAAATAAATTATAATGCATTCCGTCCGATACAAATGTTTGTTCGTAATGTTGTTATTTAATGATGATTATGATGATAAATGTTATTTTATGGGTCCTAACATCTAGGTTATCGGCCCCTAGTTGTTATTTAATAAAGGCGTTAGAACACATAGGTAACCAGACCCTTGTGTATGAGTGTGTATGAAAGTTGTCTCATAACCTGACATATGAAACACTTTCATATTACAACCAAAAACACAACTGATAAATTATGTTAGCTTTCTCATAATCATTTGATTGTGGCTAGTGCACAGGAAACTTCAATTTCAAGGCTCAAGATGTTGATGATGATGATGATTGATGTTGTTTAAAGAGGCCTAATATCTACTTTATTGGCCGATAACCAAATAAATGAGTTATAAGCGAGTAGTTCCGAGAAGAACTAATAATAATAATTTTAATTGGTATTCTGCCCCAAGGCAGGTCCGAGCCTCCGAAGAGGCTACCCCCAGCCGGAGTTTACTTGCGGTAGGGTGGCCAGGGCCTTTCCGCTCCTCCTTATGTCGGCCAACAGCGCGCAGTGCCTAGGACCGGCATACCATCCAAGTTCCGACTGCGCCCAATGTTGCTTAACTGCGGAGTTCTCATTGGATCCGGTGTTTCAACACGGCTAGGCCGTTGGCCCAATAATAATAATAATAATAATAATAATAATAATAATAATAATAATAATAATGCCAGTGGTGACATGCTGTACTGTACAGTCCTTGTTTTGAGCTCCTCACATTTCCGCTTTTTATGTAAGTTTTACACGTTAATATGGTTAGTTTACGATTTCTATGGTGATTTTTAAGGACTCTTGTCGAAAACAAGTGTGTGTTATAGTGCTTGTGGATATATCAACGTCATAATCATCAAAATACAGCTGCGAAATGTTTGTTTACATTCATGTCGTGGTTGCTACATCGTTAGTTACAGTGCCATATAACCCCAAATGCCTTCTCGAAATGGGTTATGTACGGTGTTTTGTGTGTAATTGGGATGTTTCAAGCCCATTTATTATATACTTCATATAATGTGTGGAAGTCATCGGACTGTTTTCGTGTTAATACTACGAATGGTAAAGTTAACATCTGCTTAACCTTCAAAATTAGGTTACACGTATTTGCTACATATATTCTTGTATGTATTCCTTCTCTGCTGTTCGTTTTCACTTAAATGACGTCTACTATTGTAATATAAGCACTATCTCTGCAAGATAAGTATACCTAATATCTAATGTGTGTTGTGAGAAATCTGCAATGACAAGGTACGTGCTAACCAGAAATGACGAGATATACTAAATGGGGTAGGCAGGACTCCTGAGCCGTAGTGAAGGCAACCTGTCTAGGAGATCGAAAACTCCAAAATTAAACCTACAATGGTAGCGTCTGACCCGGAACGGGCGGCTGCCAACAGCGTCTGTATCCCATTTTAGGGACGGCTGATAACAAAACCTGGCTGTAGGTATAAAAGACAATCCCATCTATTTCATGATGGAGAAATTAACGAGTAATGCCTCGGATGAAATGCCGCTGCCTGGGGAGCGCCAGGGCACGTTTGGAGCCGGTGCTGGACGTGACAGTATGCGAGCCGCCGGTGGTAGAGGGCTGAACAGGCGGGCCCCTACCGGGCAAGATCCCGAAATCATTACAGCCGACAAGCGTTTGCATGATGAGCCTGAGCAGCGAAGTGAATCATTATCTAGTACTTCACCTGCTGAAGGTGCTGCACAGGTAACTCAACCTGTGCTCACCCAGGCAGGACGGCCACGACAGCGTATTAAATGGACAAATGTCATGAATGAAACCATAATACACACTTATTTTAGGGTTACTGACTTCGGACAGAATTCAGTTGGTTATAGGCAACGCTTACATTCTGAATTTGCGTTGCATTACCCTGAACTAACTGTGACCGAACAGAGAGTATCTGATCAATACAGGGCTATTCTACGGAATAATCTTATCCCTGAAGCCAGAATGAACACCATTAAAGAAGAGGTACGGATTGAGAAGGAAGGTGTGAATGGAGACACTCGGAACAATGTTCCTGAAGAATTGGAGTCGGCACAAGCTGATAGCCAGAACCTTCAAGAAGTAGATCCAGTTTCCATGCAAATTATCGATCAACACCAAATTGGAATGTTGAAGAATGAAATGATGACTACAGTCATAGAGTTTTATGGAACTGATACAAATTTCAGGCCGAAAATACCGAAAGTCAATAGTTTAAGAAAGCTGACAAAGATACTGAGTATCATGAATCGGGATGTTTTTCCGGAACATGTTGAAGCATCTGCCAATCTGGAATCCCTTCATACTATTATTTACTGTGGTGCAGTAACTGTTGTATACCGACAGTAGTGGCTACGTGGGCTAAAGCGCTGCCTTAGTTCAAGGGGCCAAGCTCTCTGCTGACTCGGTAGACGCGTGGGTTCGAGCCCCACCGTCGGCTGTCCTTGAGATGGTTTTCCGTGGTTTCCCCAGTTTCATCACCAGGCAAATGCTGGGACAGTACCTTCTGACAGGCCACGGCCGCTTCCTTCCACATCCTTGCCCAGTTTCATTCATCTTCATCCATTCCATCTCTCATCCCGACGCGCAGGTCGCCCACGGGCGTCGACTAGAAAGACCTGCACTCGGCCTCTCAGGAGGCTACACGACAAAAAAAAGTAACTGTTGTGAGAGCTATGGGTATTGGACAACATGAACGGAAAAAGCAAATGCCATCGATGCCAAACTGGGAAAGAAGACTTGTTGGAAGGATTCAACAGCTCAGGGCAGATATTGCTAGAATGACACAATATGTTCGTGGTACAAGAACAAGAAAATTACTGAGGAAAGCTGAGCACATAATGAGACAAAACACAGACCACACACAGCGAGATGTACCGAATTCAACACCTGAAGAGTGCTTAGATATCTTGAAACAAAGGCTGTCTGTTTTATCCGCCAGACTTGCAAAGTATAGGGAGAGTATGAAGAGGAAGAAAGATAACTTCCTTTTCGCCAACTCAGAGAGAAGATTCTATCAGACTCTGGGTAAGATAAAGGTTTCTGCGGACAAAAACTATCCGACTAAAGAAGAAGTTCAAGAATTTTGGGGCAAACAACTGTCTACACCATCTCATCATAACACTCAATCAAGTTGGTTAAGAGAAGAACAGCAAGCTTCCCAAAGACTTGAGCAAATGCAACACGAGAAATTCACCACAAATGATATTAAGGAAGTTATCAACAACTTAGCGAATTGGAAAGCCCCTGGCCCCGACCAGATTCAGAATTTTTGGTATAAGAAGTTCTGGAGCATCCACAATCGACCAGGTGAGTTCATTAATGATGCCATCCTTCATCCTGATAGCTTGCCCGAATTCATCACACGTGGCATCACATATTTGCTTCCAAAAGATCTTCAGAATACATGGTATCCTACAAAATATCGTCCCATCACATGTCTGGCCATGTTGTATAAGATCATTACATCATGCTTGGCTAACAGGATATATGCACACTGTGAAAGAAACAATATAATTGCCGTGCAACAGAAAGGTTGTAAAAAGGGTTCAAAAGGGTGCAAAGAACAACTAATAATTGACTCAGTTGTGTGTGGCCAGACATACTTAAATCACCGAAACCTTCACATGGCGTACATCGATTATAAGAAGGCCTTTGATTCTGTTCCCCATGACTGGCTAGTAGCAGTGCTGCGATTGTATAGGATCAATGAGGTATTTGTCAGTTTCTTGGAGTATGGCTGCGTGGCTCAGGGGTAACGTTCTCGCTTGCTGAGCCCAAGGTTGCAGGTTCGAAACCTGGCGCAGTCAGCTGGCATTTGAGGGTGCGCAAATGCGAGGGAGCCGTGTCAGTACATTTACTGGCACGTTAAAGATCCCCTTCGGGGCAAAATTCCGGCACCCCGGCGTCTCTAAAAGCCAGTGTAGTTAAAAGGGACGTAAAACCAATAACATTATTATTTATTATCAGTTTCTTGGAAAGGGTTATGTCAGCATGGCAAACTAGACTGTGTCTCAGTACGCCGCGCGGTGATATACGAACAGATGAGATATCGATTCGGAGAGGCATCTTTCAAGGAGACTCCCTTAGCCCCTTATGGTTTGTCCTGGCAATGAATCCTTTATCTACCCAGCTTAACTCTACTCACTCCGGCTTTTCTATCAAGATTGGAAAGAGAGTTGGTACTCGGCTAAATCATCTCCTATACATGGACGACCTTAAACTCTATGCCGAAACAGAGTCGCATCTGGAAAACTTGTTGAGAATAGTTGAAGCATTCTCACGAGACATACAAATGGGATTTGGTTTGGACAAGTGTCGGACACTAAAGGTGGTGAGAGGAAAAGTACGGAAGTCCGGGTATGAGCTGGAAGATGGACAGCATATTAGGGCTATGTTGGCAGAAGACACCTACAAATACTTAGGATTAAAACAAGCTAAGCATATTGACCATGTGTCAATAAAGAAAGATCTGTCCTGTGAATTTGTCAAAAGATTAAAACAAATCATAAAAACGCACTTGAACAGCAAAAACCTAGTGAAAGCTGTTAACACGTATGCTGTACATAATCAAATGGTGTAAAACGGACATCGAAGGACTTGAGCGAAAAATGAGAACGATGCTCACAAAAGGAAGGAAACACCACCCACGATCTTCAATAGAGCGATTGACTCTGCCCAGAAGCCTAGTTGGACGTGGGTTCGTTGACATTGATAATCAGATGAAACGACAGATAGTCAGCCTTAGGGAGTACTTCTACTCAGAAGCGAGGTCATCTGTACTTCACAGAGCCATCAGTGAGGCGGACAGATCAACGCCACTGGTCTTGTGTCAGCAAGAGATTCAACACCTCCTACATACTGACCTTCAGAAGATGGAAGCATGGAAAGCAAAACCTTTGCACGGAAGACATCCAAATGAGGTGAGTCAAGCAAATGTTGATATAACTGCGTCAAACTACTGGCTCACTTCAGGACAGATCTTTCCAGAAACTGAAGGTTTTATGCTAGCAATTCAAGACCAAGTCATCCCTACAAGGAACTACCTCAAGTTCATTGTAAAAGATCCCGCTGTACCAGATGATAAGTGCCGCCACGGCTGTCAACAGTCAGAAACAATACAGCATATTACATCTGCATGTAGATATTTCCTGGCAACAGAGCACAAACAAAGGGATGATGCAGTTGCTAAAATCTTGCATCAGGAGTTGGCTGATAAGTTTCAGCTATTGAAAGGAAAAAAAGTTCCGTACCACCAATATCAGCCAGAGTGTGTTCTTGAAAACAATGAATACAAGCTGTATTGGGACCGAACTATTTTGACTGATCAATCGGTATCACACAACAGGCCAGATCTGGTGGTTGTAAACAAGAAAACCAAGCAAACTACATTGATTGATGTTGCGATTCCTAACAATAAGAATCTCCAGTCAAAACACATTGAAAAGATCACCAAATACAGCGAGTTGGTCGACCCTATCAAAAGACAATGGCATGTAGAGCGAGTGAAGACCATACCTATCATTGTCTCGAGTACGGGCGTGATCCCAAGTACCTTGCTCCAAGGCCTTAAAGAACTGGATCTGGATACTCGGCTGTACAAACTAATGCAGAAGGCAGCAGTTCTATCAACAACCAGAATCGTTCGAAAGTTCATGGGTAGCGAAATTCTAGCTTAGAATTTGCTGTTTCCGTAGCTATACTTTGGTTCACTGAAGCCCGTATAGTTACGTTGTAATATACCAGAAATGTGTTATATGTACTGTATAAACCGATAATAATAATAATGAAATGAAATCCACAGCCTGCTTCCAGTCTCCGACCGGGTCAGGAATGGAATGAATGAAGCCCCCATCTAGCGGCGAGGATATGAACTGTGCCGGCTGCCGAGGCCTGACGCACTCCTCTGGGGCAATGATTAAAATAATGGCAGATGAAATGAAATGATAGTGGAGAGTGTTGCTGGAATGAAATATTTGACAGGGAAAACCGGAGTACCCGGAGAAAAACCTGTCTGCCTCCGTTTTGTCCAGCACAGATCTCACATGGAGTGACCGGGATTTGAACCACGGGCCCAGCGGTGAGAGGCCGGCGTGCGGCTGCCTAAGCCACGGAGGCTCCGATATATAATAATAATGCTGTGCTTAATAATAATAACAACAATAATAATAATGTTGTTGGTTTTGCGTCCCTCTTATCTACTGCGGCTTTTAGAGACGCCGGGGTGCCGGAATTTGGCCCCGAAGGAGATCTTTAGCGTGCCAGTAAATCTACTGACACGAATCCCTCGCAATTGCGCTTCCTCTGTCAAAAGCTAATGAAATATTCCCACCAAAACCTACGAGCAGTCACTTTCGACATCTTTAACAGAAGAATAATGTTTCAAATCAATTTTTAAATGTAATGTTTTTTAAGGATATCCATTTATTTATTTACAGTTCATTTGAACCTAAATATAGCTTTCAGAATATTTTTACTCTAAGTATTAATTAGAATAGATTTTACCTTAGATAGAAGCTGAAGAAGACTCTATCGAAGGGCCGAAACCTGTACATTAACTCTCCGTTAGTCGCATTGGGTTTGATAGCCCTTTGGATTTGTTTAGTTTTTCTTTAACGCTCCGTTAGTAGTACTGGGTCTGATAGTCATTTAGGTTTGTTTAGTTTTTATTTAACTCTCCGTTAGTCGCGCTGGGTCTGATAGCCCTTTAGGTTTTTAAATTTTCTTTATAGAAAAACTTAACAACCCAAAGGACTGTCAGACCCAGAGCGACTAACAGAGGGTCAAAGAAAAACTGAGCAAACCAAAAGGGCTATCAGACCCAGCGCGAATAATTCAATACCGGTATATGTTTCATGAATAATTGATAGGCGAATTAACTTGAAGAATTATATGTAAGTCAATACAGAAACATATCCTGCATTACCTATCCTGGTAAATGTTATTACCCATTGCAATTTGGGTATGATCGTGTGGACCGACTGGAAAGAATTTAAAATTCGTTTAATAAGGCAACTCTGGCTTTCTACATGATATCACCTTCCTAGACTTCTTGGCTAATTTTTTCCCGTATTAAATTGTAACTGTCGGAAAGTTTATTATCTGATTGAGTTATATAGAGGCAAGCTTGATATCCGGATCAAGTATGCCTCCATTCTGCACTTATCCCTGCTGTTCGTTTGTATCAACACTCTAGCCAAATGCTAATTATTCTTTCTTCTTTGCTTTGTTATTGGCAATCCAGAAAACGAGAAAAATATCCTAGCCTGAATTGCCAACTACAGTAATCGGCTTACCCAGAGCTAGTGCAAACAGCTGTGGCGCCACATCCAATAACTGACGGGACTTGCTGTTTGCTTGCCCGTTACAGCGCAATAACTTAATTTATGTTTAATTTAAAACCATAAGTTTTATCACAAACAACGTAAAAGTTGTTTCTCTGCCACAGATAGCTCTGTATAGCTTGTCACATGCAACTAGCATAATGCACAGTAATTAACGCTAGCACCGATGTCACTTTCACATTAATGCAATTCAAATTCAACAAATTCATATAAAATGTCGATACGTACAACATGTCATAAATTCTGTCTATATTGGGTGTAATGCGGACTCACTCCATATCAAATATATATCAGCCACCCTCTGTGATCTCCGGGCACGTATTGAGACTCCAGTCAAAAGTCATGGGTTTGATTCCTGGCTATACCAAGAAATTGAATTATGGTCTTAGGGTTGAAACGGTAATACTGGTTATCTGACACACCCAAATAAACGGGACGAAAATGGCCAGGAAGTCCAATCCCCTAAATGACACAATTTTGTTTAGCGTATGGCTTTTAGTGCCGGGAGTGTCCGAAGACATGTTCGGCTCGCCAGTTTTGTAGCTGCTTCGAGACGGACACCCAATGGGTGAGCTACAAGTACCGTTGGGGAGGGAAGGAGGGAAGTGGGAATGTAAGGACGAGGAGTTGGAAGTTAGCGGCTGTGGCATATAGTTAGGGACCAACCCCGGCATTTGCCTGGAAGGAAGATGGGAAACCACAGAAGACAATCTTCAAGGTTGCCGGCGGGGGGATTCGAACCTCCTCGCCTCCCGGATGTGAGCGACTGCCATCAGTCATGCCGTAACCACCACGGCTAACTCACCCGGTAATGACACAATAATAATAGCGAACATGAATACACTGGGATTAAAATCATCTCAGGATGAGCTATGAAGTGAACCCTCGCTGTCTTCAGAGAAAGCAACTATGTCCCTTCCTCTAGACCTTGAGAGTGGTTAAAAAAAAAAAAAAAAGTAGTGATTTAAGCCCACCGGCGCTTATGACTAGTACTTCTGCGACGCTTTCGTTGTCTTCCAATATCTCCTCAGTCCTTCCTCTCCTGTGTGAGGGGTGGTCGGGTCTTAATCACTTTGGGTGGTGGGGACCAAGAGTTAACACTATCACAACATTTGGAACGGTCAAGAGTATCACATTCTAAAATCCCAGCGTTATTCAAGTCTTGTTTCACTTCATCAAGCCACAAGCTGCCAGTGTTGGAGCCATTAATCAAGTTGAAGATCTTCTTGGTGATACTATCGTTCCACATCCGGAAGAGATGGCCGTAAAATTTCAGTCGTCTCCGTCGCATGATAGTGGTGGCTGGTTCCAGCTGACGGTATAGTTCGGTGTTTGCTTTAAGTCGATAAGAGCCCTCTAGGAGCAATCTTGGTCCATGAATTTTTCGAAGAATACGTCTTCGACTTTCTCCAAATCATCCATGTTGCCTTTGTTGTTCATCAAGAAAGTCTCTGCTGCAAATAAATACGGTGGTCTAATAACGGTTTTATAATGACAGATCTTTGCATTTTTTGAAATACACCGCTTGTTGTAGCGGTTAGGTGATACATAGTAGTTTGCATTGACTTTAGTGCACCTGTCCGAGATTGAAGTGACATCTCTGCCATTCGGGTGGACCCTTTCGCCGAGATAACGGAAGCGATCAACTTTTCCAATTGTTCCATATGCAGTTGTTAAAGGGGCTTTCCCGTAATGACGACTCGCAAAATACTTGGTTTTGTCATACGATATTTGTAGACCTGCCTTCTTCGCTATCTCGTGTAGTGCTTGGACAGAAATAACAGCATCCGTAGAGTTGTTTATTAGGATTGCTATGTCATCTGCAAATACCAAGCATCTGATCTCGATTTTACGAGTTCCAGCTCCAATGGTCACCAGCTTGATTCCCAGATTCCTCAAAGCATATTCCCATGTATTGATCACTTTATCAAGCACAAGATTAAATACAATAGGGGAAAGGCCATCCCCTTTTAATTACTACTTCTTTAGAGACGTCAACGTGCCGTACATTTTCCCAGAAGAGGATCTTAAGCCCACCAGTAAATGTACTGACACCGGTCTTCTCGCACCTAAGTATCCTCAAATGCCAATTGATGGTACCGGATTTTGATTGTTGTTGTTAATTCATTTAGGGGCTTGGGACATCTTGGCCATAAACCCCGTGTAGTTGGGTATGTGTTTAACTTGTTTGATAACCCATATTTATGTGATGACTGTAGTAGTGAGAGTCATGGATGAGGTAGGCGCCTCGGGACCTGAAGTAAGGTACAATCCCGGCAGTTGCCTGGAGCGTATGCGGAAAAACCGATGGAAAAGTCACACTCAGGATAGCCGCTGTCAGCGCCTGGTTCAGGCTTACAATCTCCGGACATGCTGCAGCTGCCCACACGAGCATGGTGCACGGTCTAACGAGCACGGCTACGCCAAGGGGCAATTAAATTTCATCACGCAACCTGGAGTACAGCAGGAGTGAACATTACCACTGCACTACGCAGCCAGCCAATGCCAATAAATAAATAAATAAATAAACAAAAAAAAAAAAAAAACTTGATTGATTTTTTTTCATTTAGGGGTTTAGACTCATCAGTTCAACACGATAGCCATAAGTGTCAAATCAGTCGGATAACCTATGATGTTGATGTTCTTGTACTGTGAGGTATTGGTTGTTGCTGTTCTATGTTACGAAACGTCGTGATCAGCTGTCCCTTCTTGTACAATCGTTGGGTAATATATTTGAATGGTAGCATTGGTGGTGACAGAGGTTAGTGTTCCGAACGCTGCATTTTGACTGGCCCTATGCATTGAGAGAACGAACTGATAAGTATAATTCGAACCCACCTGCCTCTACTGGGCTATGCTGGCCCATTACTTGATAATTTATAATCTTTCGCAGTAAAAAATACAAACAAAAAAAAAACATGTCATGAAAAGCCTAAGAGCTGGTAAGTACTGTAATATATATATTTTCTACTGCGTGCAGAGCAAAACTAAATTTAACACAATCATGGTTATGTGGTTGAAAGTCACAACCTCCGTCTAATATAATTGGACACTTCACGAAATGCCAAAAGCAATTTTAGCACATGACGCGAAGCAAATAATCCAAATTTTCCATACGCATGTTACAAACCTACAAACCAGGATCTGTCATTACAGCTAAGGACGAGGGCTTGACCGAAGCAACTGCTCGTGTGGTCAGGGGGACGGGTGGGTTACTTATAAGAGCGGAGGTCCATGGTGTGGGGGTATGGATCAAATCACTATGGATTTTATGGTACATTTGCCTCTTGAAACAAGGTGGTTAGGTATATTGTCAGGACCCCGTGACGTAGCCGTGCGCATTCATTCGTGCACCACGACTGCCATGCGGAGCTACAAGATGGCTAGAAATCGGTGGTTTGCATTCTGGTGCCAACAGCGGCCATCCTGAGTGTGGTTTGTCCGTGGTTTTAACCACACTCCCTCCAGACAAATGGCGAGATGTTACCATACATCGTCCCGTGGTGCAGCCGTGCTCGTTAAATCGTGCACCATGGCCGCGAGGGCAGCTGCGGAAAGTTTGGAGATCACAGTTTTGAATCCTGGCGTTAATAGCGGCTATCTTGAATGTTGTTTACCCCTGGGTTTTCCACAATCCCACCAGGCAAATGCCGGGATAATACCTTACGTCAGGTCCCGGGGCACCTACCTCAACCGCGTCTCTAATAGCCTACAGCTACACACACTACTACAGTCACCACATCAATACAGGTTATCAGACCAGTTCAACACACACCCAACTACAAGAGGCTGATGGCCAAGATGCCCAAGCCTCTTAAGGGGATAATCTGGCAATAAAATATTGAATTTTTGTGTTTTTCTTTTTTGGCCTAAATATGTTCATTCATATCAGTGCTTTCATAGTACAAAAGGATTTTGTGAATTTCCAAATAGAAATGTAGAAAAAATATAATTAAATACTAGTCTGCAGCTGAGGAGTGAGTGTGGCATCATATGATAGCTGTCACAATGTTACTTGTTTGCTCTGAAAAAATGATATGAATGTAAGGAGTGAATCTGGACTTTGGTGCCATCTCTTGAGCATTCCAGGTATTCCAGTGTTCTTTGAGATGCAGGTATTTATTTATGCTCTATGATCATAAGGTCTTTGAAGTCGTTAGTAAACAAATAAGTGTCTACATTGTATAATCTGGTCAAAGTGCCCAAAGGATGTATTTGTATCCAAGAAAAATGTAGAACTAGCTGTGATAGAAGCTGTTTCACAGTTCAATCAAGGGTGCTATCTGACAGAAGCAACGAGAACAACAGAGACCACTCCACTGTCAGCAATAAGGAAGCGACTGAGCAAAGTTAGAGACGAGCGACGAAGGAAACAAAAGGCAAAACGGTGCTTAGATTTCGAAGAACGAAGATGACATGCATCAAGGTAGACGGCCATACACAGTTACACACCGCGGAAGCTCGAAAGAGAAAAGAAGGAACAACATACAGCCCAGGTGGATTTTAGAGCAAGGATCGGCGGACGATTGTGCTGTGTAACTTTGACTGTTTTTATCTTTAATTTGTGAAATTGAACACTTAAATATAACTTTTTCCTAGTAAATATTTTTGAATTTGATGAAATTTTTGGAGATAATCCCTACTAACAGTGCTAACAGTCTTGAGTATCATTTTCTTTTTAAAGTATTTAAAAACGAAAATATTGATAAGTATATGTTTTAATTATTTCAGTAAGAAGATTCAAAATTTTGAAAATTAATTTTAAGGTCACCACACAAGATACCAAGAAAACCTTATGGATAGTTTATTAGCTGAGGAATAACCCACCCACCAAGGGAAGATGATTAAGAAAAGGAAGTAGGTTTTGGATTGGAGAAAAAGGATAGCAAAATAGGAGGAGAGTCCCACAAAAGTTATGAATTTGACTTTCAATACATTTAGAAGCGGTTGCCACCGAAAGTCCGCTTTCGGATACCTAAAATGAGTAAGGACTTGGTCTAAGCTGACGAGAAACACCGATAGAACTTGGGCGGATTGCAACAGAGTGGCTTTTGTATAATCCCTCTCAAGCATATCTAAGACTACTATAGGGAAAGGTGATGGTCTGGCAGAGCTAAGAGTAACAAATTTGTTGCAAGGCTTTTCAAAGAAATTCGTTTTGTGAAATAATTCGAAGAATGCCAATAATTTAAATCAAGTTTGGTATTTCCAATTTTCGAAATTATAGAGTTCCTGAGAAAAGCAACCCAGTGCTTCCAGGAAGGATAGCGATGAAAAATTATAACCTGGGGAGTAATTTTGTTGAATATGCCAATGGTTGCATTTAGAAATGGCTAAGCTTTTACTCGGCGAGAAGCCGGCTAAAAGTTTAGACAAAAAGAAACACTTATCTTTTTGAAAACTGACCATAAGTTTTCGGAGAGGATCTCCACAAGCAGGTAGCTGGCGTAGCGAGCTTTACTTGCCTTACTGGCCAATTAGAATTAGCTATTAAAGCTAAAAGAATCTTTAGTGAGGTTACTGCTAAGAGTTCTTGCTCAAATGCAACGAGTGGTGAAAGCCCTATTAATGGTTTTAATGGCATCAAGTAGGGAGAGCCAAGGAGGACAGGATCTTGCTTACCCGTTGTATTAGAAAAATGAAAAAGCAAAAACAAATATTTAATTTATTTAACAAATTAGAGGAAGTTGATATCTTTAACAATTAAATATGTTTCAATCTTATTAACAATTTGGGGTCGCAGACCTCCGACAACATGTAGAAATTGCTCCAGGCAAATAATAATTGTTAAGGTTTTAAACCTGGTACTAAAATCTTGGTAAGATTTTTAAAAAGATAATGAAATAATTAAAGTTTAAACATTAAATTGAGTACAAGGAGTGTACTATAGGAAATTTCTGAACGAATATTCTAGAGAGAATAACAACTTCGAAAATAACAATAAGGAAAACATAAAGAATAAAATAGAAGTTCCTACAACTTCTTATATTTAAACAGAATTACTTTATGAGAATTATACAAAAGAGGGCAGGTCACTTACTGTGAAACCTGAAGAGATAATCAAAAGGAAGGTTCTCGACCTCCTATATTTTAGATAGGAATCACGAGCCAAATGGGGCAGTTTCCATTTAGTGAGACCTAAAAAATAACTCACACAAGAGTTGAAAGAATTGTTTTCCCTGATTTGAAGGGAGAAACAATGTAAGTTTGAAACGTGTATAAAACACTTAATTATACAGCTATTACTTAATGATAAACAAGCAAAATGGAAGGGCACTTCACAGAGTGACACCTTATTGAAACAGACCTGAATTTAAAGTTTATTACAGATTGTTAGTAAGAGGTTTAGGAAAGAGAAATAGGGATGGAGGAAAAATGTTCATGGCCGTATTTAATATAAACGGACGATCGCGACGCGGTAGAAAAGTGGAGCAAGCACTGATTATCACTATAGTCTGTAAAGATTGATGCAAAGTTCACTAAAGAAACACTAAAGTTTATGAGAAATAAAGTTATTGCAATTATGGAAATAACTGATTGCACTATATAGGTGAGAGTCTATTTCTTGAAAAAGTTGTGATTTACAATTAAATGCGCCATAGAATGTTCCAACGGGGGAAGAAAGTTCGCTATTGCAGTAATTTAAGGAAGATTCCTCATTTTAACTAGCATTTTCACAAGTGCGTGAACAATACTTGACGGCAAGACTCGCAGATAGAGTACAAGATCTCGAAGGTTCCAGAACGACCTTAGCAGAAAATGGGGTTGAGAAAATCCAACGGAGGAACTAGCTTTATAATTATAGACAGCGGGTATTAGATAATATCCCACGTAGTGAGAGGATTTCTCATTTAAATAGCTTAAGAAAAGCTCTTTTTTAGTAAGGTTGGCTTATATAAGCGAAAGCTCAACATGGCAAATCCCACGAAGAATGTTTTTTGCCCCAAAATAAATACTTTCACACTGTCTATAAAAGTATCATTAAAATCACTTGGAAGTTAAAACCATGAAGATGAGGTTAAAACTTTTAAAATGGTACTTATCTTGATTTCATGTTGAAGTCGAAGTTTCCGTTGATGACTACCTAGCCAACATGGCGTAGAAGAGTGTGTGCCTCTTGGTTTGAGGAGGCTAGCTCGAGTGGAGCTTTGACTGACCGAGTCAACTGCAGACTGAGAAGTGAGAGCTGCTCAACGGAGCACGGAGGGACCAAGGAAGGGGAAAAGAGTGTGGGGTAGGAGACAAAAGGAGAACATATAAGTATTGCCAATATTGTAACAAAAAATGATCTCTTGCTGAGCTGGTCTTCAAAGAGTTGATAACAGTTGATACTAGCGCAGCATGGTGAGTAAAGAAGTGGACGTAGTCCTCCTGCTCAAGGAGAAAATAGCTGGCGATGATAACAGGATCTGGTGGCCAAATGGATAAGTAAGTCCTCTAGCACTAGGAAGAATTGAGGAGCTTCAGAGATTCGCTGCGAGATGACGCTAGGTGGGTCACAGAAGTTATATATCTAGAACAGACTTACGAAGACATAAGAGATTTGCCTAGCAAGGAGAAAACAAAAGATCACTGTTGGTGTTTGACAAAGAAAAAGGAAGAAATGAACATGCAAGGAGCAATAAAAATTATATCTCAGGTACCGTGTATTCAAAGAATACACCATACTGGGGGTGTAACACCAACAGAGAGCAAATAAGCAGTTACACATTTAATGGAAGAGGAGCGATCAAAGACAGGGGTCTTGTAATCGAACCGTTAATGGTCAAGACTCTGACCACCCTGACTCTCCCATCTCTTCCAGGGTAACACTTGGTCACTCTACCGGAAGTCCAGACTAGAGGGGGAGAAACATCCCTAACCAAGACCAAGTCCCCCACTTTAATGTCGGGACTGGAAAGAAACCACTTCTGCCTCCGTTGCAAGGAAGTTAAATATTCTAAGTTCCATCTCTTCCAAAAAGAATTACGGAGGGCTTCAAGTTTACGCCAAACAATAGGTAGATTAAAATCCCTGTAAGAATTGGGAAGAGGAGGAGGGGCAGAAAGAGAAGTGCCGATAAGGAAGTGACCAGGGGTGAGTGGAAGTAGGTCATCAGGGTCATTGGAAAGCGGAGTTAAAGGGCGAGAGTTAACAACACCTTCAATCAGAACAGACAGTGAATTGAATTCTTCGTAAGTCAGAATTCGATTACCTAAGACTTTTCTTAAATGACGTTTAGTGAGCTTTACGCATGATTCCCACCTACCACCATGATGCGGAACGTAAGGGGGTATAAAGCGCCATTTGAAACCTTTTGAATAAGAAAAATTAGAAATTTGTTCCATGGCAGGAGAGGAAGTGAGAGCTTTCTTCCACAGGGAAGCTGCGCCCTGAAAGGTGGAAGCGTTATCAGAGAACATCTCAGAAGGAACACCACGCCTAGCAGTGAAACGAGAGACAGCTGATAAAAAATAAGAAGTAGAAGCATTCGTTACTAGTTCCAAGTGGATTGCGCCGGTAACCATGCAAACAAAGAGAGAAACATAAAGCTTACCAAACAATTTGCGTTTAGCTTCAGGAGAGTTTCGTTGATATTGGAACGGACCCATATAGTCCACGCCAGTTAAAGCAAATGGGCGTATAGGAGAAGAACGAAAAGAGGGCAGATCGCTCATTAATTGAGTATTGATTTTAGGTTTCGCTTTGAAACAAGGAATGCACTTATGAATTACAGAAGAAACTTCATGAATTCCATTTATAATCCAGTACTTTTCCCTTAAGAGGCAAAGCAGAGTACGTGTACCAACATGAAGATTACGGTAATGAAAGTCACGTATAATTAAGGAAGTTACGTGATGTTTGGAAGGCAAAATAACGGGATGCTTTTTGTCCTCAGAGAGTAAAGATTGCGAGAGCCTTCCACCTACCCTGAGTAACCCATGGTCATCAAGAAACGGGGCTAAAGCACGGAGACGGCTGGATTTGGGAAGATTTCTTTTAGAAGAAAGCAATGACAATTCAGAAGAAAAGGCTTCTTGCTGTGTCAGTTGTAAAACCTTAATGGTAGCGAGATTCAATTCATGATTGGTAAGGTGTGGTTTAGGGAGAAGAGGTTGGTCAACCACAAGATATTTCCATCTAAGGAGATAGGCGACAATTCGTAGTAATTTATGAAAAGAAGAATAGCGGGACAACAAAGGATGAGAAGCGTTGGAAACAAGACATGAAGCAATGGATAGAGGTACTTTAGCGTCAGGCAAGTTGGAGTTTGTAGCTGGGGGTTTAGAAGGCCATGAAGAAGATTTTTCGATTAGCCACAAGGGCCCATGCCAGTACAATTGGGAAGCTGCCAATTGAGAGGGTAAACAGCCACGAGAGATAATATCGGCTGGATTATCCGCACTGGGAACATGCCTCCATTGACATCCAGAAGAAAGAGCTTGAATTTTGGAAACCCTATTTGCAACGAAAGTTTGCCAGTGAGAGGGGTTCTTGGCGATCCAAGAAAGGGCGATCATGGAATCGCTCCAGAGATAGATTTGCGAGAATTCGACTTTTAATACTTCCCGTAATTTCTTGACAAGTTCCGCAGCCATGAGTGCAGCGCACAGTTCGAGCCTAGGCAAAGTGATAGTTTTAAGAGGAGCAACCTTCGATTTGGCACAAACAAGGTTGGAAACTGGAGATCCATAGAGTGAATCGTGATAAACTAAATATGCACAGCAACCATAAGCTTTTTCGGAACTATCCGCGAACACATGAAGGAAAAAAGATGCATTAGAATGAGAGCTGATTAAATTCCTGGGAATTTCAATAAGGGAAAGATCCAACAAGTTGCTGCGAAACGAGAGCCAACGATTAAGAAAAGAAAGAGGGACAGTGTCATCCCATTCACATTTAAGCGACCGCAGCTCTTGCATGAAGAGTTTGGCTATAACGATAACTGGGGCAAGGAATTGAAGTGGATCAAAAATTTTTGCAATTTCAGAGAGAATTTGTCTTTTTGTATTAGGAAGCTCTTCTGCGAGCGAAACTTTATAGATAAGAGTGTCAGTGCTAGTGCACCAGTGAACTCCTAGAGTTTTTATAGATTCGGAGTTTCCACAAATTTCGACAGAAGAAGGATCTACGTCTTCGATGGGAAACTGAGCGAGAAACTCAGGGGAGTTGGAGTTCCACTTATGGAGTGGGAAACCTCCATTCCTTAGTAATGCCTGAAGTTCTAAAGATACAAAAGAAGCTTCCTCCAAAGAGGGGAAGGATTGCAAATAATCGTCAACATAGAATGACGTAGTTAGTGCTTCAGAGGCTTTGGGGTTAAATAAATGACCATCTTGAGAGGCTAGCAAATGTAGGGATCGGATAGCAAGGAAAGCAGAGGGTTTTAAGCCATAAGTAACCGTTTTCAAGCGAAATACCTTAATGGGCTTACTGATTTCATCACGCCACAAGATTCTTTGAAGATCTCGTTGTTCTGGTTGAATTAACACTTGACGGTACATCTGTTTTATGTCGGCTATGACAGCTATGGGAAATAATCGAAAGTTTAAGAGTATAGCAGATAAATCTGATTGAATAGCAGGACCAGAATAAAGAGTGTCGTTAAGGCTGTTGCCATTAACGTCGGGTGATGAACCATTGAAAACAACTCGAATTTTATCTTTTACGAGAGGGTTTTTCCACACGGGATGATTTAAATAAACCGTTTCAATTGGGGGGTGCAATTCATCATCAGATTTGTTAACAACTTCCATATGATCTAAGCTTTCATACTCATCCATGAAATCAGTGTACTGTTGTTTAACAAGAGGTTCCTTCTTGAATTTGCTCTCGATAGCGAAGAGAGCCTTTCGAGCTTTAGACTGAGAGTTGATAAGTTTAGGAGGATTATTTAATCTTGGCATTTGAACGACGAACCGGCCATCAGAAGAACGAGTGGTGGTGTTCAAAAAAAGTTGCTCACAGAATTCATTTTCTGAAGAGGTTACATTAGGAGAATCAACATTTTCAAGCCTCCAGAACTGTTCCAGGTCAGTATTGGAGAAGTAACATTGCGATGCGGGTTGAGGAGAATAATGGGGAAGTTGCCCTGTGACGATCCATCCAAAATTAGTGTCTCTGGCGACCACGTTTGAGGATAACTTACGAACCTGTTTACGTAGGCAATTCCAGAAAACATTGGCACTAAAGAGTATGTCAATAGGGTTTTGCATATTGAAAAAAGGATCAGCTAGCCTTAAATGCGAGGGAATGTTTAACCCTGAAATATCCACAGAGTGACTTGGAGTGTCTTCTCCAATGCTATTGAGAATTAGACAATTAAGTTTAAGAAAGTTGTTTCTATGACAAGTATCTCTTATAATTAGCTTAGAGAATTGTAAAGCTTGCGATTTTGAGCTGTTGATGCCCGACACGTTGATAGAAGTGGGGTTTACAGGTAGACCTAGTTTTTTAATCAAGGAATTAGACACAAAATCATGAGTTGCCGCTGAGTCTAGAAGACCGCGTGCACGGACCCAGTTGCCAAAGTTATCCTGAACTTCGATTTGAACAGTAGACAACAATACTTGGGCACTGCGTATGGACTTGGCATTTTGAATATACGATGAAGCATTAGAACTGTTAGCACTATCATTTTTCGGAGAAGTAGATGCTGTCGATGACCTTGCCTGATCATGACGATGTAGCAAAGTATGATGAGCCTTTTCACAATGGTAGCAAAGTCTTGTGGACTTACAGTTAGAAGCAGAATGCGTGGGCGCTAGGCAGTTGAAACAATGTTTGTTCTGAGCGACTAATTTTCGTCTGTCGTCGACTGACATTTCTTTAAAAGATTTACAGAGGTATAAGGCATGGGGATCTTTACAAAGAATGCACTTTACAGGTTCGTTTAAACTTTTGCGAGGTTCGCTTTGCGTGTTTAAAACAATAGAGCTAGCAACACGACGTTCACTAGACCTGGTTGGGTAACCAGTAGTGTTTGATTTAAATTTGGATGAGCTGGACCCGGGTTTTTGGGTATTGGACGCTGAGCGTTCACTTTTGGATTTGATGGACATTAATTCGAATTTGGAACTAGGAGATGAAGGTTCACTTTGATTAGCTAGAGCGGTTAAAAGTTGGCATCTAGCGTTTATGAAAGTGACTAAATGCTCGTAAGAGTAGTCGTCTTCTTTAGAAAGTTCAATTTCCCAAGCTTTGAGGGTAGCAGCATCAACTTTAGAGACTACTAAATGTATTAGGAAAGTATCCCAATGTTCAGTAGGTTGATCTAATTGGGACAAAGCTTTAACGTGGAGTTGGGTAGTGTCAATTAAAGTACGCAAACTAGTGACGTCATTGTGCTGTGACGCAGGTAGGTTAAATAGAGCCTTCATATGGCGTTGAATACGTAAACGTAAATTTCCATATCTTTCCTTTAATAAGTTAAAGGCAATGGGGTAATTTTCGGCACGCAGAGGAAGTGCTTCAACCAACTGCAAAGCTTGACCTCGGAGGATAGATCTCAAGTAATGAAACTTGTAAATGACTTGAATATCTTCATTGTCATGAACAAGGGAGCAAAATAACTCATAGAAAGAATCCCAAGCAGATTCATCTCCAGAAAAATGGGGTAAATCAATTTTCGGTAAAGTTGGTTTGGGCTTGTGAGTGCCCTCACGGAAAGAAGTTTGTGGTTCGTGAAGGGAACCAAGAACAGAAGCGTCCTTTTTCTGCTCCTCTTCGAGTTGGCGTATTATTTTGAAAGCAGAACCTATGCCTTCGTAATATAGGTTTTCTACTTCGACACGATCTTCTGTTTGATTGAGCATGCAAGTTTCTATTTCAGTTTGAATGTTACAGTAGTTTTCATAAGAACGTTCAAAATCCTTTACACGATGTTTCAACAAATCTAATTGCGCTTCTGAGGGATCTAATTCTTTTATGTATCTTCTGAATCGGGTAATTTGCCCTTTATAGGATGCTCGTTTAGAAGTAAGTTTTTCATCCTTATCCTTATCAGTGGGAGCCATATTACAAAAGGTAGATGAAAATGTAA
Organism: Meconema thalassinum; assembly: GCA_946902985.2. Taxonomy (NCBI): domain Eukaryota; kingdom Metazoa; phylum Arthropoda; class Insecta; order Orthoptera; family Tettigoniidae; genus Meconema; species Meconema thalassinum. Next base: position 488,304,879 of record OX336389.2, on the reverse strand, counting down.
CTCACGAAACTGTGGAACCTTGGAAATGCTGTCAAACTGGCAGCAGCGAATGAGTAGAAAGAACAGGACACACCAAAGGAGACAGGAGCGGCCTCTTTCCCGTTCACAGGCTTTGCATGATGTAATTATAGCTGAAAAATCCAAAGCAGATGTTAATAATTTGCAAAGTATTGTCAAATGACACTTTTTTAAAAAGAAAAAAGAAAAAATGGGCTCTCCCGGGTTTCGGCACCAAATTTTGGATAGTTTATTAGCTGAGGAATAACCCACCCACCAAGGGAAGATGATTAAGAAAAGGAAGTAGGTTTTGGATTGGAGAAAAAGGATAGAAAAATAGGAGGAGAGTCCCACAAAAGTTATGAATTTGACTTTCAATACATTTAGAAGCGGTTGCCACCGAAAGTCCGCTTTCGGATACCTAAAATGAGTAAGGACTTGGTCTAAGCTGACGAGAAACACCGATAGAACTTGGGCGGATTGCAACAGAGTGGCTTTTGTATAATCCTTCTCAAGCATATATAAGACTACTATAGGGAAAGGTGATGGTCTGGCAGAGCTAAGAGTAACAAATTTGTTGCAAGGCTTTTCAAAGAAATTCGTTTTGCGAAATAATTCGAAGAATGCCAATAATTTAAATCAAGTTTGGTATTTCCAATTTTCGAAATTATAGAGTTCCTGAGAAAAGCGACCCAGTGCTTCCAGGAAGGATAGCGATGAAAAATTATAACCTGGGGAGTAATTTTGTTGAATATGCCAATGGTTGCATTTAGAAATGGCTAAGCTTTTACTCGGCGAGAAGCCGGCTAAAAGTTTAGACAAAAAGAAACACTTATCTTTTTGAAAACTGACCATAAGTTTTCGGAGAGGATCTCCACAAGCAGGTAGCTGGCGTAGCGAGCTTTACTTGCCTTACTGGCCAATTAGAATTAGCTATTAAAGCTAAAAGAATCTTTAGTGAAGTTACTGCTAAGAGTTCTTGCTCAAATGCAACGAGTGGTGAAAGCCCTATTAATGGTTTTAATGGCATCAAGTAGGGAGAGCCAAGGAGGACAGGATCTTGCTTACCCGTTGTATTAGAAAAATGAAAAAGCAAAAACAAATATTTAATTTATTTAACAAATTAGAGGAAGTTGATATCTTTAACAATTAAATATGTTTCAATCTTATTAACAATTTGGGGTCGCAGACCTCCGACAACATGTAGAAATTGCTCCAGGCAAATAATAATTGTTAAGGTTTTAAACCTGGTACTAAAATCTTGGTAAGATTTTTAAAAAGGCAATGAAATAATTAAAGTTTAAACATTAAATTGAGTACAAGGAGTGTACTATAGGAAATTTCTGAACGAATATTCTAGAGAGAATAACAACTTCGAAAATAACAATAAGGAAAACATAAAGAATAAAATAGAAGTTCCTACAACTTCTTATATTTAAACAGAATTACTTTATGAGAATTATACAAAAGAGGGCAGGTCACTTACTGTGAAACCTGAAGAGATAATCAAAAGGAAGGTTCTCGACCTCCTATATTTTAGATAGGAATCACGAGCCAAATGGGGCAGTTTCCATTTAGTGAGACCTAAAAAATAACTCACACAAGAGTTGAAAGAATTGTTTTCCCTGATTTGAAGGGAGAAACAATGTAAGTTTGAAACGTGTATAAAACACTTAATTATACAGCTATTACTTAATGATAAACAAGCAAAATGGAAGGGCACTTCACAGAGTGACACCTTATTGAAACAGACCTGAATTTAAAGTTTATTACAGATTGTTAGTAAGAGGTTTAGGAAAGAGAAATAGGGATGGAGGAAAAATGTTCATGGCCGTATTTAATATAAACGGACGATCGCGACGCGGTAGAAAAGTGGAGCAAGCACTGATTATCACTATAGTCTGTAAAGATTGATGCAAAGTTCACTAAAGAAACACTAAAGTTTATGAGAAATAAAGTTATTGCAATTATGGAAATAACTGATTGCACTATATAGGTGAGAGTCTATTTCTTGAAAAAGTTGTGATTTACAATTAAATGCGCCATAGAATGTTCCAACGGGGGAAGAAAGTTCGCTATTGCAGTAATTTAAGGAAGATTCCTCATTTTAACTAGCATTTTCACAAGTGCGTGAACAATACTTGACGGCAAGACTCGCAGATAGAGTACAAGATCTCGAAGGTTCCAGAACGACCTTAGCAGAAAATGGGGTTGAGAAAATCCAACGGAGGAACTAGCTTTATAATTATAGACAGCGGGTATTAGATAATATCCCACGTAGTGAGAGGATTTCTCATTTAAATAGCTTAAGAAAAGCTCTTTTTTTAGTAAGGTTGGCTTATATAAGCGAAAGCTCAACATGGCAAATCCCACGAAGAATGTTTTTTGCCCCAAAATAAATACTTTCACACTGTCTATAAAAGTATCATTAAAAGCACTTGGAAGTTAAAACCATGAAGATGAGGTTAAAACTTTTAAAATGGTACTTATCTTGATTTCATGTTGAAGTCGAAGTTTCCGTTGATGACTACCTAGCCAACATGGCGTAGAAGAGTGTGTGCCTCTTGGTTTGAGGAGGCTAGCTCGAGTGGAGCTTTGACTGACCGAGTCAACTGCAGACTGAGAAGTGAGAGCTGCTCAACGGAGCACGGAGGGACCGAGGAAGGGGAAAAGAGTGGGGGGTAGGAGACAAAAGGAGAACATATAAGTATTGCCAATATTGTAACAAAAAAATGATCTCTTGCTGAGCTGGTCTTCAAAGAGTTGATAACAGTTGATACTAGCGCAGCATGGTGAGTAAAGAAGTGGACGTAGTCCTCTTGCTCAAGGAGAAAATAGCTGGCGATGATAACAGGATCTGGTGGCCAAATGGATAAGTAAGTCCTCTAGCACTAGGAAGAATTGAGGAGCTTCAGAGATTCGCTGCGAGATGACGCTAGGTGGGTCACAGAAGTTATATATCTAGAACAGACTTACGAAGACATAAGAGATTTGCCTAGCAAGGAGAAAACAAAAGATCACTGTTGGTGTTTGACAAAGAAAAAGGAAGAAATGAACATGCAAGGAGCAATAAAAATTATATCTCAGGTACCGTGTATTCAAAGAATACACCACCTTACACAAAACTGTTTGGCTATATTATGAGATACAATCTTCAGATCTTCAAGCACATTAAAACCTTTAAAAATAAAATATTTTTTTTTCTCAAAAACGGTTCGATCAATTGAGTTGTAAGTTTGTAATTATATTTAATACTACTCACAAATTATATGTTTGAAATTTGAGACCCATTGATGAATTAGGGAAAACGTTTCATTTTTTACCAGACTATCCCCTTAAATGAATTGACAGCAGCAACAACATACCGTACGCGTATTAAGAAAGGCTAGACGCCACAGAGTGGCAGATTCATACTCATTTCCCATTGGTCAGGTTATCTAGCCATACAGTTCTCGAAAGAATTTTCTGCAGAGCATGTATTTTCCCGCATTCTTTGATCTTATCTAGTTTCACCACTAGCAAGCTAAGAATTCTTTGGAATATTAACGGTGGTATAAAGGGCTAAAGTCAAAAATTTTCACTTTTCAGGAAAAGCAAAACGAAGTTCAAAATAAGCTGCAAAATCCTGATATTTGACTACAGTATGTATCCCATAATATGGCATTGATATATCATGTTATTTTTAGCCTTGTGAGGTTTGAAGCAATTTTTCAGTGTTGCCTAAGTAAACAAAAGTTTGGTGCTTTTCAGTCGGTCAACACGAATGTACCCAAATAGAGCTGGGTTATGGCCTGATCCTGAAATAAATTACATAAGATTAATAAATACACTAGGATCTATATTCATTTATGAAAACATAGGCTTATGAGATCACCGTTTGTTCGTGTGTATGTGTGTGTGCCCCCCCTAATAACGTCTAAATGGCTTGAGCGGTTTCAATAAAACTCGTTACGGTCATAGTACTAATTCGGCTGACCCCGACAGTGCCCTTTAAATTTTATTACGTCTCACCAGTCCAACATGGCGGCTGTGCGAAATATTTCACCGGCATTCTATATCTCCGAAACTATTACTCATATCACCCTGAAATTTTGTACAGTGATAAAGGGCGCTAATACACGTTCATCTCTGTAACGTTCAAAAATCTGTAAGGTACGAAACGAACATGGCAGCCATGCGAATTTGAAACATTTGAATAGACTTTTACAGAGATTTAACCATCCGAGCGCAGTGAAACTTGGTACGGTAAATAATTTTACAAATTTTAATTCACTGGCATCTAAGTTATTTAAATTGTTTTCATAACCACAAGATGGCAGCTGTGTGAAATTTTAAAATCTCGTTTCTATTTCTAATCATGCGATTGAAGTTTGAATACTACACCTACACAATACTCTTCATAACTTTAAGATCTACATATATAAAAATCCAACATAGCGACAATCCGAAATATTTAGGTGGTTCTCAATATCTACGAATCTATTACAGCAATCAAACTGAAAATTTGTATGTTGATAGAAGCAATTAATATAAGTAGGATATATTAAAATAGGCTGCTTATTTCTTCACGGAACGACTTGTCCTACAGTGTGATATTGTCAGGTTGAGGTTGAATTACAGAATCGATGACTTGTAATGTAAGTTTGTTAATCATGTCAGAGTTACGACCTTAGTACCGTTCGAATAGTGACTTAAGCCCTTTCAATCTCTCTAATTGTTTTATTACAATGTGCCTATGTAAAATCTGCAGTTATAAAACAATGTAAAAGTATAATAATAATAATATTAATAATAATAATAATAATAATAATAGTAATTTAATCCAATGTGGAAAGTAAACCTGAAAAAACTGAAATGAAGCAAGTACGCTGCCACAAAATATTCATTCAGCTTTGACATTGTATTTTAAGAGCATGACCATTCAAAACAATTTAAAGATGGCTGCGACTATATTTCATTTCGAAAACATTACAGACCAAAGCATTCCAGGTCAAAGATATGCCATTCAGGATTCTATTTGGAGGACTTGTCGGTAAAATAATGTGACCATTGGGGAGAGCGTATGAATCAGCCACTCTGTGCTGTCTAGTCTTTATTAATACGCATACCGTACATCACGTCCCGAAACACATACCCCGATCCATAATTCCACAGTTACAAACAATTAAACAGTTACAACATATACACAGGTTATCAGACATTTAAAACGGTTTTCCATCCCTTTCAACTACAAAGGCGTTTAAAAACCTGTAAAACACACGCCCAAGTATAAGTGGCTGATGACCAAGATGTCACAAACCTCTTAAATGAATCAAAAGCAAAAAACTTTATTTATGTCTCTTGCATTGGTGGGCCATGACGACACAGATCGAAAGTGAGGTTTGGTTCCTTGTGATATCTTTGGTATTAACAGATTCTTCTCATGAGAAAATGGATGCGTCTGGAACTATTGTATGTATGGTATTCATAAAGCTTCCTTGTGCGTCTATGACGTCTATGGCGAGAAGCCAACGAAAATGTATGTTCTGATAAAAGAGATGAATTTGTGGAAAAACGAATATACCTTTTTGTTACTATTTCAACAACACCGAACGGAGAAACCAACAAAAAGCCCTATTCTTTGAAAGAGTTGATTTCGTCGTAATTGAGTTGTAGGTTTTCTTTCACCACTAAAAATATACCGCGCTGAGAAGCCAAGGAAAGACCTTTTCTGATGAAAACGTACAATGTGATAAATGAATATTACAGTGTACGTATTAGTCACCAAAAGTTTGCTCCAAAATTTATTTAAGAAGTTACATTTAATGCGTATCGTACTTGCTATTATTATTATTATTATTAGGATAGCACGCCCTCCTCTCACCCGGAGGCCACAGGATCAATTCCCGGCTTTGTCAGGGATTTTAGAAACTGACGTGAGGGCGGGAATGGGCTACACTCAGAATCGTGAGGACAATTGAGTAGCTGTCTGATATGAGAGGTAGTTCCACGGTCAAGAATACAAATTTTAATGGTCGAGGGATCTGATGTGCTGACTACGCTTCACACCACAATACGTAGGCCAATAGGCTGGACGGCATTCACTTGATAGGCGAAGGCACTTCGGGGACTAATTACCAGGGGTTTTGTTTTGTATTATTATTATTATTATTAATGTTTATATTATAATTAATAATAATGATAATATTAGTATCATATTCATCATCATCATCTTGAATACAATTGAAGAAATGGTCACTTAATACTTGGCAATTGCTGAAGACATAACACCTGGAATGAATCGTTGCTTACGTAATGGTATTCATATTCATGCATGTGGATATAGTCAGTAGCCAGACAGATTGCTAGGTTAGCTCTTAAGGTGATCATAAAGTATACACTACACTTTTGTTTTCGAAAAATAATCCCTACTGTTGTTAAACTTCTCTGTTGTTTCATCATGATCAAACTTACAGATTTTGAAGCTCATTTTACACTTATTTAATATTAAAAAAAATGTATTTGTTGCTATTTACATTGGGATAATAATGATTGTATATCTCCTACATATTTAACTACATCCAATAAACCTTCACAGAAACAATCTACATTGTATGGGAAATGTTCCCTACGTCTTTGTTTAAATTGGGCTCAAGTGAGGGGTTAAAATTATATTAACAATTAAGTTTCTTGAAATGTTGTTGAACAAAATTGATTAAAATTTTATTAATTTTTATGGATACCCATATCTCTGAGCCAGGAGACATAAATACATGTGTTAGCTTTAATTTAAAAATACTATCATGCAAATACCTCTGAGACAACAGTAAACGCACTTTGAATGACTTCAAATGTTTGAAAATGAATTAATGAGTTAATCAGATTTAAAGTCTATTTAGTATATTTCACCCACATGTCGTTTGGATCACATCAGAAACTTCCTGGGACATACACTGCGCCTTTATTGGAAGCTGTATGGTTTCTCTTAATTTTTTCCGGCCTCTCATGTGCTTTCTCCTTGTTTTCCCTTCGGGAGTAGACTTTCTGACACAGGTTGGAATACGAAGATGGCCAAAACGTTTCACTGAGTCTACTATGAACTTTCCAGGAATTGTGTTCAATCCTTTCATTACCTGAAGGTCTATCCGTCTCCCACAATTAAAGTGACATACAGCATTCATTACTGTCAGTTTTAATGTGGCGTGGCCAACATAGGTAATTTTCGGGCACCACAGCCATTGAACGACATGTTATTTTGTTGTGTCTTGGAATAAAACATTGACAGCTGTCGGATTCCGGTGGTACACACATGCACTAAGATGAAACATGTGAAGAAAAAAATGCTACATGCCGGAAACGACGGACATTTTAAAAAGTAAGTTAGTTTCGGCGGGAAAGGAATTTTATAGATCTACAGATAAGCCAGACATGACAGCTGTCAGGTCAGAACGGTCATGCCATTTCGCAGTTAATAATTTATATAGGTCTGAAGTATTAATGGTATATTTATAAGCCAGGCATTTTCTAAAACTAGAAGAAATCCTACAAATTGGAATAAAAAGCAAATTATTTGAAATTTGAGAAAAATTGTGCATTATGACCACCTTAATTAAGGGTGTACGAGTAATTGTAAATTATTTCTTGTAACACGTAGGATCTTGATGGCACAGAGGTCATTTCGTATTATGTCCTCTTTAAGATTGGGGTTTGGTTATGCACTTGGGCGGATATTACCCACGCTTGTTTGGTTTACCTGTGTGCCGGTTAACATCAGAAAATAATGTAAGGCGGATCGTATTGGATAGTTATTAGACTGAGAATTTAAAAATAAAAAACTAGTAGTACCATGAAAAACTAAAGAGCCTATTATATAGAACAGGTCGTTTCCATTTCAAAATTCTGTGTGGACATACGACTCATTAATAAACACTCGAAGTGTAATATAATTTTCCATTACTCTAACTTCACTTGTTTCTCAAACTGAAACTCGATAAAAACACCGTTGTGAGACCATGAGTAAATCATTTATTGCCGCAGACCGCTCCCTTCCTCCCGCACAAACACTGCTCCGATGGCAAGAAGCGATAGCTTGTCGGTCAAGAGGAACCTCGGCTCAGCAGTGGAGGCACGATCTATGGATGACCCAGTACAAACTAATTGGAAAGTTTCAGTAAACTCAATTTATTTAAAAAGAAACTCAAATAAGTTAAATTAATGTTGAGGCATATTTTCGGTTTGAAATTTAGGTTTTCAAAAGATTCCAAAACAACTACAAAACATGAATCAAAAAAGATTTACAGTATAACATAATAAATTTCTTAAAGTAAATTAATACGTACTTACCAGCTCGCATCGGTAAATCCTGACATTTACCGTCATCTCTTAGTAAACGCTTAAAATATACAAATGCATTAAGATATCTCGGGCTTTTAGCGCACTATATAGTAAGTGTAAATAAGTCTTCACGCTTTTACAGCACTGGTTCGATATGTGCAGTAATTATAGCCAACCATCTGTCAAAGTGTGTATTTCATGTTCATCAATAGCCCACCAACCTTCCGCGGCTGGAGCACATATTGAGAATCCAGTTTTGAAGGTTCTGTGGAGCGAAGTGTAGTTTAGACATTACAATTTTGTACCACTTTTTCGTGGCGTGATCCTGGAATGTTGACTGAATGACAGTACGTGCACGATAGCATTCCACAGCGTTCCATTGCGGCAAACTGTGCCACAAATTCTGGTTAATGTGCATGTGATCTCGAGTATTTTCAATGCAGGCCGACATGATGGAACGTCACGCTGGGAGTAGATAGAATGTCATTACACCCCGACCAGATTGATTCCCATCTTGAAGGTAATGGTACATGATTCACAGTGATAAACGTAGAGTTGTCTCAGTTTTTGGGGAGTATTATTATTATTGTGTTACTAGTAGAAAGAACTGAATCATAGAAAATTAGCCCAGTCACAGAGAAGGTTGATAGAAACCTCACAATGAATACGTAATATTCTATTATGGTATTCTATTATTTCAGCCCGGCAGGAAGATATCTACTCGATGCCTCGTGCACGCCAGGCTGCTTGAAATTGGTGTCATGTGGGCTGACGCATTATAGTCCTCGCAGGGGCTTTCGTCTTCATTGCATATTAAAGGACCCCCTGTGTACTGTGCCCATATTTACTTATTCTAGTATATTCAGAAGCATCAAACCAGAGAACTCTTGGCTTCGTGACAATTTACGTAAATAAATTTAGGGGTCTATAGGCAACAGGAAATACATGCCGAGGAGAGCAACCCGTTTCGAATGATTGACAGAGATGAAGATATATTGGAAAGAGAAAGTACTACGATTTTATTTCATACTGGAAAAAGGAGAGGAAACTTGTATTTATTTTGTAATATACAGTGTGTATAGTACGGTGTTACAGTATATATAGTATGAGCACTAGCAAGTGTGCTGCATAATCTGCAGTGTGTGTAGTACAGTGTTACAGTATATATTGTGCCCTTGCGTAAAACAGTGTTTTTATAAAAGATTCTGTCTTCGGGGTGCGTTCAGTCCTGGTAGGCTTTTACTAGAGCTCAAATACCAAACGACTGCTTTACTACTACAAGGTTCATAAGCAAAACTATAAACTAATAAATGAGTGAAAAACAGGTAAAATAAACACCATTTAATAACTAAATAATTAAAACAAGAAATAACAAAACACTAAAATAAACACAGTCCTCCCTGAACTTGACTCCCACTGAACATAAATTCAACGACATGAGTGGCTTAGGAAAGTCCACTCCTGAAAAATAAAATGTGAATTAGAATTTCCACTTGTCTGGTTAATGTGTAGGCACGCGTATAACTATGCTAGAAAGAGAATAAGTACTATGCTGAAGATTTGCTCACAACTGGAACAGCCAAGATGCTCGCAAATCCTCATACTGCAAACCATTATCATGGCTTTATGGGAGATGCACTTAGAATGGCTGTACAAGAATAATAATCTACTGACACACGCAACCATTTACAAGTTACATAATTAACAGATCTCCAACGAGATCGCAAGTGAGTCAGAATACTCCAAGCAAAACAAGAGCGTGCCCTCGGGCTCAAATGCTCAAACACAAACATGACAACAACGTGACCGAACATCAGGACCATCCGAGGTCAATGAACATGAAAGTAAACAGGCCAAGAAAAATAACATGCCTAAACAGGCTGATATTTACATGAAATAAAAGCAGGGATAAGTTAACGCACTGGGAATCAATCAATCATAGCGCGAACAGCTCCCATTTACCGATTGAAAATGAAAATCCACTGCCTGCTTCCAGTCGACCGACCGGGTCAGGGAATGGAATGAATGAAGCCCCAATCTAGCGGCGAGGATATGAACTGTGCCGGCTGCCGAAGCCTGTCGCACTCCCCTGGGGCAATGATTAAATGAATGAGAGATGAAATGAAATGACAGTGGAGAGTGTTGCTGGAATGAAATTTGTGACAGGGAAAACCGGAGTACCCGGAGAAAATACTTTTATCATTATTCAAGCTTTCATTTAAAATTAAGCAAACATTTTTACGAAGAACGGAAACCTGGTCCGTCTATACTAATGAGCACTGCTAGCTCTTATCTGATCGAAGTTCGCCTGGTAGACATTCCTCCCTGTCACTCATCAACATATGGGTTCAACCAGTCCCTCTTACCAGCTTTGTCATGCTATTAATAACATTGTGGTGTTTGAAGCCATATTTTCAGTGTTGCCTTAGTAAACAAGAGTTTAGTGCTTTTCAGTCGGTCAACACGAATGTACCCAAAATAGATGGGTTATGCCCTAATCCTGAAATAAATTACATGAGATTAATAAAACACTAGGATGACCAGTTTCGATCGTCAAGCGATCATCATCAGATCCATTACACTTTGGCTATAAAATCTATGTTTGAAATACAGGTGAAAATATTTACAATATGTACAATTATTTAGTTGCAGTACCAATACTGCAACTAAATAATTGTACATATTGTAAATCAGTAGAATGAATGCATCTAAGAGAATAACGCAGAATAACCTAACGGTATCAAAAAGAATGCCAATCGAGTAACCGAATGCAATGCCTCGTCGTCAACTCAAACGACAGTATTTATCAGATTCTGGCGAAAAGTCGAAGGGAAGGGGAAATCCAGCAATAACTTCTCTAATTTGGCGACTATTGGCATGCGACAGATATCAATCAACTCGTAATTAACCACAGGTCACAATTGAGCCGTCGTGCTCAAAAATCGATCATGGGGTTCTTCAATCCAAGATTCCCACTTTTTATCACCAGGTCGGCGTCAGACGCACCTTTTGGCGCTGCAAGTGGCGTCCCTCTCTGATTGGTTGTTCATAATGTCAAAGTCGCAGGTTTAAACAGAAGCCTCTGCCATATGATAGGTTAAAAGTTCCTCTCATCTCTTTCCCTCAGCAACTATCTTTCTCCGGACGCTAGGGTTACAAAGAAAGTACGGATGAAATGAGTCAATCCTCAAAGCACTTTTGTCTTACACTTGCACCTGCCAATACATTCCGATGAGTCGTCATGCTTTGTTTCATGGCTGGGCATGTCCACTCGAACTGTCTCCAATATAAGCTCCTCATTTCGCAATCCTGTCTGGCCTTCTGAGTGATTCAGGCAGTAACATCATAGTATAATGAAAGAAATAAATAGAATCATTTATATGCGTAGCTTATAAAGGGTTCAATATATAGTATGAGCACTAGCAAATGTGCTGCATAACCTACTGTGTGTATAGTACAGTGTTACAGTATATATATATAGTATGAGCACAAGCAAGTGTGCTGCATAACCTACAGTGTGTATAGTACAGTGTTACAACATTATAGTACTACAGTACAGGATAGTACTATAGGATATTACTGGCGATATTACTACTCACAGTGTGATGCAACATAAGGAAGTGCGGTGTTATAGAGGGATAGTATTAAGTAGAATAAAGTAAGGAGTGAGAGAGGAGTAACACCTCTTTAAAAAACCTTGGTCCAGCTGGCCCGGATGGTAGTACCTTGTTAGGGTCCCTTGCCAGGGTTACGGTGAAGTCCTCAATGGTACCTGCAGTGGAAGAGGTGAACTCTGGCACAGTGTGGTTGGCGGAAGGGGCAGCCTATTGCTCAGGTTTAATAGGGCAAACTATTGTCCATAGTTATGAAGGGCAGATTTTGGCCCAACGGCAAAATGTGCGGAGGAGGATCCAATCACTCTCATGGTTTCCAACCGTCATGGAGGCGGAAGAGGTCAGGCCAGACCAACTGGCTGTAAAGGCGCACCTATGTAGTACTTGAGTATCTGGCAGTTCGTTGCAGTGTCTGTGTTCGGTCCTGCATGTCTCATTCAGTGTGAGCCGCAGGATAAGGCTCAGAGATCATAGTGTATGGGTCTCGTCCTGGCAAGCTGAGATCCACCCTAAACTAATTCAAGCCAGTGGCACTTCTTGCATACGTCACTTACTTTCAAAAACCAATGGCGATGGGTTATAAATGATGGGGACAGGTTATGGGTGGAACTGGAAGTCCCTAGTTCAGACGTGCACGTTGGCAGCAGATGTGTGATGGTCGTATTCCGGAGACTCTGTGACTACTCAGGAATTCGGTCCAGCATCTGTGTTTGGGCAGGCCTATTTAGGATCACCGCTGCCCACCCCACATGGGGAAGGCCCTAGAAAAGGTGGGCTAAACATAGGAAGTCACAATATTGGTCCGGCTGGGCAACCGCACTCAGCAGGTCACCCCTCATGCGGTCGAAACTCAAAACCAGTAAAGACACACAAATTGATTATTGAATCATGGAACATCAAAACTTGGCTTGATATGGACAATAACGTTAGACCTGAGAGAAGGTAAGCTCTTGTAACCCATGAGTTATCAAGACTCAACGTTGACATTGCTGCTCTCAGTGAAACTAGGCTTTCTTCTGAAGGCAAGATTACTAAATCTGGAACAGGATATACCATCTTCTGGAAAGGAAAGGAGGAGGGTGAATGTCGTATTCATGGGGGCTTCGCTGTGAAGACCAAACTGGTGAATTATCACCAACATACGCCCATTGCAATCAGCGAAAGGCTCATGACTCTCCGCATACCACTATCAGGAGGTTCCTTTATGACGCTCATCTCTGCCTATGCTCCTACCTAGATTCTGATGATGAAGTAAAGGCTCAATTCTATGATCAGCTAAGTGTAATCATCTCCAAGGTACCATCTGCAGATAAACTCTTGCTCCTCGGTGATTTCAATGCCATGGTTGGGAAGGATCACAGGCTATGGAGTCATGTAATGGGCAAACAGGGACTTGGAAAATGTAATCCCAATGGACTATTGCTTCTTGGTCTTTGTGCAGAACACGAACTTTTCATTACCAACACGCAGTTCCGCCTACCTAACCGCTTCAAACCCACGTAGATGCATCCTAGTTCCAAACATTGGCACATTCTTGATTATATCATTACCCGGCAATGTGATAAGAAGGACTCTCGTATTATCAGAAGAGCAAGGAATATAGACGATTGTTGGGCAGATCATAAACTTCTTATATGTAAGCTCAGGATATCCATCAGACCTAAACCACCTAGGAACATCAAACATTTGCCAAGAAGGAAGTTTAATACATCCAAACTTCAGGATAAATCCATCTATAAAAATTTAGGAAACAGGATAATCACCCAGTTATCAGAAAACCTAGTAACGAATGACATTCAGCAAGAATGGGCCACACTACAGAAGATTATCACACATTCAGCTGAGGAAAACATTGGTTTTATAGTGCGGAAAAGACAAGTCTGGTTTGATGACAACAATGAAGAAATTCTGTCTCTCATCAATGACAAAAGGAATGCATATCTTGCCCATCTTAAAGACCCAGCTTCCAACACAAAGAGAGATAAACTACTGGAACTCAAGGGTAAATGACAGACGCAGATAAGGCAGATTAAAATACTTGGTGGCAACAGAAGGCTCAGGAACTGCAGAGACTATCAGATTCTCGAGACTTGAGGAACTTCTATGCAGTACTCAAGGAAATATATGGACCATCTCGTTCATCATCAGGTATACTGAAAAGCGCTGATAATTCTACTACCTTTACTGATAATCAAGAAATTTTGGAACCCTGGAAGGAGCACTTCTCCAATCTCCTAAATCGTCCATCATCAGCTGCTGAAGACTTCCTTTGTGATATGCCGCAACAACCTGAACAACTGTGGTTGGCAGTACCTCGTACTTATCACGAATTCAGTGCAGCTCTCACCCAATTGAAACCCAGAAAGGCACCTGGCCCAGATAACATCCCTCTGGAACTAATTCAAGCCGGAGTTCATTCCCTCAAAACAAGGATTTTCACCCTTATCCTCAGAATATGGGAATCAAGAAAGGTAACTGGAGACCTAAAGAATGCCACTATCATCACTATCATTAAAATGGGTAATCGCAGTGTTGGTGGCAACTACCGTGGTATATCACTGCTATCAATTGTGGGGAAGATTCTTGCAAGAATTCTACTTAACCGCCTCAAGGTTATCTCTGAGAAGTTCCTCCCAGAGTCACAATGCGGATTTAGAGTTTCCAGAAGCACAATTGACTTGATTTTCTGTGTGAGACAGCTACAAGAAAAATGTACAGAAGAACAGAATCCACTCTTCTTAGTCTTGTATGACTTGGAAAAGGCATTTGATTCGGTTCCACGACCAGCCATGTGGGCGGTGCTGAAGCGGTTTGGTTGCCATCAGCGTTTTGTAGATCTAATGAAGGCTCTCCATGATGGCATGACAGGTCAGGTTTGCCATCAGAATAAGATGTCCGATGAATTTCCTATTACCCATGGATTGAAACAAGGATGTGTACTGGCTCCAACGCTTTTTGCGCTGTACTTGGCTGCAATGCGCTATGATTCACCCCCAAACACCCCAGGTGTGGAGGTCAAGTATCGTTTTGAGGTATTTTCAACCTATCTCGTCTCCGCTCCTTGATGAAAATTCAGGTTACTAATGTTACTAATATGTAGTATGCAGATGATGCTGCGTCGCCAACTCTCACACCAGAAGAGCTGCAAGAGTCAGTTAATTGATACAAATATGCATGTGATCGCTTTGGCCTTACCTTAAATGTCAATAAGACTAAAGTCTTGGTACAACCCTCACCAGGCACACCTCTTCCTCAGTTCAATATCTCCATCTCAAATTTGCCATTGGAACAGGTAGACCACTTCTCGTACCTGGGCAGTACCATTTCTGTGAACTGTACCTGTGAGCAGGATGTGGATAAGAGAATTGGCGCAGCCCATGCAGTATCTGGACGATTAGCGCTCCGGGTCTTCATGAATACAAAGCTTATGGTGCACAAAGCAGTAGTCATTTCTACATTGTTGTATGGCTGTGAAACGTGGACCCTTTACCGACGTGATCTTAGGAGGCTTGAGCGCTTCCACCTACAAAAACTTCGATCAATCCTGAGTATTAAATGGGAAGACTGCATTACCATTATTGCTGTTCTTGAAAAGGCTCAAATCAACAGCATAGAATCATCCATAATAGGTCACCAATTTAGACGAATTTGTCATGTCCATCGGATGGATGATGTGAGATTACCTCGTTAAATGCTATATGGTGAACTATGCTATGGCACCAGACCTCATGGTGGTCCTAAGAGGCGCTACAAGGACCAATTTTAGCAGACCCTGAAATTGACAGGTCTTGATTATCAAACCTGGGACATGCTGGCTGAAGACCGCTCAACTTGGCGTCGTACCATCTCGGATACCGTAAGAACGTTTGAAAGGCATCGACGCACACATGGCCAAGTGTCAAGCTAGGAAACTTCGAGCAGCCCAACCACATCCTCCTCCAGCAATTCTATGTGGCTTGTGTGGACGCTTGTTCCATGCCAGGATTGGACTCTTTAGTCACCGTAAACACATCCACAAACTGAACTGAAGGAAGAAGATTTGTACTCGGATTCGAGTTAAAGCCGATGATAATGACTTGCCGCCTCTAGCCAGCGTCAGAAATAAAATAAAACGAAGTCGTCACCGTGCTCTTTAAAGTCAAAGGGATCACCGCTTATAAAAAAAACAAAAAACGAATTGACCGTGAGCGAGGCACACGACAGCGATAGATACACGTTCGGGAGGCGTGCCTTATTATAGGTCACACGACCAAGAGCCAATAGGAATCTTAGGATTGGATAATTAGCGCCAATTGATGGTATTTGAACCAGCAATTATGTAATTAGCCAACTTGAAACGTTGAAGAATAAATATACGACTTCATAGTGGACTGGAAATTATAATGCATATAGCAGAAGTACCAGCAACATTTGTTTTCTAATTTAATACGCAGGCAGAGCAGGAAATCAGAGAAAAACTCACCAAAACGGAGTTTTGTAGGGGAGATAGCATCCCCTAGACGAGACTATTCTTTTTTGAACTCGGTGGCGTTCAGACGTGCTACTTTGTGTTAAGAAGAGCACGGACTTCGTGAAATTTCTACCGTGGATGAAGCGGGGACCCGAGGGTCAAGTGATTTAACAAGGACGGTGAAATATTTGAGTGCCATCCGAACTTTGAACATTACGGCGATATTATAATTACGAGTGGAACTAAATTGTGAATTTCTTCGAACAAGAATTATTGAAGTGAACATTATTAATCGTACAAGACGGCGTATTGAGTGTTCTAGTGCAGTTTCGTATCAACGTTATTCTACGCACGCTTAAGGCAAATTTAGGTGCATTCAGTACTGAAAGACATTGTAAATGATAGCAACTATTTGTACAAGCAACGCAGAAGATCCAAATATGAATATTGAACCTCGAAACTAATATAAATATACACAATTGGAAATCTACGTGAGTTGTTCTAAAACCTAAGCTGGAATTATTTCGAAATTTTATTGTCTGCGAATTACTACGATTTCTTCAACCAACTATTGGTCATGAACAACGATACTTACAAATTTGAGTTGGTGAGGATGTCTACAGTAATTACGACGGAGATCAGGATGCACTGGTAAATACATGGAAGGGAGACCGAGCAGATAATAAAATATGGATTCCAGGAGTGACAAAAAATTGAAATGGAACATAGAATTATTATAATGAATTTCCATCACCACCTCCGGAAATTTCATAATCAGTTACTGCTACAAATCGTAATTATGAGTTCCATCAACCAGATTTTCGAGATGGCAGCCGATAAAAGAGACTCGACATTTCCATCTAGAACAGAAGTGACAAGTGATATCGACGAGTTTAATCTGAAACCGAAGAGATGCAGGGCTATCGAACCCAGGTTCATCCACCATCACGACAACACATTAGATGCAGGAGAGGTCGAATATGCCCTTGAGGGAATAGAGAATCCAAACGATGCAACACCATTAAGACCAGGACACGCAGAGCTGAGAAAAAACATCAGGCTGAAGGTAGAAAGAACACTCATATCAATTTGTAGATTTGTTCATGATTATTTGGAGACACCTTCCTTAACCATTTTCTACACAGAATGTTTCTTTACCTATTGTCATGCTTCGAATAGTTATTTAGAGTTATTATGCTAGGGTATTTTGACATTTTTACCATATTTTGGATTGTAGTTCAGTTTTGCGATTTTCATTGTGTAGGACGTCTTTTATCATCGTTTGACCAGCATGATGACAGTAACATAGGACTATAGGAACATTTATGCGTATTAGATTGTAATTTTCGATCTGCGAGTTTTATTTAAGGTATTCATTGTCAGGATTGAGCTTTGTATTTTAATGCTTGAAGCAAGGTCATTGTAGACTTGAGTTGGCTTTGATCCAACGTCAGTTTTATTTTAAGGATTGTTGTTGCAAGTTAGTATTTCGAATTGCGGAAATCTAGCAACACTAGGACATGTTAATCTTTCAATATGATTAACATTTGTGAGATCAGTATTTGTGACAGAGGAATATATTTCTCATTTGGAGAGAAATACCAGTTAGGAGTTACGAAACTAGAATTGTCTCTACTTAGTACAGTGAGATTCTTTAGATGGAGCGGGGCCAGCGGCCAGCTACCAGGCGCGCGCACGTCTTCGGCCAGCCAACCGAACTCGGACTGCAGTGCGCGCAAGTAAAAACCGTAACATAGTACATTAATTAATGGTAAATTTACCAGAAAATCATGATTAAAGAACTTACCTTTCCACAGAAGATGCTGAAAATGTTCTCCTTCAGCTGACAGACAGGCATTGCATCGTGTAAATAAATTAGCGTTTACACGTTGTAATTCTCCTTCCGTAATGAGAGATATCTGCTGCCGTCGTCTTGCTGGAAAAAACCGTACAATCTTTCCCTGTCTGTTAACTGGACAAAGAAGTTATTCAAAATAACCTGAACGTATCGAGCAGAATTAATAGTTTCACGGGAAAGAATTGGGCCTAAAATATTTTTTTGAATTTACTGCGCACCACACACCGATTTTTGGATCATGCAGGGGGTTTTGGTGGATCAGTCTTGGGTTCTCATGTGACCGGTACCGATTGTTTTGTGAATTCACACGTCAATGTAAATAAACCCACGCCTCGTCACTGAAAAACACTAACTGTAGATCTAAAATTCCGTCATGCGCGGACTGGAAAAACCAATTACAGTAGTTGCCTCTGGGTCTCTTGGACTTAAGGTTTGAACCTGAGTAGTTTTGT
This sequence comes from Meconema thalassinum, assembly GCA_946902985.2. Classification (NCBI taxonomy): domain Eukaryota; kingdom Metazoa; phylum Arthropoda; class Insecta; order Orthoptera; family Tettigoniidae; genus Meconema; species Meconema thalassinum. Next base: position 488,286,195 of record OX336389.2, on the reverse strand, counting down.
ACGGTCGATACTTAATTAGTTTTGTGGCCCTCTGAGCCGTTGAATATGACACGCTGGCTTGTTGAGAAAGTTTTCGCAAAGATTTTCTCGTTGACCGTAATAATCGAGCAGTAATGTCCTCTAATTTCCCTTCTGTCAAAACGTGACGCCTTCGTTTAATTTTTTATTTAAAACTGACCCCGTGGACTTGAACTTCATCAAAACCTTCAGAACTGGGGTCTCCGAAGGCACCTTAACACCAGGAAATTCCTGTTGAAATGTTCTGCGAGTAACACTAACAGACTCGTTCTTAATAAAAATACAGCAAATGAAAATTCTTTGTTGTGTAGTGAACCTCGCAGCCATACTTGTGTATGGCTAGATAAAAACTAACCATTCCCAACTGTTCGTAGCTGTTGCAGCAAGCACGCACACCTACTGGTCTGTACCTGTCGTCGCCTGTAGTTAGGAGATTGGCTTGCCACTCCAAGTGGCCGGACTAATTGGGTGGGCTCAAACGAAATGCAGAAAATAAAAATAAAGCCTAGATTATCAGCTGACGAATGACAATAGCCAACATTCCTCAACACTTGAATTTTAAATCTTTGGAAGTTACATCGTTACATTATGTAGCTACTCCAGTACCACCCTGCGTGTTTACTGTAATTAATCGAAGCACGGACCGAGGCCCATTTGATGTTAAAATGTGGAAAAATGTATAACGCAAAGTGTAAATATCGATTACTGGTACTATAGTGGAGCTGGAGAACAATATACGGCAGCAGATATCCCTCACAACACAATGGAATTGCAACGTGTAAAAGTTAATTTATTTACACGGCACAACGCCTATCTGTAAGCTTAAGGAGAACATTTTCAGTATCTTCTGCGAAAAGGTAAGTTCTTTAATCATAATTTGCTGGTAAATTTACCATTAATTAATGTACTATGTTACGGTTTTTACCTGCGCGCACTGCGGTCCGAGTTCGGTTGGCTGGCGGAAGGCGTGCGGGCCTGGTAGCTGGCCGCCGGCCCCGCTCCAGCAAAATAATCTCCCTGTATAAAACAAAGTCCCCGATTCTTGGATGTCACGGGTAATATAGAGACCCACTGGATGGATTTCGATGCTGTTTTCACCATTCTGAAAAGGATATGTCGAGGAAGATTTCTGTAGAAAATAATTTATTTATGATGAAAGGAAGCCGAGCAGTAACAATTTCAGTGGAATCGTCGACAAAAACCTGGCGTCCGAGCGCTTTGTAAGCCTACGCTGGGCAAACCGTTAAAAATATATAAATACTATGAGTGTAAGGATTGTTCAGCATGAAAAGTGCTACCAAAAAGTCCACGAGATCATATCTCTATCTTCAATACATCGCCCACTATAAGTGTTTTTACGTTTTCATTTTTTCCAACCATGTCCATTCAACTACTGAGGCGACAGTTTACGAGGTAGCTAAGGGCGAGTCTATCACCCCTGTTACAGCCTGGCTAGCGGGCGAACCTATTACCCCAGGTACAGCCAGCAGCAAACCATCGAGTCATGTTGAGTGGTGGGAGAAGGGTGGTTGTGTTTGGAGTTTCCCTGGAAGTGGAACTCGGCTTTTCTTCATTTCGCCTGTGAACTTTTCGTTCCGCAAAATACACAGTCAAGTTAAGATTGGTCGGAAGGGAAATTTATGTTTTATGCATCTCGCTATTCCCTGGAAGCGCAACTCTCATTTCGCCTATGAACGTTTCGTTCCGCAAAATACAAAATACAAGTTAAGATTGGACGGAAGGGGGATTTGAGTTTCATTCACCTTGTCATTCATTGGAAGTGCAACTCGGCTTTTCTTCATTTCGCCTGTGAACTTTCCGTACCGCAAAATTCACAGTCAAGTTAAGATTGGACGGAAGGGGGATTTGTGTTTCATGCACCTTGCCGTTCCCCTGGTAGTGCAACTTAACTGTTCTTCATTTCGCCTGTGAATTTTTCGTTCTGCAAAATTCACAGCCAATTTCAGATTGGACGGAAGGGGGAAATGTGGTTCATGCACCTCGCCATTCTTAAATTACGTCTGACAAGAATTCGTTATAATTAATAGTCCAGTCAGTGATCTTAAGCCATCATGCCAAGACGTAAAACGGATATAGGTCATAGTTCATTGACAACGAAAAAAAGCGCTTATCACGTAACAACGAAACAGAGCAACAAATAATTTCTCGATTGTCACAAGAGAGAGAAAGAAAGACTTCACAAAGACAAAGGGAGTCATTCCCACAAGTTCCTTTGACACAGGGAAGAAATGTTCATGGTTTGTGGTCCGATAAAGAGAATTCTGCTATGAATTATGATTCCTCCATAAATTATATAAATGATGCTTCAGTATCTTTTGGTACAATGTCTGTTGTCTGCCAATGCTTTTCAACTCAAAAACGGAAAGAGGAATCAAAAGGTATGTGTTGTTTGCAGGGAAAAGTTAAACTAGAAAGAATCCTTCCCTCTCCCGAACCGTTGCATTCCCTTCTGACAGGAAACCACCCTAAGAGTAAAGAATTCATGAAGCACATACGTCATTATAATAATGCATTTCAAATGACCTCCTTCATGAGTACACAAGTAATCAAACGTGGCTTCATGCCGAAATTTAAGGTAGGCCTACAAGGACAAGTGTCCCATTTGGACGACAGTCTGTATCTTCCTGAACCTAATGATCACAAGTTCCTACAGATTTATTTCATAGCGGACCCTGAAATACAAGCTTCTACTACATGTAGCATCATTACACAACCCCTTAATAATGGCTTAGTGAGGTCTTTGCAAGAAATGTTACTCGGCCATGATAAATACGTTCAATCTTTCAAAGCAGCGATTGATAGTGTCCCACCTAACTATATTGTTATCCACGCCGATAAAATTTCTGTCGGTGAACATCGCGGCCGCTTTAATGCACCTACTACGAGTGAAGTAGCTGTTGTGATAGCTGGACAACAGTTTAACAGAAGGGAGATAGTATTACGTAGTCGAGATAAAAACCTTAAGAAAATTCCTGAAATTCACAGATCGTATGATAGCTTGCAATATCCTTTAATATTATGTAGAGGCGAAGACGGCTATTCCATTAATATAACAACCGATACGTAAAACGGTGTCATGCATGAATTATTATCGTTGCAGAATAATGACGAGATTTAATGATTTCAATACAATACTTAGATTTGGAATGCTACTAAACCAGTATTTGGTAGATAAGTATGCTAAAATTGAATCGGAACGTTTAGCCTACATACGGAATAATCAGACAAAACTACGAGCGGAAAATTACGCCCATTTGCAAGATGCTTTGCGGGAAAATGAATATGTTGGAAATATCGGTTAGTTGGTCATATTGACGTCCTCATTTACGGGAGGGCCAAAGTATCTTCATGAAAGAACACAAGATGCGATGACTTAAGTCAGAAAATATAGTAGGCCTAAACCTGATTTGTTCATTACAATTACCTGTAATTCTAACTGGATTGAAATTAAAGAAAATCTCCCCGAAAATACATCACCACAAAACAGATACGATATAGTGAACAGGGTATTTCATTTGAAAATTCAAAAATTAATGTTCCTAATTATTAAAGAGAGAATGTTTGGCCAAACTCGCTGCTACATGTACACTGTCGAATGGCAGAAACGTGGCTTGCCTCACATCCATCTTCTACTATGGTTGCATATTAAGATTAGACCAGAACAGATAGACAGTGTAATTTCTGCAGAGTTACCCAAGGAACATTCCGATCCGACATTACATGATATCGTGTCAAAGCACATGATTCATAGTCCATGTGGTGCTTTAAATGCAAATTCGCCTTGCATGCGTGAAGGAGTTTGCACCAAAAGGTATCCAAAACATTTCCAAAACTACACATCTACTGGTAATGATGGTTATCCCAAGTACCGTATGTTGTCACCTGATGACGGCGGAGAAACTGCAACTCTCAGGAACAATGAAATAGATAACCGATGTGTGGATCCCTATAATCCGGTTCTCCTTAAAATTTTTGACGCGCAGATCAACGTCGAATTATGTAATTTCGTCAATTCCATTAAATATCTATCTAAGTACATAAATAAAGGCAGCGATCAGGCTATTTTCAGCATTCAATCTACAAATGAGGTTCAACAATATCAATCTGGAAGATATATTTGCACCTTCGAGGCAGTGTGGCGAATTTCATCGTTCAGTGTACATGAAAGAGCACCTGCAATCACTCACCTTGCAGTCCATTTAGAAAATATGTAGCGCGTATATTTCACTGAAAATGCTGCCTTTGATATTGCCAATATTCCTCGTGATACAACGCTAACAGCATTCTTTAAGTTTTGTGCAGGTGACGATTTTGCAAAAACTCTTACTTATGACGAAGTTCCAAGTTATTACATTTGGAATCAAACTAAAAAAAAAATCAGCAGAGGAAACAGGGTGAGCGGGTTGATAATTACGATGACATTAAAAGAACTGATGCACTTGGACGAGTGTATTTAGTTCATCCCAACAACAGTGAATGTTTTCATCTAAGGATGTTACTTCATATTGTTAAAGGTCCTACTTCTTTTCAATATTTAAGGACTGTAGGAGGAATAACTTACGTCTCATTTCAGGAAGCATGCAGAGTCAAGGGATTGTTGGAAGATGGTTCTCACTGGGAAAACACATTATCAGAAGCTGCTCTGTGTAGTTCGGCAAGTTCACTTAGATATTTGTTTTCCATCATTATCGTCTTTTGGCAAGTTCCGGATCTATTAGGTCTTTGGAATAATCACCGGGAGAGCATGTCAGAAGACATATTGATCAGAAAGCGAAAAGAGGTACCATTAAAATAATTAAACTATGACATAAGTGTGTTCAATGAAGGGCTGACTAAAGTCAACAAAATAGTGCAATCCATTGCTAACAAATTTATCAAAGAATTTGTACTTCCGCTCCCAAATAACTATAACTTATATCCAAACAATAATAAGTACTTAAGGGATCGCCCTCGGCTCCTTCAAACCGTTGTCCAAGGAGAACACCTTCTGAACCACGATCAGAAACAAACTTATGACACCATCATAACTAGCATCACTAAGAAGGAAGGTAAGATCTTTTTCTCGATGCCCCTGGAGGCACAGGCAAAACGTTCTTGATAAATCTGTTGCTCGCCAAAGTGAGGTCTGGTGGTAATATTGCTCATGCCATCGCATCATTTGAAATTGCAGCCACTCTTTTGGAAGGAGGAAGAACGGCATATGCAACATTTAAACTTCCTTTGAAAGTCAGCAGTAATGATGGAGGCGTATGTAATATTTCAAAACAAAGTAACACTGCCAGTTTAATCCAAAATTGTTCTTTAGTAGTATGGGATGAGGCTACTTTGTCGCAAAAAACTTCCATTGAAGCTGTAGACAGGACCTTGCGTGATCTAAGGAATCGGAACACACCTATGGGTGGCTGCACAGTTTTGTTCGCTGGAGATTTTCGTCAAATCTTATCAGTTGTTACCAGAGGAACGAAAGCCGACGAAGTGAACGCTTCATTAAAAAGATCTTACATCTGGCCGGATATAACTAAATTGGCACTCAAAACTATCATTAGAGTACTCTTATCTTCAGAAGATAATAGTATGTTTGCTAATTTGTTACTTAGAGTCGGAAATGGAGATTTAACGGTCATTGACGGGAAAATTACCCTCAGTCACTTTTTCTGTGTTTTAGTAAGCAGCATTCAAGAATTGATTGATAGCGTTTATCCTCAAATCCATGACCTATCTAACAGTCTCATTTATGGTTTAAAGAAAGAGCAATATTATCGACTACAAACGAACAAGTTGTGAAAATTAATGACTTGGTGTTCTCCGAATTCACTGCCCATGCTCAAGTATGTTACTCAGTAGATGCAATAGTCGATAGTGAAGATGCTGTTCATAACCCTACAGAATTCCTAAATTCTTTACTTCCTTCTGGCTTGCCACCACACAAGCTTATTTTAAAAGTGGGAGTGCCTATTATATTGACGTCCGAAACGGGGGAGGAGCTTACAGTCAGCTGTTTGCAATATGGCGGCGAAATAGTGACGTGAAGTAATTGGGTGTGCGTTTGTTATGGCTTCTAATTTATGATGGCAAAATACTACATATTTTCTTTCATTGATAGAAATATTTTTATAATCAATTTAAATGCAGTGCCTAATTACTACCAGTTAAAAGTATTACCCACATGTAGATAGTTAATTTACTGTCTGCTGTTACATATATGAGGCCTGTACTTGGGAGCCTAGCGGTATCGATGATTTTATTAATTTCACAATATATATATCTCACATAACACAAAGGACGACTCCCTGATAATAAATTGAATCAAGCAACCCTGAATTTGCATGAATGTTTTGGGTTCAAAGAAGCGTTACTTGGGATGCTCAAATCATACTTCAATATTGCAAATATTGACCTACATACTTGCTGTTCAAAGGCAAGAATATTAATTTATTAATATCTTGCCACAGGCAAGTTAAAATGGAGGCATCCTCTTTATCAATATATTTAATTAAATATTTAAAACACAGATATTTAACAAAGCTGGAGTCTCAATTTGAACTTGTCATAAGCAAGCGGAACAGATCAAAAACTACACTTTAAGCCAAAACAAATTCACTCCTCAGCTCGACATAAACCATAATACCAATTAAAACCTATACAAAACATACTTTCCTTACTGTTGTACAACTTTCAAACCAACTATTCGCACTCAAAACTGAAAAACCCTGAAATGGGAACTAATTAAATTTAGAATAGCCTAGGCCGATCCGGTCTCCCGCTACATTACCGCATATGTATACTTAACATCACTATAACTTTAAAATTACGACTAAGTGACCTATCTGCCTGAGTAGTATAGGTGTTACCGGCCAGCCTGGGATGATGGGTCACCAAACCGGTACTTAAAACTAAGATTTTTCATTTTAATTAACTAAATTCAACAGTAGGGAGATCATAGCCAAAAAAACAATTTAAGCCAAATCATACTTCAATGACCTACATACTTGCTGTTCAAAGGCAAGAATATAATTTCTCTGGCAAGTTAAGGCTATGAACAGCATTTTTCTTAAGTTTTCTAACCATTCGGCTATTGTCAATCGGAAGAACCCCTAAAATAAGTTTACGAAGAGCGGATTACATTCTATGTACCGGTACGGCACAGAAGTAATAGGCTACAAGTTTATCAGTATTTTTGATGTAGCTAAATCCATGTGAATACAAATTAGAGATAATAACTATCAATAATCAACAGTACCGGTGGAAAGAAGTCGTCTTCACAAAAATACAGACTGCACACTGTCATGTAAAATGTAACACGTTTTCCAATTGACAGCGCCGAAGCCCATCTTTCACTCGGAACTTTTTGTACAGGAAAGTAGTGAAGATATTTCGTACCCGTTTTATACGATTTGCAACCGTATACTGAGCAGTACCTCCTCGAATTTGACAAATTTCTTTCTGTTTCCATCACGACGTCAATGCTTCACCATCTAAATTAACCTCACCAGTCACAATGTTACAGCTTCAACATTCTACAGCGTGACTGCGCCATCCAACTTTTCTGACGTCAATTGCTACGTAATTTACACCCACCAAAGTTATGCAATGGGACGCGATTGGTAGTGAAAACTTTGAAAAACTATTTCATTGAAGCAACTATCTTAACTGGCTGTGGTACAGAAGAAACGGTCTTAGTACCCAGAATTCCTATGATTCCTTCACATTTGCCTCATCATTTCAAACGAGTACAATTCCCAGTAAGAGTCTGCTTTGGCATGACTATAAATAAATCACAGGGTCAGACACTTAGCGTGACTGCAGTTGATCTCAGTGGAGAATGTTTTTCTCATGGACAGCTTTACGTGGCTCCATCGCGTGGTACATCAAACCAAAATCTTTTCGTGTTCACTGCTGGAGGGAAAACGACTGATGTCATCTACAAGGAAATCTTATAAGACCTCGGTTAAAAGTAGCCTATCACCTTGCATTCATAACTCTTCCCGGGCGAAGCCGGGATGGGTTGCTAGTTATTTATAAGACTCTTCACCGTACTTCTCATAGAAAGGTGGGTATAGGAAAAAACGTTTCAAAATACATGCTAAAATAGGCGAAATATAAAAATTTTCTTAGAAGGACGACCGAAGCATATGTTGCGCTTCTCAAAGTGGGACACAAAATTCGGGAGTCTATAAAGGGTCTCCGAAAACCACATTTTAAGGCCCTTAAATTAACAGTGTGTCTGATATTCCCAGAACTAACTTCGCTCTGATAAACGTATGAAGAAATGACAAGCCCTTAACCATTGCAACAGTAGCTCAATTGATAACGTCTGGTTATTGATACCGAAGACCGTTCGAAGAACGGGTACTTCTGCTAGTTATTAAATATGAGGAATATTATCTGAATTTTAAGTCAATTTCTATATAAAACAGACGTCACGAGTGTTATTATGGAAAGTGATGTAACTAATGGACTTTATTGAATTTATATTTATGATGAATTGTAATGAAGACTTATTGATCATGGCGAACATACGATTGAAGTAATGAATGAAATAATTGTGTGTCAAGAATAGATGGTGTATTGGAAAAGGAATGTGATAGGTATATTCGTTAATGTATTATTGTTATGATGGATGATGAATATCCATCATTGTCAAATATGAAACATTGAGTAAGGAAGTATTTGACATGTACTAGAAGAAACATATATAAGAAGAGGCTAGTTGAGGCATTGGTAATCCTAGAGGAAAAAGTAAGCGCACTTTTGAAGTTGGTTATTGACTTATGGTAACATTAAGGATGTGGAACAGCTGGTTTTTTAAATACCACGCTGATATATTAGAAATTTGATTGTTGGAGGAAGATTTTTATGAATTATTATTATTATTAATGAAGTTAATCCAGGATGTGGAAATGTTTAATCGGAATTATCTTCATCGCTTGTTCAATATATTAATTTGATGTGACAAAGTAGACCAAGGAATGGAAAAACGTAACTGTTTGTTGATATTGGTGTATGAGAAGCTAATAGCCAATGGAATAATTGTCCAAGGATTTTACAGTCGTGGAAGGAGCATCAGCGAATGCTACCTGGAATATTGAAATTAATGTAAAATAGATAATGCAAATAAGAATGTAAATAGAACACGTTCGATATTATACATTATATAGATATTATCAATAGTTAGGAGTTCCTTGTATAGATTTCCCTAAATATTGTGAATTTGAGATCTGAAGAAGATAAATAATTTATTTAAATAATTGGATAGTTATTGAACCGGATCTTTGAGAGATTTTTGAAGTTATTTGAAGTAGATGGAGTAATCTCTAGCGAATTTATATTTTTGATGTGTAACATCTTTCCACTCGGTTGCTGGATATTTTTGTGGGAGTGATTTTGAAAAATGGGACGGAAGTGGATCGGACGGAAGTGTGTAAGACGCACTGTCAGCTGGATCGTATCCCTCCTGGACATTCATCAACACACAAAAATCTTTTTTATTTACACACTAATAATACATAACAATTACAAGACTCTCTTTTTTTCTTTTTTTCTTCACTGCCTACTTGATATTTCTACTCTCGCACTGCCTTCTTGATACTCTGCTGCTAATCATATCAGTATGACTCATTTTAAGAGAATCCATATGAAATTACGTGTTGGTCTGTGAATCAAAGGTCCGGGAACTGGGCAATCCTTTCATGATCTACTGCTGTGCACATTGCATTTACTCGCAAGTTGGCCTATTTATAAGGAATTTAAGGTTATGAGCGGTGTCGCGTCTATTAGCCTAATCTAGTTGATCCATATCGTATTCTTTATTTGGGCTAGTGTTCGTGGAAGCTACAAATTATCTAATAAAATGAGTTCCGTATTATAAACTACAATATCTGTGAAACACCCCCTTTTACAATAGATTAATATATGGTGCCAATAATATTATAAAATACCGGTGTATCAAAAATTTCACGTGAGGTTTCTTCTATGTCAGATGTTACACATCATATGCGACTACTGTAAGGCTCGTAAAGTTTTTTGAAAACTCCTTCTTCTTTTTGCGTTTTGCCCATTATAGAGCGCGCTTGAACTTGTTTTTCGGCTTGATGATATTCGCCCTCCTATCTTCCCAACATCTCTTCATGAAGTCACTGTGCTGCTTCTTCCGTTCTTCTGTCCACTTGGTTCCAGTCCTGCCACTAGTTTTCACCCTAAACTTGTGCTTTGTTACTGCGGTCCTGAAGACTTTGCGGTTTCTCAGAATATTTTCTCCGATGTTCAACTCTTGCAGGTCCTCTCTTGATTCATCCAGCCAGGCTATCCTTGACGTCTGAGAATTTATTACATTGAATAACCTTTTTGTAAGTCTATAATCGTCCATCCTGAAGAGGTGTCAATAAAATGTTAAACGTCTTCTTCGTACAGTGTTGCTGAAACTATCTGTGTGACGGTATAGATCTGAATTTCGTCTCTTAATCCAAATTCCGTTTTCTTGTATGGGGCCGAATATTTTTCTAAGAATTTTACGTTCTTGCTTTTCTATATTTGCAATTTTAGAATGACCTCCTAATGCTATGGTTTCTGAAGCATATAGAGCTTCCGGTAGTACAACTGTTTTGTAGTGTTTCAGTTTTGCATTATGTGACATTACTCTTTTATTATAGTGATCCCATGTTAGTCTGAATGCTCTATGAAGTTTTGAGGCTCTTTCTGTGTTAGCCAAACTGTCCAATCATGAAGGAAGAATTATTTCTCCAAGGTATTTAAAAAATTTTACTTGGGATATTGCTCCATACGCTTGTTTCTTTTTTTTCTTTCTTGTTCTTTTGCTGAAAATTCTGCATGTACTTGTTTTTTTTCAAATGATATTTGAAGGCCTGCTTGTGATGCTATTCTGTATAATGTCTCAATAGCATGCTTAGTTTCTTCTTTGTTCCTAGTGATAATCGCTAGGTCATCTGCGAAAGCCAAGCATTTCACATTGATTTTGTTTCCAGTAGTTCCTATGCTAAGGCCTTTGATGTTCTTTTCCCACTCTCTGATGACTTTATCTAGACCCGGTTAAATAGAAGGGGTGAAAGTCCGTCTCCTTGGCGAACACCTGTTCGTACTTCAAAAGAGTCAGAAATTTCCCCAAGAAACTTCACCTTCGATGTTGTATTGGTGAGAGTCTGACGAATCAGTTCTCTGGTCTTCCTGTCCACTTGAAGTTCTTCTAGCGTCTCAAACAGGGTCTGCCTGTCCACAGAATCATATGCTTTCTTTAGGTCCACAAAGGTGACAATTGTGGGGTTGGGTCTGCGGATCTTCAAAATCATCTTCAGATTCCATATCTGTTCAGCACATGAACGCCTTTTACTAAAACCCGCTTGATATCCACCAATCAAATGGTCTGTTTGTTTCTCTAGTCTGTTCAGAAGAGCTTTAGATAGGATTTTATAGGCCACAGATAATAGAGATAAACCTCTATAGTTGTTTGGATCAGTTTTGTTACCTCTCTTGTGCAATGGATGTATTAACGCGCACTTCCAGTCCTGTGGGATCACTTCTGTTTCCCAAATTGCTTTTAAAATTGCGTGAATTCTTCTGGTGACCTCTTCCCCTCCGAGTTTCAACATTTCAGCGGTAATACCGTCTTCTCCTGGTGCTTTGTTATTTTTAAGAGATTGATTTCTGCTGTTTCCTCCATTGTCGGTGGATGTGAATCTGGATTCGGTGCAGGCTTTTCGAAGTGCATTTTTTCTTTCGGTGTGTCACAATTGAGTAGGTCTTGGAAGTAATCTGCTAAGATCTTGCAGTTTTCCTTGGTGTTTGTTTCTAGTGAACCATCTGGTCTACTGAAACATATGCTAGGTGGTTGATAACTAGACAGACTCTCACGGAAGGTCTTATAGAAATTTATGGTGTTGTTTTTTAGGAAATCCTGTTCTATCTCTATGAGTTTATTCCTGTCGTATGTCCGCTTCTCCCTGCGGATGACCTTAGCTGTTGATTTCTGGATCTTAAGGAATAATTCCCATCGTTCAGTTGTCTGATGTCCGTTCCATTTATTCCAGGCTTTAATTCTGTCTTCAATTGCTTTATCACAGGTTGTGTTCCACCATCAGTGTTTCCTTTTCCTTGGGGGCTGCCCTAACTTCTGTGCTGATGTCAGAATTGAATTTCCTAAGTCCCTCCAGTCTTTGGGATTTTGCTCTTTTATAGCCTGAAGAAATTCTTTGGCGTTCTGCCTGAGGTGCTCCGGATCCACTCTTAGTAATCTCTTAGTTTTTGGTTTGGATCTATTAGGCTGGAATAGATTATTCTTATTATCCTTATTATTTGAAAATTATTTACTTTTAATTTAATTATTGAGAAGATATTTCAGGATTTATTATTATTATTATTAATTTATTTTGCAAATTATTGGTGACGAGGTTTTATCTATATATTTAAAACACTAAGGTGATTTTTTACTGCGAAATTGAGAGAACGGCTGAACCGATTGGCCTCGTAACGCACTCTGACGAAAGTTCTTGGCCTGTAGATTTGCAGAGTGTCTTTAAAATAAACAAATACGTTACCATATATTTTAATTATTAAAGAAAAATACAAAATTCTTGGCCCTTGCGCATGGTGGATGTCCAACGCGCTGTAATGTGATAATTATTTATAAGAATTATAAAAGAGTGAAATATTGTTTATGATGTTTCCACAAAATACATTGAAATATAATTTAAAAATAAGAGAAGTATTGAAGAAATTAAACTGGCAGTTGAGTGTGTATGCAGTTTACATATCTTAATATTGTTTGACTGCGTGATTGTGTGGATGGCTGAGGGGATAGCGTTGCTGTCTGCGAATTAGTATTATGCATAGTCGAGGGGGTTCGAATCCCACCTCGGATATGTTTTTTATTTCCGTTTTCTTCTTTCTTTCAATTGGTATTACATTTTCGAAGCATATTTTACTTTTATCATTCCAGTAAATTAACAACTTCTCCGTGATTTACGTTGCCATCTACGGTATCTATCCTTATATTTAATACACTAAGGTATTTTTTGTTCCCACGAGATTGTGAAAACGACTTAACCGATTTGCTTTGTAAGGCATTCTAACGAAAGCTCTTGGCATGCAGATTTGCAGAGTTTCTTTAAAAGGAAAATATATGTTACGGTACATTTTTGAATAATTAAAGAAATATGTAATATTTGACACTCCCGCGCATGCGTACAATGGTCTTTCTCAACAAGGCAAATGGCTCTTCCGGCCACGTCTAACTGAGATCTTTGTTTATGAGAATTAAAAAGGGTCTCCAATAATGTTAATTATGGTTTTACATTATGCATTGAAAAATAATTATTTTAAATAAGCCAAGTATTGAAGGACTTAAACTGCAGGTTGAGTGTGTATACTGGTTAGGTAGCTTAATATTGCAGTGGCACATGACTGTCTGGATCGCCCAGGGGCTATAATTATAGTCCAGAAATTTGTATTATGCATCGTAAAGAGGGTTCGATACCCACCTCGGATATATTTTTTATTTCCGTTTTCTTCCTTCTTACGATTGGTATTACACTGTCGAAACATATTTTACTTTTATCATTCCCGTAAAGTAACGAACTCTCCGTTGCCATATAGCCAACAGGGTTATTCACCTAAGATGTTACTCGCCAATATCTTCTATACCGTTAAAGATATCAACATTCTGCTTTCACTTTTGGAAATGGTGCTAAGGGGCTCATACATTAACATATACTGTTTTTTCCTTTCTTTGTGAATAGCTGAGATATTGGTACCAACTTCGTTTTTCTTAATGGAACTATACTAATTTTTGCATACAGGGTAGATGATTTCACTGAGACATATTCAACTGTGTTATTATTTCCCAAATCGGACGAGTACTTTTTGAGAAATCGATGATATGAAAATTGGGCTAGGCCACGCCTTCTTTCGGTGACGCGTTGTGTGAGAGCGAATGGCTAGTACATGGCTTGTTGGTGCGCTTAAATAGCGTCACAGATGTAGTCTGTTTCAAAACGAAATGAATGTCCTGTAATCAGAATCGTAGTCGTTATTATCGATGTTTGGTATTTTGGGAAATGTAAATCAGTGATGAAAAGAAATAGAAAAATGAAGTTTCATTTGTTGCCTAATAAATTCTTCCGTCACTTAATGTTTGGAATAATGGGACGATTTAACAGATGGTTGCGTTCATTTCTATTCATTTCCTATAACATGTAGAATAAATAGGGTAATTCGCCTAAGATGTTACACGGAAATAACGTCTAAACCATTAAAGGAAGGAAGGAAGATTGTAGTTGTACGTGACCGTGAATCTTGTGATTATGAGCCACGGGACCTCCTTTTTACGTGGAATCCGAACCACAGGACATGGCATTTCACTTCGAAAATCTCACATGCGTTGGCCGGGAAATGAACCCAGTCCAGCTTGGTGAGAGCCCAACAGCTTGACCGCTTGATCGTGGCAGAGCCGGGAATCGAACCTCGGACCTCCGGGGTGGCAGCTAAGCACGCAAGCGCTACACCACGGAGGTGACCTCTCCAGACGTACGTGACTAAAACACTGGAAGGGGTACAGAGAATCGCTGTTGTTATTTCATTTCCGGAGCTTGGACATCGTGGCCATGTAGCCCCGTGTGCTTGGGGGTGTGTGTGTACTGTATTTGTGTTAGAAAGTATCTGATAACCTGTGTTATTTTGGTGTCTGTGGTGGTGTTCTGTATTCCTAATTTAGGTGAGGAATTGGAACGGAGGCGGCCGTTGTCTTCAGTAAGGAACCCTCCTGACATTTGCCGGGAGTAGCCGTGGGAAACCACGGAAACACTTCCAGGATAGCTGAGATGGATATCGAACCTACCTCTTCTCAGTTTGACTAACGAGGTGGAGTATACCCCGTTCCAGCCCTCCGACCAGAATTAAATTGCTTATCAGAGCCGGGAATTGAACCCGGACCACCACAGCGACAGCTAAGAATCCAAGCCGCTACACGTGATTAAGAAAGTCGACGGGGTATGTAGAAGAGTGACTGTTTGTTATTACAGAATTTCATTTCCGGGGCTTTGATAGCGTGGTCAGGTAGCCCCGTGAGCTTGGGTGCGTGTGGTGAGTTCGCCAGTCATACAATAACGTTGCACACCCAGGGTATGTTACGGTACATCACATTATGTGTACGATAGTTTACAGTACATGCCTGGTATCTGTTCTGTGGTTGGAATCACACCCACGAACCTGCTTGCCCGACAGCACGCTGTCTGATGCGGCATGCACAACAGCGTATGTTGTTGTTGTTGTTGTTGTTGTTGTTGATATCTCAAAAAGTAACTGTCCGATTTTGAAAATACTTACATACTTAAACTTGTACGCAGTTGAACTTTTAGACCAGCCGTATGAATTCGTGCCGTTCCATTCAAAATATGGAGATAGTATCAACATCTCATTTATTTCTTACCCCATTAGAACAAGTAGCACATTATTTTCCATCCCCTGGATATCATTTACACATATGAAAACACAATACCGATATCTTCAATGGTTTCGACGTTATTTCCGTGTAACATCTTAGGTGAATTACCCTATTTATTCTACATGTTATAGGAAATGAATACAAATGTACGCAACCATCTGCCAAATCGTCCCATTATTCCAAACATTAAGTGACGGAAGAATTTATTAGGCAACAAATGAAACTTCATTCTTCTATTTCTTTTCATCACTGATTTACATTTCCCAAAATACCAAACTTCGTTAATAACGACTACGATTCTGATTACAGGACATTCATTTTGTTTTGAAACAGACTACACCTGTGACGCTAGCGCACCAACAAGCTATGTACTAGCCATTCGCTCTCACACAACGCGTCACCGAAAGAAGGCGTGGCCTAGTCCAATTTTCATATCATCGATTTCTCAAAAAGTACTCGTCCAATTTGGGAAATAATAACACCGTTGAATATGTATCAGTGAAATCATTTACCCTGTATGCAAAAATTAGTATAGTTCCATTAAGAAAAACGAAGTTGGTACCAATATCTCAGCTATTCACAAAGAAAGGAAAAAACCGTATAAGTTACTGTATGAGCCCCTTACCACCATTTCCAAAAGTGAAAACAGAATGTTGATATCTTTAACGGTTTAGAAGATATTGGTGAGTAACATCTTAGGTGAATAACCCTGTTTATATGACACTAAGATGATTTTTGTTACTGCGAGATTGAGGTAACAGCTTAACAAATTGGCTTCGTAAAGCATTCTTACGAAAGCCGTTGGCCTGTAGATTTGCAGTGTGTCTTTAAATGGAAAATATATGTTTAAATGTTTAAAGAAAAATGTAATATATGTGGTAATTGCGTGTGCGCACAATGCCGTTTCATCACGAGAGAAATGGCGGATAAAAGATCCACCGTATCGTTGTGTGATCTTTGTTTATGAGAATTAAAATGGGAAATATTGCTTATGTTGTGTCCCGATTTTTTTTTGGTCGTTTACCCTCCAGGTTGGTGGAACCCACTGACTCAGCGAGGGAACTCACCACTACCGCCTCTACGGGCAGTGTCCTAGAGCTGGGAACATCGAATCGGAAGGGATACAACTGGTGAGGTGGGATTGGCACCTCGCCCAGGCGGCCTCACCTGCAAGGCGAACAGGGGCCTCATGAGGGAAGGTAAGGGATGGTTAGGATGGAGAGACAAGGAAGAGGGAAGGAGGCGGCCGTGGCCTTGAAGAAGGTACCATCCCGGCATTTGCCCAAAGACGAAGTGGGAAACCACGGAAAACCACTTCGAGGATGGCTGAGGGGGAATCGAACCCCCTCTACTCATTTGGGCCACCCGAGGCTGAGTAGACCCCGTTCCAGTCCTCGTACCACTTTTCAAATTTCATGGCAGAGCCGGGAATCGAACCCAGGACCTCCGGGGCGGCAGCTAACCATGCTGACCCCTACGCTACGGAGGCGACGTCCCGATATATACTGGAATAAAATCATGAAATAAGGGAAATATTGAAGAACTTTAACTGGCAGTTGAGTGCGTTTGTTGTTTACGTCACTTTATATTGCACTCGAATTCCGTTGTCTGGGTGGCTCAGCGGCTAATATTGTGGACAACGACATTGATTATGCATCGTCGAAGGAGTTTGATTCCCACTTCGGTCATGAAATTTTATTTCCCAATTATTCTTTCTTGCAGTTGGTATTACATTGTCTAAATATAGTCTATGTTACTTTTATTATTCCCGTAAGGTAAGGAATTCTCCATGATTTACGTTGCCATATACTTTTAAATTATAAAATAAAAATGGTCACAATCGCTTTCGCCATGAGAGAAAATTGGCGAACATAATTCATTTGATGGACTCAGACATCGTGGTCACTCAGCCCCGTCCACTATGGTGTGTGAGTGTAAAATTTTCTCTGATAACCTGTGTTAATGTGATGGCTGTGTTGATGTGTGCATTTGTAATAAATGTGGGGAATGGGAAGTTGACGACCGAGGCTTTAAGTTAGGAATTATCCCGGTATTTTTCCTGGAGTGGAAGTGGGAAACCACGGAAAACCACATCCAAGATTGTTGAGGTGGGAATCAAACTTTGCTCTTCTTAGTTTTGCCTCAAGGGTGCGCCCCGTTCCAGCCCTCAGACCAGAATTCAATTTCTTGGCAGTGCAGGGATCGAACCTGGAATCCAAGGCGATAGCTCAGAATGTAGCCTTAAGAGTGGGCTTCCCTGTGTTAATACGATCTTTGACAAGCACTGAACATAATATAATTCTGAAACTCCCTCCATTACGGTGGCTGGCGAAGTGAGTCTATGCTCATTCCAGTAGTTGGTGAAGTGATTCTATGCTCCCTTGCATAATTTACTGTCATGGAAATGCAAAGTATTGTACCTTCAACAGGTGATGGAAATTGATTATTTAGAGCAGTTTCATTCTGTTTATTTCAAAATAAAGATCGTCATCCTGAATTGCGTTTGCAAGCAAATTGCAAAAATTGCAAGGAATTTATTATTGGATATCAGTCTCATCGCATTCTCATCAGCAACCAACTTGAGAATGGAAGTCTCTGAACTTCATTGTATAAGTGAATATTATTGTTTATTGATTATTTGTTTAGAGTACATAACAATGAGTCTAACCATGCTGTTGATTTTGGCAATGGAAGTATTATTTGCCATTTAATATTTGGCGGCTGCGTTGATGCAGGCCACTATAGTGTTATTTAATATGACGTTATTTTGGGGAGAAATGTTGCTATAAATAAACCCATTTGACGAAATAGAACATTGGCCGCAAAAAAAGTGGGAAATTGGAGAAAAATACGAAGCCACTTTTAAAATCCAATCTAAATATGGTATTTCAGAAACAATTCCAGATACTATGCCGTTACAGTGTAGGTAGGGTCCTTGACGAACAAATGTAAGCATTGTTCTGCACAGTATTTATTTTGCGAGAAATCTACACTTGGTTACTTCGACCGTTGCTGTTGTAATGGTAAAATTGATCTGACTAAATATAAAATATTTGGCAGGCTGCAACAATTATTTTTCACTGGAGATGATATCTCAAGGAATTTCAGAGATAATAATCGGCAGTACAATGCGATGTCCTTCGTTTCATTTGGTGACAATGTTACTGTGCCACATGCATACTGTCCACATTGTTTTAAAATATACGGAATTGCACATCGTCGCATTTCTTCGTTATATTCCAAAATTATAAGCGACGGTTTGTGGCCAGTTGTATTAGACTCCTCAGAGTTATTGAATTCCTTAGAACTAAATGACTTGCCTCCACATACTCCAAACGCTTGACCCATAGTTATGCTGCTGAGAAATCTGAACGTTTCCCAAGGGCTCCTAAATGCAACCATATTGCTTGGATTTGGAAATAATAAGTGCTGTTAAAATTAGGTAGAGAGGTCTAATCCTTCGACTTGATTTAACACCATCCTATAAAACACTATCAATTTCTTTTAAGAGGCAATATTATCCAATTCGTTTGGCATACTTTATCACAATCAATAAAGCTCAATGGGAAACTCTGGAACGTATAGATCTCAATTTGCCTCATCAATATTTCAGTCATGGCCAGCAGTATTTTGCAATGTTGAGAGTGCAATTTTTTGACGCCCGTATAGTTTCAATAGAGCCAAAAAATAATCGTACAAAGAATGTACAGTAGGCCTATATAAGAAAATTCTTCAGTAAATATTTTTCTATTGACCGTTTCAACTAGTCTATACAGGGTGTTCGCAGCACGCCATGCTTTGTGCTGTAACTAGTTTGTTTTTCAAGATATTTTAATTTTGACACTTGCTTTGGAAACTACCTTTCAAGCTCTAACACTTTTGTTTCGTTGGTTTTTGTGTGAAGTTCGCGCATAACGCGAAAATCAACTTTTTGTGGCGCGGTTTTGGCATTTCTTTTTGCCCAAATCGGTTTTTTGACATCACCTATCAAAAGAGCGACATAGAATTATTCGAATTAGCCACAAAAATATCTGTTTTTGCCCAAATCAAACTCGCAAAATGCCAGTTTGTGTTTAGATTTTCGTCCGCTTAGACTATAGCATGCGACCTGCCTCTGCCCTGCCCGATCGAACCAACTTAAACACAAACTCGCATTCTGCGAGTTTGATTTGGGCAAAAAATGATATTTTCGTGGCTTATTCGACTAATTCGATGTCGCTCTTTCGATAGGTGTTGTCAAAAATCCGATTTGGGCAAAAAAGTGGCAAAACCGTGCCATAAAAAGTTGATTTGCGCATTATGCGTGAACTTCACACAAAAACCAACGAAACATAAGTTTTAGAGCTTGAAAAGTACGTTCCAAAGCAAGTGAAAAAAATAAAATATCTTGAAAAACAAACGAGTTACAGCACAAAGTAGGGCTTGCTACGAACACCCTGTATATTTTTGACTCTGAGAGTCGCACATTTTTTCCGTATTGACTGAATTATATTAAGAACAAAGTTCCAAATGGTTCCGCCTCGTCAATACTGTTTATTAAAATGTCGTGTTACAATCACCTGTCTTTTAATACATGGAATACATGGTACATGTTTCGACGTCTGACACTTATTGACGTCTTCATCAGCCTAAATATTTGGGCAGCACTTAAAACATTCCCTTTATATACTAGGTGTAGTTAAAAATTGTACATAAAAACACACATAGATCACTGTGACACATTAAAAAGTTGTTAAAACATTTTCTTATGTTAAAAGCTCAATAAAATCCTCAGCCGGGCTTGGCAGTCTTTCTTGATTTATTTCTAATGTTTGCTTCAAAAGCCCATGCAAGGGGTGACCATTCCCAACTGGAAAGAAATGAAACTATGTATGAGAGAGAGAAGTGGTGAATAAAATAATACTTTAAAAACCCTAAATGTTATATAAAGACTTACGATGTAATGCGGCAATGAGCTAACAGAGCCGTGCTGAGTCGGACGGAGACTGTGCTGTACTGAAACGGTGTGTCAACATGGAAGCAACAAGCAAGACAATAGGGGCGGAAGAGGAGAGGGGTGAGAGTTCGGGAGTGTTTTGGTGAGGAGTGGGGAAGGGGTATGGAGTAGGTATATGTAAAACACTAAGGTTTTAGAAGATGTCTTAGCCGATTGACTTCGTAATGCTTTCTAACGAGAGCTCTTGGCATGTAGATTTGCAGAGTGTCTTTAAAAGGAAAATATATGATAGGGTACATTTTTAAATTATTAAAGAAAAATGCAATACTTGTCGCTCCCGCGCTTGCGCACAATGCCTTTTTTCCAAGAGAGAAATGGCGGATCCCTCCGCGTCATACTGAGATTTTTGTTTATGAGAATTAAAAAGGGAGGAAATATTGTTTGTGATGTTTTCACGATATACATTGAAATAGAATTATAAAATAAGGGAAGTACTGAAAAACTTAAACTGGCAGTTGAGTGGGTATGCTGTTTAGGTAGCTTAATATTGCACTGGCGTCCAGTTGTCTGCGAATTTGTATTATGCATCGTCGAAAGGCTTCGAATCCTACCTCTGATTTGTTTTTTATTTCCGATTTCTTCTTTCTTACAATTGGTATTATATTGTCGAAACATATTTTACTTTCATAATTCCCGCAAAGTAACGAATTCTCCGTGATTTACGTTGCCATATACTTTTAAATAGTTAAAGAAAAATACTGTAATCCAGGGCTCACACGTGCGCACAATTGCTTTTGTCATGAGAGCGAACATAATTCATCTTAGGGGCTTTGACAGCGTGGTCACTCAGCCCCGTGTACTTTGGTGTACGTGTAATATTTTCTATTATAACCTGTGTTATTGTAATGGCTATAATTATTCGTGAATCTGCAACTAAGGTGGGTATTGGGAAGGAGGAAGGAGGAACCATCCCGGTATTTGCCTGGAGTGGAAATGCAAAAAAATAATCATAACCAAGATGGTTGAGGTTGGAATTGATCCCACCTCCCCTCAGTTTTACCTCTCGAGGCTGAGTGCGCCCAGTTCCAGCCCTATGGCCAGAATTGATTTTCTTGGCAGAGCAGGGAATCGAACCTGGATCTCCGGGGCGATAGCCAAGAATGTAGCCTTAATATTGGCTTCCCTGTGGTAATACGATGTTTGCAATATACGGGACATAGAATTCTAAAACTGCCTCTATTAAGGTGGCTGGCGAAGTGAGTCTATGCTCGTTCCAGTAGTTGGCGATGGGATTCTATGCTCCCCTGCATAATTTACTGTCATGGAAACCCTAAGGATTGTACCCATAACAGGTGATAGAAATTGCTTTTTTAGAACCGCTTCGTACTGTTTATATCAAAATGAAGAACCTCATCGTGAGCTGCGTTTGCAAACTGTTGCAAAAATTGTTGCTGGCATGGATAATTATAAGGGTTTGATTATTGGAGATCAGACTCATCGCATTCTCCTCAGCAACCAACTTGAGTGTGAAAGTCTCTGGACGGTGAATACACTGGTCATGTTGAATTTCATTGCACCGTATAAGCCAAATGTTTATTGATTATTTGTTTAGAGTACATTCTAAGCACGCTGTTGATTTTGGCAATGGAAGTATTATTTTCCATTTGATACTTAGCGGCTCCGTTGATGCAGGACACTATGGTGTTATCAAATACGACGTTAATTTGGGGAGAGATGCTACTATAAAAATCCCTTTCGACGAAAAAGAGCATTGGCCGGTAAAGAACAAATTGACGCAAAAATGTGAGAAATTGGAGAAAACACGAGACCACTTCTAAAATCCAATATAAATATGCCATTTCAGAAACAATTCCAGATATTATGCCATACAGTGTAGGGTCCTTGACGAACAAATGCAAACATTGTTCTGCATTGCATTTTTCTTACGAGAAGACAACGCTTGGTTGCTTTGGCCTTTGCTGTTGTAATTGTAAAATTGACATACCGGAATATAAAAATCCAGGCTGAAACAATTTTTTACTAGAGATGATATATCAAGGATTTTCAGTGATAATATTCGGCAGTACAACAATGCTATGTCCTTTGTTTCCTTTGGTGCCAATGTTACCGTGCCTCAGGAATACGGTCCATATTGATTTAAAATTTCTGGAACATCATTGCATTTCTTCCTTATATTCCAAAAACATAAGCAACGGTTCTAACGGTTAGTTGTATATATTAGACTCCTCAGAAGCTAATCAAGTCAGATCTGTAAATCAAGTGAATTCTTGCATCAGGAAGGGCACACTTCACAATTTAGACTTTATTTTGCAAGAGCTTATGCCCTACATTCAGCATTCAAATTACCTCTCAAATTAAATGAGAGTTCAGTGTCTAGATAAAATTAAATTGCAATCCAGCTGACGATATTCGACTATCATGGCTCATAATGGGGTGAAGCCACAATGGAAAATTTTCATTCAATAATGTATGTGTTTCGACTTCTGAAAAATATTATACGTAACGACATTATTAGTTTGTGTGGGATAGTTATTTTTCTAGGAGGAGACTTCAGGTATGTTTTGCCTGTTGTGCCTTCTCACCAAACACTTATTCACAATTGTAGTAAATACTCTTCTCCCTGACCCTTCTCCAAAATACGCCCCTTACTTCAATACACGCGATCGGTACCAGATGAAATGGAATATTCTGATTTTTTTGGTACGAGTTAACAACGAGATCTCCTCTGTGGATGGCGAGGAATCAAATGTTTTTGAACTACCAGCCAGATTTCCAACTCATGATGATATCGTGACTGATATTTACGGTGAAACATACACTTCTGCGAAGGATGTAATAAATTTATCGGAAGTGTGCATTCTTATACCAAAGAATTAACACTGTAATGAAATTAATTTTAAACTGATAACATATTAAATACTGAAAATGAAATCAGCTATTTCAGCTTCCTCCAGAATTCTTGAATTGCTTGAAATTAAGGGATTTGCCTCCACATATACTTACTCTAAAAGTTTGAGCCATCGTTATGCTCCTTAGAAATTTGAAGGTTTCCCAAGGGCTCCTAAATGAAACCAGATTATTTGTAAAAAATATGTATAAAAAAGGTTTGGATTTGGAAATAATAACTGCATATAATATTGGGCAGAGGGCTATAACTTTTCGACTTGATTTAACATCATCCGATAAAACACTTCCATTTCCCAATTTCCAATTCGCTTGACGTACTTTATCACAATCAATAAAGCTCAAGGGGAAACTCTGGACCGTGTAGGTCTTTGTTTGCCTCATCACGGTTTCAGTCATTGCCAGTTATATGTTGCAACGTCGATCTTTCGACGCTCTTAAAGTTGCAACAGTGTCAAAAAGTAATCGTTCAAAAAATGCATATTAGAGAATCCTTCAGTAAATATTTTCCCAATGACCATCATGTTTTGACGGGTTTCAACTAGTTTCTTTTTATTGTATTCGTTTTTGCAATACATTTTGCAGGAACTCTTTGGTTTTCCTGTCCCATTTTATAGGAAACTTGACTAATTCTTTCTGCAATGTAGTTGCATGTGTACTATTATTAGTTTTAGGCGCCCACCTTTTACCATCACCCGTCACACTCCCAGAGATTCCAAGAATCTCACTCTACCTTTCTTTTGTTTTGATTCTTCGTAACTTGATAGTAGTGCACATGCATATTTAACAATGACCTGGCGTGTCAACCGCCAGCGATGATTCTTTGATCGACTAGCTGGGGACCATTGACCTCTGCGATCCTTACCATCAACGGATATGGCTAGGTGATCAACACATAATACGGGCACAGTACGTAGCCCCCAACTTTTAAAGCATTTTATGACTTTTCCGGAATTATCCAGACAATAATTTAAAAGATTTTCGTGCAAAATGCATCTCCGAACTCTTCCTGGTTTAGAAGGTTGAGTTCTGTAAAACAAACACACACCTAATGTGCCAGCTAATTTCCAAATGGATATTTTAATGTGCCTTGTTTTCAAACTACCGCAGTGAATCCTTTATTTTCTCAAACGCTAATGTTAATCTTCTGACACAGGATGCTCTTGTCATGAATCAAAGAGAGTGTGCATGTGATTTTTCCATAAAATATAGCCATAAATCGTCATGAGAAGATAACTAATTTTATAGATTCCTGCACGTAACGTCCTTGCGTAGTTGTAAAATATAAACAGCCTCCTCCCGTGGCCTCAGGGTAGTTATTTAGAGTTCTGTTTCAAATTACTGTAATTATCGGCCCCACTTACATTGGACAACCTTTTTGACATACAACCACCAATATAAAGGTGGCAGAAGATGTTTGCTCTGGTTAATTGAGTTTAGGGGCTTGGCACATCTTGGTTATCAACCCCGTGTAAATGTGTGTGTGTTGAACTTGACTGACTTCCTGTATTTGTGTGATCACAGTAGTAATGTGTGTAACTGTACTAGGGACGGAAATGAGGTAAGTGCCCCGGTACTTAAAGCAAGATGCTTTCCCAGCATTTGCCTAGAAGGAGTGTGGAAGAAACCGGGCGAAAACCACACTCCGGTTAGTCGCTGCCAGCACCAGGATTCGCCCCTGTGATCACCGAATTTGATGCAGCTTCCCTCGTGGCCGTGGTGTACTATTTAACGAGCATGGCTACGCCGCTTGACAGCAGGTGATGAATCTAATAAAAGTGAAACTTTCATTTCCATGAGTACTCCACCAATTACATGTGTACAGTAGCAGGAACACATCACAAAATAGTACAACATACCAGGTATTCAGACTAAGTTAATAATTATAATGTGTGTTTTCCGTTAAGGCCTGGAACAGGACTTTCAAACGGCCTTCGAGTCTTCATGAAGATGAAATGAATGATGAAGAATCCACAAACACTAAGTCCCCGAGCCAGGCCAATTAACCATACAAAGTTAAAATCTTACGACCCCACCGGAAATCGAATGAAATACCAGCGTCCTGCCCACTTAGTTGTGAACGCGGACAACTCAGACTTAAGAACTCTATAATTATAACGCTCATGTTGTATTAAAGAAGCAGTCCGCCTCGTTGCGTAGCAGCTGCCATTCTTGGCTGTCACCGGAGACCCGGGTTCAATTTCCGGTTCTGTCAAGAAATTTAATTCTGGTCTGAAAGCTGGAACGGAGAAAAATCAGCCTCGTGAGGCATTCTGGAAGTGATATTCAGTGGTTTCCTACATCTACAACAAACAAATACAGGGATGGTACCTAACTTAGGCCAGGGTCGCTTCAAACCCAAATCTTTTCTCAATTACAAATACACAAACTAGTACAGACATCACAGTGACACAAGTTATCAGACAAATTCAACACACACCCAAGTACACGGGGCTACACGACAACGATGTAGCAAAGGCCCTAAAGAATCAACAACAACCTGCATTAAAGAAGCACCAGAAGGCAGTTGTGCATGGATCTACGACTGTTAATGCATGTATGATGGAAGCTATATTTTATAACCCGAAAGTATGCAAATACTACAAATCTAATATATACAACGTTTGGAAGTGTGAGGCATAGACTTCGTATTGTGGTTATTACCAGTTTGGATAACATGAATTCAACGTAATTAGTCCAGTGAAAACGGTGCGTAATGGAAGGAGCATTGTTTACAATGCTGGCATAATGAGGTCGTGCCGCAACCTCCTTACTCTTGATCCTACTACGCGGGACTTCCATACCATTCGTTAATTATCGGTTACACGGGAATCGCTTTCTTAACACACAATGAACCTTAACTGCAGATGTTGCACAAATGAATACTTAGCATGCAGTAGATGGTATTCTTCTTTCTTTTTTTGCCAACGTTGAAAACGACCCGTGGACAGTCGGGGTCACTAATTATCGGATGTTAAACAAGCTGTTCTTTACATGAATGAAACGAGGCCATACTTGCTATAATTTTGTCTAATGAGGCTGAGTGTACCCCGTTGAAAAACTACTACACTCTAATATGATGATGATGATGATGATGATGATGATGCTGATGATGATAACACATAAGTGTTGTATTGCATAGGGTGCGTTCAATTGAAACCCGTTGGAAGTGCTGTTGCTTGACGTTGATAAGACGCATGCGCTAGTGCATTTGAGGCAGTGAAAGGCAGTGGTCAGATACTTGGATTTTGATTTTTTAAATTTTCTTTTAGAAATGTGGCATAACATCAAGATGGCTCGTGCGATTCAAATCCCATCCAAGCCAACCCAACGATCAATAGTCCAAATTTTAACGGTAGAGCAGTGGAGATTAATCGGAAAATGGTTGTGAAAAACAACAGCTGTTATGGATTGTTCACGAATGTTCTGCTCATGGCCGTGAGGAAACCTCGGATTTACCACTGCGACTTTTATCTGTTTTGGCCGTTGAAGGAAATCCTAGCACGACAAAGATTTTACTCCGACGCGTAGGTAGAGGATTGTTTCCAGAAGAAACGCAGATCATTCTTCACGTATGGTATCCGCCACCTTTCTAACCAGTGGGATGCCTGCCTCAATGCCATATGTGACTCCTTTTGGACAACTGTAAGCACTAACGTATTAAATAAATACTCCTTGTTAATTTGATTAACGTGTCGACTTTCTTTTTTTCTGTGTCTATGCCCAAGAACCTCGAACTGGAACTCGAAGGTCATTACATTACACAATTATTAAAATAATACTGCGACTGAAACCAGTATTAAAGCAGATATTGTAAAAATTATTTTGAGCGTTAGATTACGGTATTTAAGTATACAGGATTGTTGCGAAATGCCACACTCCGTAATTAAAATCACTTCATCTAAATAATATCTCAATCCCCTACATTTTATACAGTGAAATACTTATTAATATTCATTGGATAAAACAGCACCTCTGGTAAATAATGGTCATATTTAATTCAGCATTTTCAGATGATCAGCTCTGTTGCGAGATGTGAGGGAGAACGATGTTTAAAGCATTAAAACCGTTCCCTCAAATTTAACTAATATGTCACACCATTTAATGGCAAATTTTCCGGTTACACTTCCCAGTTTAATATTAATATCCCCTCTCAATCACATTTGTATTGATAAGCGCCTGACACGCTAGGGAAGGCAGTTAAAACATCGATTCCGTTTGTAATCCACTTCGGTCGGAGTACGCGTATCTGCCTGTGTACCTGAAAGCACTAAAAAAATACAGAGGTTTCGGCGGGAACTAAATAATAATATTGCAATAATTGGGGACTTCTGCACTGAATCTAAATGCAGATCTAACCTGATTGCTGCCAAGTCCCGATGTATGACTCATGCCCCACCTAATGCCGAAGAAATGATTCTTGCTGGATTGCGAGAAAAGTTTCACTCACCCGGGGCTAAGTGAAATTAAGGAACACCGACGCTTTCAGAATGGTATGGGCACGATAAGTTGGGGCTTCCCGAGAACACCTCTTCTGTTTCAACTTTCCATCTCCAAATCTGACATACGCCGGCATAGATTCGAGCCTTGGAATCTGCATTGATAAAACAAGTTTTCTATGGTGATAGATGACTATGGCTGTGAGTCGTGGACAAACTACAGGCGTCACAATAAAATGCATGAGAAATTCCACCAAAGGTGCCTCAGACATATCTTGAAAGTCACTTGGAGAGATAAATTCACAAATGCTAGCGTTCTGGATGACGCCAATATTACGAGCACAGAAGCAATGTTAGCCCAACACCAACTCCGATGGGTGGGCCACGCGATCCGCATGCCAAATCATCGCATTCCAGAACTAGTACTATACTCTGAACTTCGTGAGGGCATTCGGCGCTATGGAGGTCAGAGATAGAAGTATACACATTCCCTCAAATCCACCCTGAAGAAACGTGCTGTAACATCAATGATGGTAACTGGGAAATGCACGCGCTGGATCGTCCAACATGGAAAAGCACCCTTCATCAAGGGATTGCTGTTTTGGAAGAGCAAAGACGTAGAACCGCAGCAGAACTGAGTACAAGGAGAGAACAGCGTGAGATCTTGAGGCAGAATGGTCATTTGCCATCTGGCTGCTCAATTTACTGTATGTGTGTCATCACTGCGTAACTTACGGATTGAACTGATCAATCATCTGAGAAAACATCAGCAGGAAGACTAATTCATACTCGCTTGCAAGTAAGTGCACATATGTGACTTTCAAAATTCCGAGAAATACAAAATTAGCACGGAGATCAAGTGATTTTAAAATATTTCATATTAATTTTTCGGTCATCTAATCATCCAAGAGCAATTAAACTTAGTACAGCGAATCTTTATTCAGAGGTTATTATAGAGACCTGTCATGTTCAATTTTTTTCCAAAATTACAAGATGGCATCAGTTCTAAATATTGAAACCGTATTGCTTTTAATTCTCGTATCCTATTCAAACGATTGAAGATAATAATCAGTATATAATTGCACTAAGTTCTGTAGCTTACTTTTTGTAAATCATAGAAGCCGTGCATTTTACTTTTCTAAAATTTAACTACTTTGATTCGTTACAGAAAGACGCCATCATACGGGAGGAGTCTTAATCACCGACACTTAAGTTGTATATTCTCGCACATACATTCTCATTGTAACAGTGATAGTAGAGATTCTTTTAAGGGGTAAACCACGAAGGACATCTACCCCAATTTTCTATTGCAGGCATCGTATATTACGAATTATACGCATGTTCAATCTGAAAAGTATTTAATACAGGGCATGTACTAGTACCATATAAAGATGATTATGCTTCTTCAAAAATATTTTTTTATGTTTCTTTTCTAAACTGTCTACAACTTATGGATATTGAGTTTTCCGTTTGATTTTCATGCTCTACACTTTATCATAAAGTAGGTCGTGAACGGAAAGCTACTTACCACATCACATTGAAAATCAATTTAATGGGAGGGGGAGGTTTTACTGGTCAAGACCAGTAATATATATGAAAATACGCTATTTAGTTTTTCACGGAACTACTTGTTCATCTCCGTAATATTTGTCAGGAATGAGAATCTATTATCTACAGGCTTTACGGGAATATTGCACCGCTAACGCTTAAAGTGCAAAAGAATTTAATCTGAAATAACTTACGACATTAACTAGCCTACCTGTCTTTGCCTATCTGTTGTTAACGTTACGAATTGGATGGCACGAGGGTATAAATGAATATTGAGCCATAAGCACACTGGGCAGCTAAGAATGCTATTTTTAGCCTACTTTCGATTTTTGCAAAAAATGAAAGTAGACTTATGAGATCACTACAGGGCCAAAAACAAGATGTTCAGTAAATAACATATAGCCTACTTTCTCCTAAATGCATGGGTATTGTTATAACACTTTGTCCTTTTCAAGGAGTATAATTGAATGTTGGTTGTAGAAGCTTGTTGAATACAACGTGCTAAACGGATATTAAACATGAATATGAGGTGACTTTTGCTAGTGCTACCTCTGTAAAAAAATGTCATTCAATTTTGTTTCACCGTGTTTGAATTGATATGGGGAATTGATTTGCACACATACATGGCCGCTATATTCAAACTATTGGGCTGATGACATTGTAGTTCAGTCGAAAGATGCTTCCTACAAACAGGTATGTTGTTGCAAAATTTGGTAGAGATCAAATGATTAGGTTGGTCGTAATTTGATTTAAACTTTTAACATTTGGGTGGCCACCATTCCGTTTCCGTCAAGATGACGGCGATATAAAACATGACACTGAGGTGACCTTTACTAGTGCTACCTCTGTACCAAATTTCGTTCAATTTAGTTTTACGGAGTTTGAATTGATAGGGGGAATCGATTTTCACACATACATGGCGGCCATATGCAAACTGTTCGACTGATGCCCTTGTATCTTGGTCAAAGAACGCTTCTCACATAAAGGTATGTTGTTGCAAAATTTGGTAAGGATCAGACGATTAGGTTGGTCGTAATTTGATTTAAACTTTTAACATTTGGGTGGCCGCCATTCCGTTTCCGTCAAGATGGCGGCGATATAAAACATGAAACTGAGGTGCCCTTTGCTATTGCTACCTCTGTACAAAATTTAGTATAATTCGGTTTCACCGTGTTTGAAAAGATAAGGGGAATCCATTTGCACACATACGTGGCCGCCATCCACAAATAATTGGGCTGATGACCTTGTAGTTTGGTCAAAATATTTTTTTTATACATAACGGTATCAAAATGAAAATCCACAGCCTGCTTCCAGTCTCCGACCGGGTCAGGAATGGAATGAATGAAGCCCCTATCTAGCGGCGAGGATATGAACTGTGCCGGCTACCGAGGCCTGACGCACTCCTCTGGGGCAATGATTAAATGAATGACAGATGAAATGAAATGATAGTGGAGAGTGTTGCTGGAATGAAATTTTGACAGGGAAAACCGGAGTACCCGGAGAAAAACCTGTCTGCCTCCGTTCTGTCCACAGATCTCACATGGAGTGACCGGGATTTGAACCACGGACTCAGTGGTGAGAGGCCGGCGTGCTGCCGCCTGAGCCACGGAGGCTCTACATAACGGTATAATGTTGCAAAATTTAGTAGTGATCAGATGATTAGGTTGGCCATAATTTGATTCAAGTTTTTAACATTTTGGTGGCCGCCATTACGTTTTCGTCAAGATGGCGGCAGTATAAAACATGGCGCTTGAGTCCCCTTTGCTAGTTCTACCTCTGTACCAAATTTCGTTCAATTCGGATTCACCGCGTTCGACTTGATGGGGGGGGGGGGGGAGAGAGACATTCAGAGTACACACACACTCACACACAGATAGACACACAATTAGCCTACTTTCGATTTTTGCCAAAAATGAAAGGAGACTTATGAGATCACTACAGGGCCAAAAATTGTGTGTCTGTCCATGTGTGTGTCATGTTTTATATCGCCGCCAACTTGACGGAAACGTAATGGCTGCCACCCAAATGTTAAAAGCTTAAATCAAATTACGACAAACTTAATCATCTGATCTCGTCCAAATTTTGCAACAACAAACCGTTTTGTGCGAAGCATCTTTTGACTAAACTACAAGGTCATGCGCCCAATAGTTTGCAGATGGTGGCCATGTATGTGTGCAATTCCTTTCCCCCATCAATTCAAACACCGTAAAACCGAATTGAGCGAAATTTGGTACAGAGGTAGCACTAGCAAGTTGAGCCTCAGTGTCTTGATTTATATTGCAACCATCTTAAGGGAAACGTAATGGCGGCCACCCCAATGTAAATAGCGTAAATCAAATTACGACCAACCTAATCATCTGATCTCCACCAAATTTTGCAACGACATACCTTTGCGTGGAAAGCATATTTTAACTTAACTACAAGGTCGTCAACAAGATAGTTTGCAGACAGCGGCCATGTATGTGTGCAAACTGATTCCCCATATCAATTCAAACAGTGTGAAACAGAATTGAACGAAATTTGGTACCGAGGTAGCACTAGCAGAAGGCACCTCAAAGTCATGTATTATATCACTGCCATCTTGAGGTAAACGTAATGGTGGCCACCCAAATGTTAAAAGTTTACATCAAATTACGACCAACCTAATCATCTGATCTCGACTAAATTTTACAACAACATACCTTTCTGTGGTAAGCATCTTTTGACCAAACTACAAGGTTATCAGCCCAATAGATTGCAGATAGCGGCCATGTATGTGTGCAAATCGATTCCCCCTATCAATTCAAACACGGTGAAACCGAATTGAACGAAATTTGGTACAGAGGTAGCACTCGAGATAGGCAACTTAGTGTCAAGTTTTATATTGCCGGCATCTTGACAGAAACGTAATGACGGCCACCCAAATGTTGAAAGCTTAGATCAAATTACGACCAACCTAATCATCTGATCTCTACTAAAGTTTGCAATAACATACCATTTTGTAGTAAGCATCATTGACCAAACTACAAGGTCATCAGCCCAATAGATTGCAGATAGCGGCCATGCATGTGTGCAAATCGATTCCCCCTATCAATTCAAAAACGGTGAAACCGAAATGGACGAAATTTGGTACAGAGGTAGTACTCGCAAGAGGCAACTCATTGCCATCTTGACGGAAACGTAGTGGCGGCCACCCAAATGTTAAAGGCTTAAATCAAATTACGACCAACTTAATCATCTGATCTCTACCAAATTTTGCAACAACATACCTTAATATGAGAAACGTTCTTTGACCAAGCTACAAGGTCATCAGTCCAATAGTTTGCATATGGTGGCCCTGCATGTTTGCAAATCGATTCCCCCTATCAATTCAAACACGGTGAAACCGAATTATAAGAAATTTGGTACAGAAGTAGCACTAGCAAAGGGCTCCTCAGTGTCATGTTTTATATCGCCGCCATCTTGACGGAAACGGTATGGCGGTCACTCAAATATTAAAAGCTTAAATCAAGTTACGACCAACCTAATCATTTGATCGCTACCAAATTTTGCAACAACATACTCTTTTGTGGGAAGCATCTTTTGACTGAACTACAAGGTCATCTGCCCAATGGTTTTCAGATAGCTGCAATGTATGTGTGCAAATCGATTCACCATATCAATTCAAACATGGTGAAACCGAATTGAATGAAATTTTGTACAGAGGTAGCACTAGCAAAGGGCTACTCATATTCATGTTTAATGTCCGTATAACACGTTGAATTCAACAAGCTACTACAACCAACATTCAATAATACTCCGGGGACGCGAGCGAGGTCTTGGTTGAACGAGCTGCCAGGAGTATCATCTTGGAGCTGTGATGGAGCAACTTCTCGGGCTGGACGTTGCGAATCACCATGGAGCAGGAGGGCGCTTGAGATTGGAGTCGAACTCAGGAAGAGGCTTGAAGACCAAACCACAATGCGTAGTGTAATACGCAACTTTTATCGCTTGAACAACTATAAGCCTTCTGAAAGTAAAACAGAACGTCCATTACGTAGTTTCAATTCTGTAGATACTGTATGTAATGTTGGAGCATTCCTAGTAGTGACCATTTCATATTGTAATATTTTGCTGTATTCTAGCCTGTTTGAAACGTCGACTTGTAAATTTATTTTGTCATCCTGGATGGATGTTATTTGAAGTTAATTGTTATTTGTTTGGAGATATACATTTTTGTCATATTGAATGATGAGTGAACTCATAGAAGGACTATTCGAGTTCTTAGTTCAAGGATTTTGGAAACTGAAATTGCATTACTTTGGAGTGATGATTTATTTTCATGGAAGATTTTCACTTCAAAGATTTTCATAACAACGATTTTCACGACAGAGATTTTCATGAAGGATTTTCACATAGGGATCTTCAACGAAGATTTCATGCAACAAAGGATTTTCACTTTATTGAGGATTGAGGATTAAGGATTATTTTCATGAAGGATTTTCATTAAGGATTTTCACATCTAGGAGTTTTGGCAATTCAGGATTGAAGCTTTGATTGAAGATCGAAATTATTTTCAACTTTAATTATTTTTGGGTTTTGAGATATCCTATTTTAGGATTTAGGATTCAGGATTATGATTTAGGATTTTGAATTTTGAATTTTTATTGTTCATCGGATTTGATATTCTCCGATATTTAAATATTTTCATGGAGTTTTGAATTAATGATATTTTTATTACGACTGATAAGTCAGCGGTTATGACAAGTCAGCTGTTGTGATAAATCAGCTGTTGATTCTTGAAGACAACTTGAGATTGATGTGATAGTATGGAAACTTAAGGAGTAGACACGATTCATTATGATATGAAGATTGAATTTAGGGAATTCTAGTTCTGATAAAATATTTTTTGCAACGAGGACTAATGTTTTTGTAATAGAAGTGTTTTAAGAATGTCACATATGGTGTGATAGAATATCAGAAGAAAGCTATGATGCTTGAGAGATTGCTATTAACTATTAAAGTTTATTAGGAAGATACCAGTGAATTAGAAGGAACTTATGAGCTGATATTTTATTTGAAAGAACAACGCGGTAGGTTATTGGGTGTGCATAGATCTCAACCGAGGTTGGATCATGAAGGTAGACACTGTAAGCGACGTTGTGTTCTGTGTTACCTTGCCTGATACTATGATTATTATGGAAGGAATTGGTAAGTGGAGTACTACACTCATGTACGGAGTAAGTGTGGCAACGTGGCCCGTGATGTGATTGCTCTGTCGAGCTATTGTAAGTGGAATTTTCCGTTTGTTTAAAACGAGGGCAATGCATTTATTTAAGGAAGCCTATGAGTTTTTTTTTTCTTTTAGTCGTTTACCCTCCAGGTTGGTGGAACCCACGGACTAAGCGAGGGAACTCACCACTAGAGCTGGGAACGTCGAATCGGAAGGGACACAACTGGTGAGGTGGGATTGGAACCTCGCCCAGGCGGCCTCACCTGCAAAGCGAACAGGGAGAAGGTAAGGGATGGTGAGGATGGATAGGCAAGGAAGAGGGAAGGAGGTGGCCGTGGCCTTGAAGAAGGTACCATCCCGGCGTTTGCCCGAAGACGAAGCGGGAAACCACGGAAAACCACTTCGAGGATGGCTGAGGGGGAATCGAACCCCCTCTACTCATTTGGGCCACCCGAGGCTGAGTAGATCCCGTTCCAGTCCTCGTACCACTTTTCAAATTTCGTGGCAGAGCCGGGAATCGAACCCAGGGCCTCCGGGGCGGCAGCTAACCATGCTGACCGCTACGCTACAGAGGCGACCCTATGAGATTATATGTAGTTCTAATGTTAGCGTTGTATATTAGGTAAGCGAATGTTAATGGATGTTGGTGAAAGAAATGAATGATAACGCGCCATTGTCGAGTGCTTGGAGCAATCAGCTGTGGAATGTTGCGAGTACAGTTTGCAACATAAATATAGTGTTCCTGGTATATAAAGAAACATCTTATTTGTTATTTATTATTATCTATATATTTAAAACACTAAGGCGATTTTTGTTAAATCGAGAATGAGATAACGTCTTAACCGATTGACTTCGTAATGCATTCTAACGAGAGCTCTTGGCATGTAGATTTGCAGAGTGTCTTTAAAATAAACAAATATGTTACAGAATATTTTTTATGTTCGACCCTGACTATTATGTGTTAGAAAAATGTATCATAATGATGGTCATTATAACACTATTTTTCATTATGAAACAGTTTCTCCCACCAATCACAGCTCCAGAAACAGTTGTTTGACCAATTAGATAAGGTTAGCATCGCACCTCCGTGGTGTTCCAAGGCCTTCTGAACTGCGTTGCCTAGTGTCATAGTGGGGTAATCGAGAAGGCCATGGTCAAATACAAGGCATTCTCTGCGTCTCATGCGCTCTGTTCAGTACATAAAACTGGCGAAATCTCGACAGATATTTATGAATATTTATCTTCGAACATAAAATAGTTATAATAATTATCGTCGAACATAAACAGTCGTATGCAACTCGCCTATAATGGTAATTAAGACACTTGTATGGAAATTATAAAACTCGCATACGCTCGTTTTATAAATATACTCGTGTCTTAATTATAGCCATTATCGACTCGTTGCATAATGTATAATTTTTCTTTTTAGTCGTTTACCCTCCAGGTTGGTGGAACCCACGGACTCAGCGAGGGAACTCACTACTACCGCCTCTACGGGCAGTGTCCTAGAGCTGGGAACATCGAATCGGAAGGGACACAACTGGTGAGGTGGGATTGGCACCTCGCCCAGGCGGCCTCACCTGCAAAGCGAACAGGGGCCTCATGAGGGAAGGTAAGGGATGGTTAGGATGGATAGGCAAGGAAGGGGGAAGGAGACGACCGTGGCCTTGAAGAAGGTACCATCCCGGCATTTGCCCGAAGACGAAGTGGGAAACCACGGAAAACCACTTCGAGGATGGCTGAGGGGGAATCGAACCCCCTCTACTCATTTGGGCCACCCGAGGCTGAGTAGACCCCGTGCCAGTCCTCGTACCACTTTTAAAATTTCGTGGCAGAGCCGGGAATCGAACCCAGGACCTCCGGGGCGGTAGCTAACCATGCTGCGGAGGCGACTATAATGTACTATAAATTAATAAACAAAAATTCAGAAATCTTGCCAATCGCGCATGCGCACAATCGCCTTGCCTCATGACAGTCATGGCGGTTACAAGTCCACCGCGTTTTAATTTCATAGTTATGTATAAGAATTATAATGGAAGGGAACATTGTTTATGCCGTTTCCTTGATATAAACTGGAATATAATTATACCAAACAGAAAATGTTGAAAAACGTAAACTGACATCAAATTTTGAGTGTGTATGATGTTTAACTACCTTAATATTGCGCGCTATTACCAGTGCTTTGGTGGCTCAGGTGGCTCCGCCGTAGTCTCGTAATTTATGCATCGCCCAATGTAAGGGGTTCGAATCCCCCCTCCGGCATGCTTTTTTTATTTCCGTATTTTCCTTTCTTGCAATTGCTATTATATTGTCAAAACATATTTAACTTTTGGCATTCCCGTAAACTAAGGAATTCTATTTTCCCATCTCAATTTAAAACGCTATGGTAATATCATTGAAACGCTTGATAAGTTCCAACATTCGACAGATTACATTTGCAATAACGGTATTGCTACAGAAGTTTTGACATATTGTTGCACATGGGATAACTGTTAAGCCGACTGTGAATCAAGGATTTTACGAATTCCAACACATTGCGAAGAATATATGCAGTGAATCCACCCGCCTGGGCGACTTACTTCCGAGTGTCTTCAAATCGCGCCATGTGCTACGGTACTCATTTGTTTTCTTCAGTTCTTTCTTTGCCTTATAAACATACAAAGCATGTCCAAAATATTGTTACATGAAATTACACTAATGAACTGTAACTTTACCAGTTATACGGTAATAATATACAGTAGGCCTACGTTGAAATCCTGATAGGCCTATTACAAATGTAGGCCTATTTTTGATTCCATTGTTTTCCAAATATTTCAGTAGCAGATGCCGCTGCAGTCGAATGTTGGAACCGCCATTTGTATTGTGTTTCCGATCTTTCTGTTATATAGTCTTTGGTGGTCTGTTATAGTCTTTGGTGGTCAGTCCAGGTCAGTCGTTGTCTGTCGAGAATACATATCGCAGCTTCTAGGAATTGTTAAACCTTTCATTTTATATACCATAACTATGGCATACTAGCAAGTGACTACGCAGAATTACTGGGCCGGTTTGTCTCGATAATTCATTGCCAGCTTTAAGAGTGGGCTTCCCTGTGTAAATACGACTTTTGACACGCACAGGAAATATAATTATAAAACTGACTCCATTAATAAGGTGACTGGCGAAGTGGTTCTATGCTCCTCTTCATAATTTACTGTCATGGACATCCGAAGAATTGTACCAATAACAGGTGACGGAAATTGCTTATTTAGAGCAGTTTCGTACTGTTTATATCGAAACAAAGAACGTCATAGTGAGTTGCGTTTGCAAACTGTTACAAAAATTGTTGCTGACTGGAATATTTATAAGGATTTTATTATTGGCGATGAGTCTTATCGCCTTCCCCTCAACAACCAACTTGAGTATGAAAATCTTATGTCTCTGAACGGTGAATATGCTGGTCATGTTGAACTCCATTGTATAAGCCAATTGTTTTATGATTATTTGTTTAGAGTGCATAACAATGAGACTAACCACGTTGTAGATTATGGCAATGGAAGTGTTATTTGTCATTTATTGTTTAGCGGCTCTGTTGATGCAGGACACTATAGTGTGATCGAATATGATATTAATTTGGGGATACATCCTACTGTAAATAGACGCATTCGACGAAAAAGAATATTAACCAGTCGTGTGGAAACTACAAAAAGACGCAAAATTATGAGAAATCGGAGAAAAGGCGAAACCACTTTTAATATACAATATAAACCTGCCATTTCAGAAACAATGCCAGATATTATGCCGTACAGCGTTGGGTCCTTGACAGACGAATGTAAACATTGTTCTGCATTGTTCTTCTCTTGCGAAAAAACTACGCTTGGTTACTTTGGCCTTTGCTGTTGCAATGGTAAAATTGATCTGCGGAATATAAAATACTTGACAGGCTTAAACCATTTTTCACTGGAAATGATGATACCTCAAGGAACTTCAGAGAGAATATTCGGCAGTACAACAATTCTATGTCCTTCGTTTCCTTTGGTGCCAATGTTACCGTACTACCTGAACACGGTCCATATTGTTTTAAAATTTCAGGAATTGTACATCATCGCATTTCTTCCATATATTCCAAAAATATAAGCGACAGTTGTTACGGCCAGTTGTATATATTAGACTGCTCAGAAGCTAGTCAAATCAGACTAGCAAATCGAGCGAATTCTTGCATCAGGGAGGGTACACTTCATATTCTAAATAATATTTTGCAAGAGCATAACCCTTACATTCAACTGTATAAGACAATGCATTCAAAAATATGCGAAGAAAATGAACTGGCTTTAAGAGAAAAACGTCAACCGTTAGATTTGGTCATGCGCTTTTACCATGAACCTCAAGAAGATCCTAGATGTTACAATAACCCAGCCTCCTCAGAGATTGCAGCTATTTTTGAAACAACAGACGGTGCTCCGGCTTCACACCGCCACATAGCCGTATTTTCCAATCAGGGAGTTTTAAAGGAAATTGATGTTGTCAGTATGCAGTGTGATCCATTAACTTACGTTTTAATCTGGCCTTGCGGAGAAACAGGGTGGCATATTTCACTGCCAACAGGAGGGAAACGTAAGACGAACGTTAGGCAAAATATGACAATGCGTGAATATATTTTGTATAGGCTGTCGATTCGAGGTTGTCCTCCCGCAGGAGGTTTCAACCCTTTACTTAATGCAGGTAAACTTACCCAACAATTAATAGTTGGCTATTATTGTCGAATAGAAGGAGATAGACTAAAATATATTCGCAATCAACAAACGAAATTGTGTGTCGATACCTACATTGGTCTTGCTGATGCTTTACACTTTAGAGCTGAAAATGAAAGTTTAAGAGCTGGTCGCATAGTTATTTTGCCTTCTACTTTTATTGGTAGTCCCCGAAATATGTTGCAAAATTATCAGGATGCAATGGCAATTGTGAGAAAATTTGGCAAGCCAGACCTCTTCATAACTTTCACTTGCAACCCATCATGGCCTGAAATTACTACTAGCCTCCAACCTTATGAAAATGCAAACAATAGACCTGATGTCGTTGTTCGCGTCTTTCATGCGAAAGTGAAGGAACTCTTGCGTTTAATAAATCAAAAGGAAATTTTTGGCGAGGTACTGAACCCTTAATAAGCTACGCATATTAATGATTCTAATTATTCATTTCATTATATTCTGATTTTACTGCCAGAATCATACAGGAAGGCCAGACTGGATTGCGAAATATCAAGCTTATTTGGAGACAGTACGTTTGAACGTGCCCAGTCCTGAAACAAAGGAGTGACGAGATCGGAATGTTTGACAGACACTTTATCAGACAAAGGTGTGTTGGGGTCCTGACTCATTTCAGACCGTAATTTCTTTGTCACCCTAGTGTTACGAGTAAGATAGTTGCTGGATGAGAGAGACGAGAGGAACTTTCAACCAATCATAGGACAGAGGCTTCTGTTCTAAACTGCGATATTGACGTCATGAACTACCAATCAGAGAGGGTCACCAATTTTAGCGCCAAGGGAGCGTCTGACGCCGGCTTGAAGTTGAAAGCGGGAAAGATTGGATTAACGAAATCTATGATCGATTCCAGAGCACGATAGCCCCATTGTGACCTGTATAATTTTTCAAACTGTTTGATACCTGTTGCATGCCAATAGTCGCATTATTATAGAAGTTAGTGATAGATTTCCCTCTCCCTCCGTCCTTTTGCTAAATTCACATAAATACTGTCGTCTGAGTGACGAGGTGATGGATTCTTGGTGACACCGTGAGGTGATCACTTATTCTTTTCCATACCGTGAAGATATACAGTGTTAAATTTATCAGAGATAGGGTCATTATTGAAAATATTATAATAAAGTTGTGTGCGCACAGCTGAGAGTGAAATTTGTGTATCGGTAATATTTTAGTAGTCTCCCACGACTACAACTATTAGGGAAAGTCTACATTTAATTTTGCACTAGACAAATGGTGAATAAAGTAACTATTGGCAAAATTTAGATAGAAAATTACGTGTGACTATAAATAACATTTTATTTTTGTTATTTTTATTCAACGTCAAGATGGAACTCCAGACCCAGAGGAAGACATCGAACCAACGTTTCTACGGCTCCATGTGGTCTGAGATGAGCTAAACACTTTGGAGAGAGAATGTCAGGCGATGTTCGATGAGATGACGCAGAAAGAGGAATAAGTACTAAATAATTTAATTATTTGACAAACTGGTTATGGTTTTGTGGGAACATATTATTTTGTGTAAATATTTTATTTTATTTTTGTCTCCGTGTTTTATTGTAGTTGGTTTGTGGTACTGACACACTTTAGTTTAGTTCATGAGCAACGTGGCATGTATTCTATCTTTGTGAAGATTTTTTTTGTTGATGTCAAGTACACGGGGCAAGAGTACTCAAGTGCGCTTCGCTACCGTAAAATGCGCGGCTAAGCGACACAAATTGGGAACCGATATCATAACAGAAGCGAAACTGAATTAACTAGAGTAGATAATAGAATTGGTGGGAAATCTTTTTATTGTATAGATTTTTATTGTTACACAGGCTTGTGTGTTAATTGCCGTTTGTTGCATTTTTGTTAAGTGAGGGGTAATATGCCCAATGACTTTATCTGTTGATGAAGTTTCCCTTTTAGTGTCTTGGTACACAAAATCTTTGATATTTGATTGGAGTGTCGGCCCGTGGTAGATTTGTGTTGTGTTCTGCCCTAAATGCTTTGTTGAGTCTGCAAATATGTGTTTTATTGGGATAGGAGTTTTCGGGAACCTTGGTTCTGTCTGAAGCTATTGTCCAGGATAAGCATTTAATCCTTGCGAGGAAAATGTTGGAATCCCCTTCTACGATGTCTTGCAATTCTTTGGAATTGACAAGAAGTGTGTGAATTTATCTGTCGCGATTAACAGGTGGCGGAACGGGACTGTCTAGTCTCTTGTTATAAATAGCATGACTCAAAGCTTCGACAAGGAGGGCTGGTTTTGAACACTGACGCTAATGAGTGGTAAGTGAAGGTATTTCTACCCGGCGCACTCCATCAGATAAGGAGCAAGCTGTGCTCATTAGTATTCACGGCCCAGGTCTCCGTTCTTCGTAAATGTTTATTATATATTAAAATAAAGCCTGTTTAATGATAAAAGAATTGTAATCGGTAAATGGGTGCTGTTCGCGTTTTTGATTGATCGAGTCCCAGCGTGTTAGCTTATTCATGCTTTTATTTCATGTAAATATCATCGGATTTTAGGCATCTTATTTCTTGTTTAATTATTGTCATGTTCTTTGACCTCGGGTGGTCTCGATGTTCGGCCACGTTGTTGTCATGTATATGTTGAGCAATTGAGCCATTGGGCAAGCTTCTGTTTTGCTGGGAGTTTCCTGACTCACTGCGATCTCGATGGAGATCAATTAGTTTATAAATTTTAAATGGTTGCGTGTGTCAGTAAAATTTTAATTGTTGGTAAGATATTCTTCGAGTGTGTCCCATAAAGCCATAATAATGGTTTGCAGTATGGGGGTTTGCAAGCATAATGGCTGTTCCATCTGTGAGCAAATCTCCATCAAAAGTACTTATTTCTTCTCAAGCGTAGTTATACGCGTGCATACATATTAATCAGACAAGTGGATTTTGATCCACAATTTTATTTCTTTGGAGTGGACCTTTCTAGGCCACTCAGATCTGTGTAAATTATTGTACTGTGGGAGTAAAGTTCAGGGTGGACTTTGTTTATATTATTTTTTTATGTTTTGTTGTTTTTATTCAGTTATTAAATGGTGGTAATTTTATTTGTTTTTCACTCATTTCTTAGTTTATAGTTTTGCATATGGCCCTTGTATTTGTTAGCAGCCGTCTGGTATTTGAGCTCTAGTGAAAGCATATCCGGACTGAACGCTCCCCGAAGTTTGATTCTCGTTTATATGACGCTGTTATATACAAGGGCACAGTACAAACTTTCTTATACACGGTTGAGTTCCAGAAGCGAGGTTTACCTCATATACACTTACTGGTTTGTCTTCGAGACAGTTGTAAATTACGTGAAATCTATGATATTGATATGACAGTTTCTGCAGAAATACCAGATCCTTCCAATACAATATTGTACAACTTAGTAAAGACACACATGCTACATGGACCTTGCGGCCTTCTGAATCCCAATTCAATTTGCATGAACGATGGAAGATGTAAGAAGGGTTTTACAAAAGACTTTGTGCCAGAAACTAAAGAGAATGTATACGGCTATCTACTTGACCGTAGGCGACAGAATGGAAGATCATATACTAAACGAGTACAAGGCACCAATGTTGAAATCGACAATCGCTTCATTGTTCCATACAATCGATATCTATTGATGTACTTTCAGGCCCATATTAACGTCGAAATCTGTGCATGTGTACACAGCATCAAATACATACATAAATATGTTTATAAGGGGCATGATTGCGCTAACTTGAAAATCATGGCAAACAATGGAATGTTACATCATGACGAAGTTTCTACGTATTTGAATGCTAGATATGTTGGGTCAAGTGAGGCTGCATACAGGATTTTTGGTTACAACATGCACGAACAGTCCCACATTGTTGCCCGGTTACCTGTCCATTTACCAGACCAACAAGATGTATTTTTTCATGCCGATGATGCTCCCAAAGCATTAATACGGGCTCAGTTAAAAAGTACACAACTCACTGCATGGCTTCAGCTGAACCAAAATCCAACAACTAGGAGTGCATATATTTATTCTGAAACACCCGTTCATTATGTATGGGATAAATGCAAATGCATTTGGAAAAAACGACTTAGATTCGAAAAGGTAATAGGTCGGATGTACAATGTTTCTCCATCTGAATCAGAAAGATACCATCTGCGCTTACTTTTACTTCATATAGTAGGTGCCACAAGCTTTGAGGATCTCCGAACATACCAAGGTGTTACCCGCCCAACATATAAGGATATGGCAATTCAGCTTGGTTTGCTTATCGA
Organism: Meconema thalassinum; assembly: GCA_946902985.2. Lineage (NCBI taxonomy): Eukaryota > Metazoa > Arthropoda > Insecta > Orthoptera > Tettigoniidae > Meconema > Meconema thalassinum. Next base: position 488,242,682 of record OX336389.2, on the reverse strand, counting down.
TGATTCAGAATGGCAACGCTGTTTGATGGAAGCATCGGTTTTCCAAATGCCCTTTCAACTGAGACAGTTATTCGCCTACATTTGCATATTTCATCAACCTTGCAATGCCAGTCACTTATGGGATATGCACAAAAACTCTCTCTGTGAAGATTATTTAAAGTCTGAAGAGGAAAATACAGCTTATCAACTATCTCTCAGAGATATTAATAAAACTCTGCAATTGCATGGTTTCTCTCTCCCAACATTTAACTTGCCTGTTGGTACTGACACACACTCAAACGATCAAACTACTAATGAGCCAGTGTTCCCTTTTGATTTGGCTGACCTGATGTCCTTAGCAAACCAGGAACAACTTTCAATTATTAATGAAATCACTAGCGTTCTTCAAAATAACAACACAACTGTCACGAACGCATTCTTTATTGTCGGTGCTGAGGGCACAGGAAAAACATTTATTTACCGATGCTTAATACAAAAGTTCTGCAGTTTAGGGCTTCATGTCATATCAGTAGCATGGACCGGAATAGCCGCTGTTTTGCTACCCAACGGTCGAACAATACACAGTACATTCAAAATTCCTCTAAATTTAAACGAGAGTTCAGTGTCTGGATTAAAATTAAATTCCAAAGCAGCTGACGATATTCGATTAGCACGGCTCATAATATGGGATGAAGCCCCATAGGCAAATATTCATTCATTAATGTGTGTGAATCGTCTTCTAAAAGATATTATGGGTAATGACATTCCATTTGGTGGGAAAATTACTGTTCTTGGAGGAGACTTTAGGCAGGTTTTGCCTGTTGTGCCGCACGCTTCTCGCCAAACAATTATTCAAAACGGTATTAAATACTCTCCTCTCTGGCCATTCTTCAAAATACGCTGCTTACATAAAACATGCGGTTGAAACCAGAAGAAATTGAATTTTCTGATTTTTTGTTACAAATTGGTAACGGTGACTACCCTTCTGTAGATGGTGAGGAATCAAATGTTATTGAACTACCACCCAGAATTTTAGCGCACGATGACATCGTGACTGAGATTTACGGCGAAACATTCATTTCTACGAAATATATAATCTATTTCTCGAAAGTATGCATTCTAACACCAAAAAATGAACACTGTAATGAAATTAATTTGAAAGTCATCGAACTTATACCCGTTAGTTCAAAAACATACACCAGCGTTAACAGATTAATTACCGAAGATGAAAACCAGCTCCTTCAATTTCCTACAGAATTCTTGAATTCCTTGGAATTAAGTGGTTTGCCTCCACATATTCTTACTCTTGGCATTATGTATCACAATCAATAAAGCTCAAGGAGACACTCTCGAACGTGTAGGTCTCAATTTACCTCAGCAAGTTTTCAGTCATGGCCAGTTATATGTTGCAATGTCAAGAGTGCGATCTTTCGACGCCCTTAAAGTTTCAATAGTGCCAAAAAGTTGTCGTACAAAGAATGTCGTATATAAGGAAATCCTTCGGTAATTATTTTACCATTGACCATCATGTTTCGACTTCGTAAAGCTCTTGACCTGTAGATTTGCAAAGAGAAAAAAATATGTTACCGACCTGTGTTATTGTGATGGTTGTATTAATGTGTGTATCTGTAACTAAAGTGAGGATTGGGAAGGAGAACGCCGAGGTCTTAAGTAAGGAACCATCCCGGTATTTGCCTGGAGTGGAAGTGGGAAACCGAAGAGAAACACATCCAAGATAGTTAAGGTTGGAATCGATCCTACCTCTCCTCAGTTTTACCTCACGAGGCTAAGTGCGTCCCGTTCCAGCCCTCAGGCCAGAATTACATTTCTTGGCAGAGCAGGGAAATGAATCCGGATCTCTGGGGCGATGGCCAAGAATATAGTCTTAATAGTGGGCTTCCCTATGGTAATGCTTTTTTTGACATGCACGGGACATATAATTCTAAAACTGCCTCCATAACGGTGGCTGGCAAAGTGAGTCTGTGCTCATCCTGTGATTGGTGAAGTGATTCTATGCTCCCCTGCATAGTTTGCTGTCAAAGAAGACCAAAGGATTGTACCTATAACAGGCGATAGAAATTGCTTATTTCGAGAAGTTTCGTGCTGTTTATATCAAAATGAAGAACATCGCCCTGAGCTGCATTTGCAAACTATTGCAAACATTGTTGCTGGCAAGGATAATTATAAGGATTTTATTATTGGCGATCAGCCTCATCGCATTCTCCTCAGCAACCAACTTAGTATGAAAGTCTCTGGACGGTGAATACACTGGTCATGTTGAACTTCATTGTATAAGCCAATTGTTTATTGATTTTATTTGTTTAGAGTACATAACAATGAGTCTAACCACACTGTGTTTTTGCAATGGGAGTATTATTTGCCATTTAATATTTAGCGGCTCCATTGATGCAGGGCACTATAGTGTTATCGAATAAGACGTTAATTTTGGTTGAAATACTACTATAAAACCCCGTTTGACGAAAAGAAACATTGTCCGGTCGTATGTAAACTACAAATTGACGCAATAAAGTGAGAAATCGGACAAAATACAAAGCCACTTCAAAAATTCAATATAAATATGCCATAAAAATACTCCCATTTTCTTTTAAGAGCCACCAATTTCCAATCGCTTGGCATAATTTATCACAATCAATAAAGCTCAAGGGGAAACTATGGAACGTGTAGGTCACTATTTGCCTCATCAAGTTTTCAGTCATGGGCAGTTATATGTTGCAAAGTCGATCTTTCTCTGTAATCATACAAAGAATGCATGTAAGAAAATGCTTCCGTAAATATATTGCCAATGACCGTCATGTTTCGACGGGTTTCAACTAGTAATTATTAAACACGAGATGACTTGTAGGACGTTCTTTTAACTGTAGTCTGAAGTTAGGGAAGTAGACTATTTAGCCCTATTTGAGACAATTAACCCAGAAATAGAAAGGATTGTTGGTGGAAAAATATAACAATATTTTGTCAAAGCATTACATTGCTCAGAAGATATTAGACGATAAACATTACTGGTAGACAATGTTTTAAGTGTGTAAATAGTGTGTATATTTTTTCTTTATTCAACATTTACGTTTTATTAATTAATTAAGGAATTATTAAGTAGGATTCAGGATCAATGTGTATAGAGTAAATCATTGAGATTGTGATAGTGAAAGGCCATCGCTAATTAAATTCATTTCGTCGAGTTTATAGAGTTAACGACATTTTATTTAGCGACGATCCTGAAAACCTAGGGCACAGCATTGAGATGCCGAATTTTAGAATTTATATTTGAATGAAACACTAGCGGTGTTTAATAAGATTTATTTCTCGATATTGGAGTGATGCATAAGCATTTGTGTTGTTAAACAATTCTGTCTATTCAGATATGCTTTTCTTTCTGAATAAAATTTGCAGGCATGTTTTTACGTCTGCTTGTTTACGTTTTATATAACTATTTCGTTATGATTTATCATAGTGTGGTGTAATTTCTGGAATACACGGTTAGTTAGAGTTAGCTCTTGCTGCTCTTTGTTTTTCCCTTTTCATTAGTTCCCTTTATTTCCCTCGCAGACACCAACAGGGACCTTTTTTGTATTCTCTACTTTTGAACTCGCATTTATATTTTTGTAGGTCTGTTTCAGTTATTTACCATTTGGATTTCAACCCCAGCTCACCACGCGGCAACTTGTCGAAGTTCGGATTCAGCAATCTCAAGAATGGCTTCAAACAGCTCAACCAGACTTCGTTGTTGTCGTTATCTGCGATCTCCTTGAAGACTCTCATCCATGAAGAAAATTATATTATGTAGAGTGTTTTATTTTACTATGTTTCCCATTCTGTTTTTGCTCCTTTGTCTCTCCCCCACCTCCCCTTCGTCTTCGGGCCCCTCGTGTGCAAATATCCCTCGCTCACTTCTGGTCTAGTCGGCTTTGTGAACAGTTCAGTCCTCTCTCAGAGGCTCGCCTCCTCTCTAAATGTGGTAATTTTCAAATCGACGCCATGTTGTGAAGTTTGTCTAACGGCTGAGAGGATACGCCTACCATCACAGACACCATGAAAAGCTAAGTACACATCTTAAGTGATTTTAACCATTATTAAAAGATTTTAAACAACATTTGAACTCTTTTAATGAAAGTTATAGGCAGAATCTTGATTTTCGCAATATTGCTCAATAACTGCCTCCCGTGGGAACTGTCATTTTTAGCCAACTAGGCTCGCCACTAAAGACATGAAACCTGACAATTCTTGTACTGAAGAAGGGAATACTGTCCCTGCAACGAGGGATTTATATCAACTTCATAGCTCTTTAAAACTTAGCTTGTCTGCCTTCGTGGGTTTCTAATTGCTCCTTTAAACTGTCACTACAGCTCTGGAACTTTCCATTCGAAATGGACTCTAAAACCGTGAATAACTCCGTCAAAATAACTGCAAACTTTAAGTTAAATGGAACTATTAATTGCAACCCAAACACTTTATAACGCATGAGACCAGGGGCACACCCAGACTTTTGGTTTGGAGGGGGCTTTCCTCAATGACATGATTTCAGCTATCGAAAGAGAATGTGTTTATTATTAGTCTTGTATGTAAATATGAATATTTGAGATCATATGCATAAAAATATATTCTATAAGATCAAACATACTGTAGAATGTTCTGTTAAAACCAATACAAAAGATGCTATTGGACTGGAGATTATTTAAACAAAATGTGCATTGGTTTTATACAAATTTTAGTTACAGTACCATTGAGCTAAGGTTGTACAAGTAATAAAAAGGAACTGCATGATTTTTATCAAGAATTAACTTTTGATCACGATCAGAGTGATAACGACTGGATTGCTCTACTCACTATTATCATAACTATATACCCAGCTACCAGGATCGTCAGATTGATGTGTAACATCAATTATCTGCAATCATTTACTAAGTTTTGAGTTGTTTATACCAAGAACTAGTATAGGTTTTAGGAAATTAATAATAACATTTTGATTTTGAATATGTAAATTTAATTGGAACTCAAAATTACATTTTAAAAATTACGAGATGTAATTGTATACCATAGTGTTATGGATTGTAACAAATATTTTATGTACTGTACGTGAAAATATATGTTATTTTAATTTTCCTTAATAACTAACATTATAATAAAAAATCTTAAACATTTCTAGAATTTCAAGTCGAACTTAATCACACAGGCTGAATGCAAGTTTAAACAAATAGTTGAATACAAATCATGTATTAATGAATTAACATTAACGTTGTTTGAATAAAGCGGAAACTCAAATTTCACAGAACAAAATCCAGCCGCCTAGCAGATTTTTTCAAAACGGAAACTACCTCTGTACTGGTGACTTCAATTTCCCGGTGAATATTCAGTGCTGCTAGTCCAGTCAGCCTGTCTGCACCCATGGTATTCCTAAGATATGTTTTCAGCCGACGTAGTGTAGAAAATGACCTCTCAGCAGTGCTTGTAGTCACAGGGATGGTACACAAAATTCTCAACAATGTGTGGATATTAGGAAACAAGTCCTTGTCACATAGATTCAACACATCGATTGCGTTTACAGGGATATTAGCGTGGGTCTTGAAGCTCTTGTGCCACAGTTCAAACTCTGCCATAAACAGGCCTTTGTTGTTTCCTCCACATTCAATTATGTCATTCTTATAAAAATTACACAGCTGTTAGAAATCAAGTTGCATTTTTTCTTGGAAGGTTTCTTTATGCGTATGTGATGCATTGGCTGATGGCAGTAAGCACTCAAAACTCTTTAATAAGTCTTTATGCTTCATGAATCGAGATTCCAATGAAATAATGAATGAGTCAATCCAAGGGATGAAAACAGATCTTTTGTAGTATAATTCTGGAGTTTCTGCTGGAATGTTGCTTCTGTTCAGTTGTCTTCCAACTGTTCGAGGCATCGAAATTATTGAACCGCAGTTATTAGCAATTTTGGTAGCTTCTTCAAACAACGAGTGAAATTCTTGATCTGCATTTTTCTTAGAGATGTTAAGCTTTCAATCACAGTTTCAGCGTGTGTAATTGCAGACGATAAATCTAAATCAGTTCCATGAAGCTTTTTGCTTAGGTTTACTGTGTAACCTAGCAGTTTTTATGATGCCATGAGAGAAATTATAAATTCACCTTGACTTAAGGAGTTTAGTAGTATTAGAGCTCCTGAAGAAGATTCCCTATCATTCCAGTTTTTAATCTCCTATAACGCTACTTCAAGAGGTTGCAGCAGTTCTTTCATAACAAAAATAGCATCGTGCCTTTGTACCCATCTCGTTGGACAAAGCTGCAGGAGTTTTTTCTTGTTGGTTTCAAGATTTTCCTCAGATTCAATGCACTGTTTTAAAACTGCTTGTCTTTTAGGAGTGTTAAAAAATCCCACAACTTCTCCACTATTCCAAAGCAGTTCCTGATTCATACAACCTCAGACGCGGTCGACAATGCCAGGTTAAGGCTATGAGAAGCGCAATGCACGTACACACATCAAAAAAAGTTTTGCATCACCTCGGTTCCAAGAGTTCCGGAACCGTTAAATACAAAGGGAATAGAGATCAACACAAACAACATTTCAGCTCGTTTTATTGCTCATGAGACCCACACATTGCATGTTGTACCATCATACAGCTAGACTTTCAGCATTTGTGGTCCAGATTGCAGTACACACCACTACCTCTAATACCCAGTAGCACGTCCTCTTGCATTGATGCATGCCTGTATTCGCCGTGGCATACTATCCACAAGTTCATCAAGACACTGTTGGTCCAAATTGTCCCACTCCTCAACGACAATTCGGCGTAAATCTCTCAGAGTGGTTGGTGGGTCAAGACGTCCATAAACAGCCCTTTTCAACATATCCCAGGCATGTTCGATAGGGTTCATGTCTGGCGAACATGCTGGCCACTGTAGTCGAGCGATGTCGTTATCTTGAAGGAACGCATTCACAAGATGTGCACGATGAGGTCGAGAATTGTCGTCCATGAAGACAAATGCCTCTCCAATATTCTGCCGATATGGTTGCACTATGGGTCGGAGGATGTCATTCAGGTATCGTAAAGCCGTTTCGGAGCCTTCCATGACCACCAGTGGCGTACGTCGGCCCCACATAATGCCACCCCAAAACATCAGGGAACCACCACCTTGCTGCACTCGCTGGACAGTGTGTCTAAGACGTTCAGCCTGACCAGGGTGCCTCCAAACACGTCTCCGACGATTGTCTGGTTGAAGGCATATGCGACACTCATCGGTGAAGAGAACGTGATGCCAATTCCGTGGGGTCCATTCAGCATGTTGTTGGGCCCATCTGTACCGCGCTGCATGGTGTCGGGGTTGCAAAGCTGGACCTCGCCATGGACGTCGGGAGTGAAGTTGCGCATCATGCAGCCTATTGCGCACAGTTTGAGTTGAAACACGACGTCCTGTGGCTGAACGAAACGCATTATTCAACATGGTGGCATTGCTGTCAGGGTTCCTCCGAGCGGCAATCCGTAAGTAGCGGTCATCCACTACAGTAGTAGCCCTTGGGCGGCCTGAGCGAGGCCTGTCATCGACAGTTCCTGTATCTCTGTACCTCCTCCATGTCCGAACAACATCGCTTTGGTTCACTCTGAGACGCCTGGAAACTTCCCTTGTTGAGAGCCCTTCTTGACACAAAGTAACAATGCGGACGCGATCGAACTGCGGTATTGACCTTCTAGGCATGGTAGAACTACAGACAACATGAGCAGCGTACCTTCGTCCTGGTGGAATGACTGGAACTGATCGGCTGTCGTACCCCCTCCGTCTAATAGGCCCTGCTCATGCATGGTTGTTTACATCTTTGAGCAGTTTTAGTGACATCTATGAACAGTCAAAGGGACTGTATCTTGGATACAATATACACAGTCAACGTCTATATGCCGGAGATCTGGGAACCGAGGTGATGCAAAACTTTTTTTGATGTGTGTATATTTCTGTGGGGTGAGCTTCTTGGATGCACGCTTGAGCCCCTTTAAACTTTGCACTCATGGCAGCCGCCCCATCGTACCCCTGGCCACGTAGGTTATTTATGAAAAAAGGAAGCTTGTAGTTTAACGTGACCGTTAATCTCGAGATCATGAGCCACGGGACCTCCTTTTTACGTGGAATCCGAACCACAGGACATGGCATTTCACTTCGAAAATCTCACATGCAATGACCCGGAATCGAACCCGGACCGCCTTGGTGAGAGGCATACAGCTAGACCGCTGAGCCACCACGCCCCCCGGTTATTTATGTCTATATTACTGTCTTCAAGACCTTTAATCAATGTTTTTGCCAATACGCCGTAGTAGAGGTTAGAGGCATGAACTTCAAAAATTGCTCACATATTTTATAACCATTTAAAGTATTTGGCGTTACATAACGTAAACACAAAGAAAACTGTTCAACAGTTGAAATATCAGATGTTTCATCTGCGAGAACACTAAGAAAACTTAGCTTCTTTTACTTAACTTGCTTTTTTTCCAGTTATTATTTGGTTACAAGCATCGATGACTTGATTTTGAAAATTCCAACTTATATAGGTCGCAATTTTGCCACATGACCCAAAGTGATCTTTCAAATTGTTGTCACCTGCTTCAATTCTAGCTCCGAGCAAAGCTCTTAAGTTCCCCTCATTTTCAAATGGTTTGCTGTCGATTAGAAACTGACCATAATCTCTATGGCCCCTAAGGGCGATATTTTGCCTGCCACACAAAATTATAGTTTCTATTATTGGAATTATTCTTTTCACATTATTTTGGGCTTGGACGTCTTTTCCTTTATCAAGAGATTTGTCAATCGGTTTCATTCGGCAGTCCATAAAGTTAGCTGCGCTTACACATGAGTTTTTATGATACTGCGAGTTTGCATGTTTTTCAAACTTTTCTAGTGCTTTTTTCCAGTTACAAAAACCTTCTTCAACAAGTTGTCCAGTATGTTGAGCGTTACTCTTACCAACTTCCTTTTTTGAAAAAAGCATACAATGGACACAGTATGCAGAGTCTTCAATTCCAGAATACGAAAGCCAGGTATATTTCTTTAGCCATGAAAACGAAAATTTTCGTTGTTGGTTCCCATGCGATCTAAAAGGAAAGTTTAAGTTGCTCTGAGGAACCCATTTGTCATTTAAAACTTTGAACTTTTCAATGTCCGTCAACACTCTGTTTTTAAATAAACCAATGTCCAAATCCATGTTATGTTTACTTACAACGGCCTTAGGCCTGCTCACATTTACCTCTAAGCCCTCCTCTGACGAACAACTTGACTGTTTTGCTATGCTTGCAGTCCTTGTTAACAGTTCCTTACTCGTTGATGGATTGCCACATTCATTAACACTAACCACATCATATTTATTTATTTTTAACGGTTTAAAGTAGTTTTGCATGTTTGACTTTCTTTTGTCTTCCATTACCACTAGTCCAATTGGACACACTACGAACACCAATAGCCAATAGAAAATACAAACACAACAACAATCAACGAATGAACTTTTACAAACACCACTACTGACTTGACGCTTGACACAGAGCACAGCACAATACATTGGGGAGAGAAATTTTCACCGCTGTCCCACGCGCATCTTGCTCCGAGCATGGTTACGATAACGGCCGAAAATATCCGATCGTGTTGTGTTTACAATATATATTATTATCACTCAAGTGTTGCATAAATATAGGCCTAACATAATTCTGTTTTAAACCAGTAGAAAATCGCAAAATGTTCCAACACTAAACATTCTGGAGCCCGTTAAGCAATCAATTTTCTTGAAAGATATCATCAATGTTTTTGAAGTGTTCCCAGGATTTTAGGGGGGGGGGGGGGGCTTAAGTCCCCAAAGCCCCCCCCCCCCAGGGTGCGCCCCTGCATGAGACATATTAAAGTTCAACTTAGTGCATCTCCATAAACTGCAATAACTTTTCTCTTGTTCAACAAACTTTCAGTGCTTGAAAAGTGATTGTGTGGCTACTTCCGCGTCGCGATTCGCTCGTTTCAATAAAATTGGCCAGGACTCTAATCCTATATTTCCTATACTCCTAATTTCCTTTACTAACAATTTAGTGTATATTTAAACTAGTTACTTATGCACAATGAGGTCTCGCCTAAAATTAGGCGCCCTCCCACTTTTGCTCCACTTAACATTTATTCACTCTGTTTAAATACATATGGATATAACCCACATTTTAATACACATTTTTCCCGCTACGACCAGGAAGTTCTATTTCTTCTAATTGTTAAATAATTATCTAATTTATGTAATCCAGGTTTCGTTAATACGACCTGTCCCATTTGAATTTAGCATATCTTAATCTCTGTTTCACTATCCCAGTGGTTATAATCCACTCATTTATCTTCCTTTTCTTCTCCTGCTGCGTCCAGGAATTTGAGATTAATTTTTTATAGCCTTCTCTATTGTTACAAAGGGCATTCTAAAAGCATTTTTAAAACCATTGCTATTTTAAATAACCAACTTAATGAAATAATAAACCAAGTTGTAATTTATTTATTATTATCATTATAAGCTTCAAACCTTTCAATTGTATGCATAGTTCAAAACCCCTCTAAAGGTTCTTTAATGGTTATTACAGGTCTGAGACCTACAAATTGTTATAAAACAAAACAAAATTGTTCTTTAGCCCAAAATAGATCTTAGATCAATTGTTACCATTCTTAACTTTTTCAATTTGTTAAATAAATTCTTTATTATTTGTTTTCTACTTATATTGCTGGAAGAATCGTTAGGCAGGACTTTTCCTTCCCTATCTTTTTCTCGAGTTGATTTACCTTCCAAAATATAAAGAAATACAGTAAATGCTGAGATTATTACAAACTCAATCACTTGTTGCGTTAATAGCAAAACTTCTTATCAACACCTATAAAGTTTCTTTTAGCTATTCCAGCTAATTCTAGTTAATTATTAAGGAAAGGCTTCCTACTTGTAGAGATTTTCGCTCTGACTGTGTAGAATGTTGGTTTTGTTTAAGTTAGGTTTGGATGTTTCATCCTTTCTAAACTTTTAGTTGGCACTCTGCTGGGTAAGAGTTTAGCCTTCTTTAAACGCAATGATTGGTTCCTTTTAATAGTATTTACTACTAATAATAATAAATTTATAGCTCAAAGCTCAAAAAGTGTTTTATCTCCGCCCACTCTGGGGGCATTCGTTCTCTCTGTCTGGGATCCTGCAGTGGTGGGTAATAAAAATATACCTGCTAATTTCAATATTTCTAGCCCTTCAGAATGCTCTAGAAACTCTCAGCTCACGCTGCTCTCTTCGTTATCCGTACTCAGGCTCCATTTTTTTCAGGCTTCTTCCACGAGTTTAGCGAAACATAACTTTTCTTTTTTCACTATTTATTAAGTAGTTTCGCTTGGATTCTCTTCCTCTCTCCCTAAAATCGTTTCCACTCCTAAACCTTTTTCCATTTTCTTTTCCAATCATCTTCCCTTAGGTATGGCCTGCGCTCAGGCTTTACTTACCAAAGTGGGAGGTTAGAATATAAGGTGCGTTCAAAAAGTAACGAGCCGGAGGCTGTAATGCACAAACCAGTGATGACATGGGGTAATCGTGGCGTGTGTAACGAGGTGTGGTTCCGTCCAGAGTGTGGATGGTCACAGCCCGTCGCTAGTGGGCACGCGTGCACGTCACCCTTATATGTTCCTCATTTTCAGTGTGTGTGTGGCACCCGAGGCCATACGATATTATTAATATTATTATTATTATTAGTGTGTGATATGATAGTTGGATTGGTAAGTATTTTTAGCCGGAATACTGCCGATTGCTGTGACCCATCATCATCTTGGGATTCTAGCTGTCACGTCACTGGTAAATAAGGATTAAGAATCTCATGGCTGCCCAATTTATGTGGCATGAATATAGGCATATTCAGGATTATATATGAGATGTTTATACATCTTATGATCGCTTAGTCTGTGAGACTAGTGAACATGTGTATTCGAGCCATATTTTGGTGGTATGAATGATTATGACCATATTTAAGCCTGAAAAATGTGGAAGTATCATTATTTTGAGATTGTTATTGTTTGGTCGAGAATGTTTATATAATGATACGACTGTACAGTATAATGAAAGGAAGGCTAAGGATTGTGTAAGATGCCGACCAATACTTATAAGTAGATGGATCGTGTTATTTACGAAAAGATTCATTGAAGCTATTCGACACTCGACTATAAAAGTTGACCAGTACAGGCGTAACCGTAGAAGGTTAGGACTGTGTTAACATGTTTAAGAAGCCGGAAGAACGACTCTATGAGAACGTTCGTCAATTTAGAATGGCACTAGTAAATTTAGATTGTGTTATGTTGTGATATGACTTACTATTATAAGGAGTAATTATTAAATTAGGGACAACTGGATTATAGGCCAGGTATGAGTGAATTAAGCATTCGTAAATAAGTTGGTATAGGGTGTTTAATAAATAAAAATCCTCCATTATAAATCATTACAATTGAAATTGGTCACTGTCGGTATTCTTGTAGACAAGGTTAGAGCTGCATTTCCCCATTTCACATCAAGAGAAGAGGATGCCAACGGACTTGGAGTCTACCCAAGCTATGTTTTGTAAGTTGCAGGAGACACAGAGTAAGCTTGATAAGGACATAGAAGCCTTAGGCCCGTATCACACGACACTTGCTGGCAAGGAAGCTGTTGTGATTGCTGGTATAAAATCCTGTATGATTCTGTTCATCCTCGCCCATACACCTGCTTTTATGGCTGAAGTGTATCACACGCTAGCATTTCGTGCGCCAAGTTGTAGGAAATAAAACATGGAGGACGGTTGTCGTTTTGGGGGTAAAATTTACAGTCGATTCGCATTATTAACGCAATGAGGTCGTGAAATATTTGAAAACATGCGTGGGACTGAATGAATGCATTCCAATCAATATTTAAGATTTAACTATAATAATTGGTATAGCCTATAACCATACGCGCTAATAAGAAGTGTAACAAAATACGATTAAGTCAGTTGGAAAAGTGTGCAAGTGGTATCGCGCTTGCTTGCTGCTTTGAAGATCCCGGTTTAAGTCTATCCAACGGCGAAAATTTTTACTTTTTTAATTATTTTATTATATCCTCCTCATGTAGTACAGCGATATTGCTAATTATAGTTTTGTCTGTCGCCTCCGTAGCGTAGCGGTCAGCATGGTTAGCTGCCGCCCCAAAAATCCTGAGTTCGATTCCCGGCTCTGCCACGAAATTTGAAAAGTGGTACGAGGACTGGAACGGGGTCTACTCAGCCTCGGGTGGCCCAAATGAGTAGAGGGGGTTCGATTCCCACCTCAGCCATCCTCGAAGTGGTTTTCTGTGGTTTCCCACTTCGTCTTCAGGCAAATGCCGGGTTGGTTCCTACTTCAAGGCCACGGCCGCCTCCTTCCCCCTTCCTTGCCTATCCATCCTAATCTTCCCCTCCTCCCTTCCCTCACGAGGCCCCTGTTCGCTTTGCAGGTGAGGCCGCCTGGGCGAGGTGCTGATCACACCTCACCAGTTATATCCCCTCCGACCAGATGTTCCAAGCTCCAGGACACTGCCCATAGAGGCGGTAGTGGTGAGTTCCCTCGCTGAGTCCGTTGGAACCACCAACCTAGAGGGTAAATCGACTAAATAAATAAAAAAATAAAAAAATATATATATATAGTTTTGTCTACATGATCTACGAGGACGATAGTAAACATGTTTTCTCTCATAAAATTATATTTTCCCTAAATATTGTTTAAAACCATGGACGGATACTATTAGTGAAACTATTAATTTTTTATTTATTTAGTCAATTTACCCTCTAGGTTGGTGGTTCCCACGGACTCAGCGAGGGAACTCACCACTACCGCCTCTATGGGCAGTGTCCTGGAGCTTGGAACATCTGGTCGGGATGGATACAACTGGGGAGGTGTGATCAGCACTTCGCCCAGGCGGCCTCACCTGCAAAGTGAACAGGGGCCTCATGAGGGATGGGAAGGGATGGAAGATTGGGATGGATAGGCTAGGAAGAGGGAAGGAGGCGGCCGTGGCCTGACAGTAGGTACTATCCCGGCATTTGCCCGAAGACGAAGTGGGAAACCACGGAAAACCACTTCGAGGATGGCTGAGGTGGGAATCGAACCCCCTCTACTCATTTGGACCACCCGAGGCTGAGTAGACCCCGTTCCAGTCCTCATACCACTTTCCAAATTTCGTGGCAGAGCCGGGAATCGAACCCAGGACCTCCGGGGCGGCAGCTAAGCCTGCTGACCGCTACGCTACGGAAGCGACATTAAAATTTAAACAGTTCAAAATGTATCCCAGAATAATAATAATATGACACGTTCTGTAGGCCTATTTAATGGATATTCACGAACTGAATCGAATGTAGGTGGCAGGTCGGTCGCGACAAAATGGTGGACGCAAGGGTGATAGACTTCATATAGCCTATGATTGTGTTGAATGTTGTTGGCAATCTAGGCGGGCTCTTGTTGAAGGGCAGGCATTTTTAGATGCCAAGCACTTAATTATGTGCGTGAAAGTGCTAGAAACAGAAGATTTTATGAGACTTGAAGCTTTATGCTTACAAACTAGTAATTTGAAAGGAGTACTTAATCCGATTCAAAATGAAATTCGGTTACCAGTTGCCAAGAAAAAAATAATTTGTTCAGGAATATGTAGGCCTAATAAGCGTGTAGTCGGTACATTGCTTTACATACTTCAGTAAGTAGATACTTTCAAATTTGGAAGATATACCGGTAGCCTAATACCGTCGAAGTCAATACATCAACGACTGTAGCTTAGCCTACAAGTTGACTACCGTATAATGATATTTAAATTTTTAATAGGCGCCTGATTATAAACTTAAAAGACCAGAGCTTCTCAGATTTGAAGCAGCAATGGGCAGGCGCGGATTCAAAGGGGTCACGGGGGTCATGACCCCCCCCCAAACGGAGAACAAATATTTTTGCAAACTCAAAAAACGAAAACGCAATAACCAGACAAATAAAACTTAACGAATTTTAACACAAAAAAAACCAGATTTTTTTCATTTTATTCAATACTGAAAATATCTTTATTGCAATTATTATGTTCTGTTACAACTGTACATATTTACAAATTCATACCTGTTATATAAAACGATTATTAATATAACAAAATCAACTCGTCTCTTTTGTTTAGCAAACCTTGTACCGGGTGAGTTAGCCGTGGTCGTTACGGCATGACTGCTGGCAGTCGCTCACATCCGGGAGGCGAGGTGGTTCGAATCCCCCCGCCGGCAACCTTGAAGATGGTCTTCTGTGGTTTCCCATCTTCCTTCCAGGCAAATGCCGGGGTTGGTCCCTAACTATAGGCCACAGCCGCTACCTTCCAACTCCTCGCCCTTCCATTCCAACTTTCCTCCCCAACGGTACTTGTAGCTCACCAATTGGGTGTCCGTCTCGAAGCAGCAACAAAACTGGCGAGTCGAACATGTCCTCGGACACTCCCGGCATAAAAGCCATACGCTAAAAAAAAAAAAAAAAGCAAACCTTGTGATTACCGAATCGATGTTTATAGTGATGTCACGATGAATGTTCAGCAATGCACGGATAGGAATTTGGGGATTTTTTCGCACCAAAAATTTTGCCGACGTCCAAACTGCAAGCTTGGTTGGCAATTTAAGCTGTGACTTTCTCCCTTTGTCGGTACCAACTCGACTTGCCGAAACTGTAACGTACCTTGATAGTTTTCTCGAAGCTCAATGCAAAAGTCGCAAAACACGCCTTTGCAAGTTGTATGAATATTTTTGGTGCTCTAAATGCATCAAATTTCTATCCATGTAGCTTGCACAAAAATTGGTCTGGTTTTGTACGTTTGGTTATTTTGTGATTGCGTTTTTAGTGATACCATTTTTCTTAACAATTTCGATTCTCTGACCCTCCCCCCCCCCCGCAAAGCGAAACTCTAGATCCGCGCCTGGCAATGGGGCAAGTTAAAGAAAGACGACCACATGTAGGCCTACGATAAAGCGAACCCTAAAAGTAATTTTTGCTACATGGGAAGAACAGCTGTCAAATCGACCTTGCTAAGTCGCCTAGTTTGTAGTGCAGAGAAGAATGTAGGGTACTGGTTATTGTAAGAAATTCATTAGTATTTATAATTCTCCTTTGTAAAATGCCAGCCGCATGCGATCATATACTTCGAAATCGGCTTTGCAACGCGAAGTAATCGACTCCATTCCGTCTGAAAAGCTTTCTTTTTGTGGAAGTAATGCATTGATATGGCAATTATTGTATTCGAGGAGCACAGCGGAACTGAGCAATTATATTACTGATCTTTTAGACTCAATTTTTATGAAAATAACTGAAAAAACTACTCGAATCACATGTTATTGCTTCTGTTGGTTATGATTCCATCACCCTTCCGCTAGTTCCAGATAACGGCAGCACCGTCGCTTGAGTTCGCGAATAGCAAACGCTTTTCACACAAATGCTGTTCAGAGAAAATATAGTTTCGTTCAGATGTATTTATTCGAGGGCCTACCTACGTAACAAATGTACCTGTTAATGTTGTCGCCAAGATCTCTACTAGAACGAGAAAAGCAATCCGATTGGTTGTTGTACTCAAACTTCCACGCAAACTGCCAGGAAAAATAGCACCTGTTCAATTTCGTGAGTTGTATGGAAGCTACCATGGAAGGCAGAACCTAGTATGGAAGGTGCAAATCACACGGTAATAGACGCGTGTATACCAGCGTGTATACCCGTACTGGTAGAAGCTTCCATGCTAGCGAGTGTCGTGTGATACAGGCTTTACATCAAGGCACTCACCAGAACCATAAACAATTGGAAACCCATTTAAAGGAAAATGCAAACGAGTTAAGAGCTGAAATAGCTCAAGTGAGGGAGGAGTGTAAAAAGAGTACTGACTCTACAAACAGGTCATTAAGTGTATTACAGAATGGTTCTATCTCTACTCTGAACACTTAAGGTGAGATCCGGACTGGTGCAACTGCAACCCGGAATACCTTATAGACAACTGAAAACACGTTAAGAGCACTCAGGATACTCTTGCTGTTATACGAAACAATTATGTCACTTACCAGAAAACTCTAGGAGAACTGCAAGCGAGTGTTGCTGCAACAAATAACAATTATGTCACTACCCAGAAAACTTTAGGAGAACTGCAAGCGAGTGTTGCTGAAACAAATAACAATTATGCCACTACCCAGAAAACTCTAGGAGAACTTCGAGCGAGTGCTGCTGCAACAGTGAACAACCATGTAACTACCCAAAACACCTTAGCTGATCTTCAAGCCAGTTCTGCAGCCACACTGCAAACCCTGAAAAGTAATCAGTATGATTTTATGAAATTAAGACGACAGTTAGGTACAATCCAGACTGACAATTTAATGGATGGGAACAACTGAAAGCTACTGTAGCATCTTTACAGGTAGAGGTAAGAAATAAAGCGGAGTTAGTGAGAGGTGAAATAGAGATAGACAATAGCAAAGCTGTTAAAAAAAACATCGAGGTTTTGAAAGAGGATTTAATTAGTGAAGGTCAGAAACAATGTGAGACCGTCACTAAAGAATTATCTAATAAGCTTGTAATAGCCGAGTATCGCCTAATAAGGACATCAATGACCTTAAAGACGATTATGATAAGCAATTAAAGGGTATATAATGAGAAAGTAATTAACGAAATAAAAGAGAAATCAGACGCTGATTTATTAGACATGGCGACTAAATTTAGCGAGATAGGAACTAAGATTGATGATGTAACTTAAACTTGCAAACGCAACTTAACGATCTTAATTCTGATCTTCAAGTAAAGACAGCGGAAGCTACTTCAGGCCTACAAGAGAAAATAGATGGCATGACCAAAATGAGGATAGATTCGAGTTAGAGCTAGATCTCATCAAGGCCAAGTTAAGAGAGGTGGCGATAACAGAAACTGTAAAGACTACAGGGGTCGAGAGGGATCTTCTTACTACGGTCAGGAGCGAGTTACAGTCGATGGTAAACCAGTTGGAAGAAAGAATTAGACTAAGTGAAACTCAACAAATTGGAGGAGTAGGAACGGAAGAGAGTTTAAGGAGTGAGACGGAGAATATAACACCGCAGGATAGGAGTAGCCATGGGAGGTTTGCTACACCATCAATGTTTCTTAATATCGGAGTACAGCAAACCAGGATGAAAGGAAGCACTAATCCGAACATAACGATTATCACGAATATAAACCAGAAGCCTAGACACTTCTCGGGAAACAACATGTTTACACCTTTCGAATTTATAAACGATGTCTAAGAATATTTTCAAGACAATCACATCAGTGAAGAGAGACAATTGAGGGTTGTAGAACGCTGTTTGGACCATGATTGTTTACAATGGTATCGCGCATTCAGGTGCACATTCCGAACGTTTGAGGAATTCTCAGATGCTCTGATAAGACGATAAGGGATTATCGAGGACCAACAAAGTCTCAGGGCTGAAGCATATTCAAAGAAATGCTCTAGTAATCATCCAACGAGGTATTCTACGTACTTTACTACACAGTTGGCTAAACTATAGTACCTTCAGCCACCCTTATCGGAGGTAGAGCTGGCGCAAACCATAGCGAGACAACTTCCCGCTGACATTAGGAGATATCTAGCTTCGTCAGGGAAAATGACTTATAAGGAATGGATGCTCTTTTGTGAAAGCTTGATCACACAAGTAACATTATAAATACCACAGGAGGGAGAAACGATAGAACTGAGTACAGAGAAATTAACACAGTGATGATAGATCAAGTCCAACAGACTGACAATACATTCCGGAGGGAAGGAAATGTAGGACCAATCCGCGATGGATACTACCAACGTCGTAGGTTTGATAACAACGAAATGAGACCTAGGGATAACTGACCATATCGAACTTATCAAGGAAATAATGGACAAGATCAGAGAGCTGGATACAAACGGAACAATCAATATCAACGTAACTACAACAATAATTATCAAAGGGATAATAGGAACACCCAAGGATACGTTCGATATAAGAATTGGAACGACTGAATTTACAATAGGCCCAATTACGAGGAGAGATACAGGGAAGGCCAGGAGTACATAAGGGAGTTGCGAGTGAACCAGACACAAGGGGCGAAAGAAAACCATCCCAGAAACGAGGAACCGCAACCCGGTACCAGTAGACAGGAGAATACAGAAGAGGGTCACCCTGTGCGAAAAAATCTCCGATGAACAAACGCAAGTAGGAGGAGAAGATTTTCCACTAACGGACCAGTTAACCATCAATGAAATCTACCAAACCACAGATGATGAGTTATTATTTGAAGAGGAGAACCCAAATCAAAAGAGAGCTGTGTTGTTACCTATTATAGACATTATCATAGAAGAGGAAAGTTATAAAACATTGTTGGATACAGGGGCATCTATATCAGTCATATAAGCTCAGTCTTATGAACGTATAAAGAATGGTTAGGCCATGACTTCAATGCCTGTATCAACGGTAAAAGTTAGGGGAATTTCTCAAGATAAATCTGTAAAATGTAAAATTCAGGCCTTGATTGAATTCAGAATTGGTGAACGCATCTATGAGCATATCTTTATGGTAATTGCCAAAATTAATTTTGATGCAATCCTTTGAATGGACTTCATAGTCAAAGTGGGAGCCATCATTGATATGCAAAACAGAGTGATTAAATTCAATGGGACCACACACGTAGAAGAATCCGGAGAGATGAAAGGGGGATAACATTCCAGATATGGAAGGCAGAGAATCGGTACTGGAGTACATTATAAATTAAGTAGAAGAGGAATTTAGCCATTGTGCTCTCAAGATAGAAGGTTTTGAAGAAGTAGATGAAAAATTTCAGGATTTAATCATGGAGTATAAAGATGTATTTGATGACAAACCTGGACTCATCTGGGGTTTTAAATACCAGATAAGACTGACAGATGATGCGCCTTATCAAACGAAGCCGTATCCTATTCCGGAGAAATATCACTCTCAAGTGGCTGAAATTATCAAAAATATGGAAAGGGGTATTATCAGGAAGCAAGCAACGTTGTATATCAACCCTATTACAGTGGTTAAGAAGGCAAACGGACAGTTCAGGCTCTGTCTAGATGCTCGCAGGATAAACAGCTTAATATTGCCTGAGAATGATCGACCACCAAAGATTAGAGAACTCTTGAGGCAGTTTAGGGACAAATCATGTTTCTCAAGTGTTGATCTCTCTGCATCATTTAATCACATTGAGCTAACCGAAGACAGTAAAGCATACACCGGTATCTTATTTGATCAGATCAGTTATGTTTTCTGTAGACTTCCATTTGGTATAATTAATAGCGGTCCTGCATTACTTAGAGCCCTCGATGGAAAATTGAGAGAAGAAGTGAAGAAGACCGTAATATGTTATGTTGACGATCTCATCATACCATCGGCTACGGTGGAAGAACATTTGATTCATCTGAGGATACTACTTGACGACCTACGAGAGGAAAACATCAAAGTTAACTTTGATAAATGTCATTTCTTCCATGAGAGAATAAACTTCCTTGGTCATTCTATTGATAAAGACGGTTACCATCCAAATCAAGAAAAGATTGAGGCTATCTTACGGTTCCCTAAATCAACTAAGGTGAAGAAAGTAAGAGAATTTGCTGGTATGTGTCAGTATTGTGCTTCACATAGTTCAGGATACTCAGAGTTAATGTCACCATTATATGAGGTAATGAGTAAAAGCAACAGATGGCAATGGAACCAGGAAACGGATGTGGCGTTTGAAAGAGCGAGAGAAATGCTAAGAAACAACGTTAAACTTGAATATCTAGATTTCGAACGCATATTCTATGTGGAAACGGAGGCATCGGAGACAGGTATTAGTGCTGTGTTATACCATCTTGACGAAGAAAAGAAGAAGCACTATATTGCGTTCAGTAGTAGGAAATGGAAACCTCAGGAAGTCAATTATTTTACAACGGAGTTGGAATATTTGGCATTCGTGTTAGCTCTCCAACAATGGAAGAAATATTGATTGGTCTTCAGATCGTTATCATCACAGATCATAAGGCTCTTCAATGTATCTTACAAACTGATTTTTCAAGCGATAGACTTATTCGATGGTCTCTTTTTCTGCAACAATTCAACGCTATTATTATTCATAGACCTGGGAAGGATAATATTCTTGCGGACGCCTTATCTCGCAATCCAGTTGAGAAAGTTCAAGTTAATATGGTTGAATTAGAAGACGAATATAGAGAAACAATTAACCGTCTAAGAAATATTGCGACATCTCAAAGGAGACACACGCCAACTAGGCAAATATTTCGATTCCTGCAAGGAAGAATGGATAATGCTGATCCGGATTATAACGAGGTTCAGAAGAGGTCGAGACATCGCGTATTAAATGGAGACATTGTTTGCAAATATATCGATGAAGGGCACTCCAAAATACGCATATTAGTACCTCCCAGACTGGTAAATAAGATTATTTGGTTGGCTCTTAGGAGTATAGGACATAGAGGTCTTGTTAAAACCCTTCATACTATTAAGGAGAATTTTGTTTGGAAAACATGAGGAAGACAGTAGGAAGAACTATTAGATCTTGTGAGGACTGTCAGAAGAGTAAGCATGTATCAGAGTTACTGAAAGGCAAACCAAAGCCCATCATGCCGACTAAACCGAATGAGCTCTTCGCATGTGACATCTGTGGTCCGTGTCCAAAAGGACAACGGGGTAATCAATACCTATTGGTTACGATAGACGTATTTTCAAAATTAGTCGTTCTGAGTCCAATGTAGAAGGCGAATTCAAACAACATGATCAATTGAATTGAGCAAGATATGATTCCAATAGCGGGGAAACCTGAGTTTTTCCTGACAGATCATGGGACTCAATTTACATCGGTATAGTTCAGAGATGCTATGGAGAGGCTTGGAATTAAACACTTGTTCAGTAGTGTGAGATACCCTGAATCTAATCCATCTGAACGAATTATGGCTATTACTGCCAGTTTCTGCAGAATATATTGTTTTGAGAACCATCAAGGTTGGGTTAGAATTGTACCCATTATTCAAGACTGTATCAATTCTTTGGTTCATGAGAGTACAGCACATCAGTCTTTCATTTAAATATAAGACCAGAGAGACCATGGGATAATCTATTCCAGTTCCCAGAGGACCCTGAACCAACGAGAGACGCCAGCATTGAGATGGGAAGGGAAAATTTGCAGGGATTAGCGGATAAAAGGAAGAAGTGTTTTACGAGTGTCACATATGGTGTGATGAAATATCAGAAGAAAGCTAGGATGCTTGAGAGATTGCTGTTAACTATTAAAGTTTATTAGGAAGATACAAGTGCATTACAATAAACGTATGAGCAAAGTAGAATTATACTAAAGCCAGCTGATATTTTATTTGAAAGAACAACGCGGTAGGTTGGATCATGAAGGTAGACACTGTAAAAGACGTTGTGTTCTGTGTTACCTTGCCAGATACTATATTTATTATGAAAGGAATTGCTAAGTGGAGTACTACACTCATGTTATGGATAAGAGTATCAGTTTACGGAGTAAGTGCGGCAACGTGGCCCGTGTTGTGATTGCTCTGTCAAGCTACTCTAAGTGGAATTTTCCGTTTGTTTAAAACGAGGGCGGTCCTATGCTATTGCATTTATTTAAGGAAGCCTAAGAGATGACATGTAGTTCTGATGATAGCGTTGTATATTAGGTAAGCGAATGTTAATGGATGTTGGTAAAAGAAATGAATGATAGCGCGCCATTGTCGAGTGCGTGGAATGTTGCGAGTACAGTGTGCAACATTGTGTTCCTGGGATATACAGAAAGATCTTATTCGTTATTTATTATTATACGAGATGACTAGTAGGAGGTTCTTTTAACTATAGTCTGAACTTAGGTAAGTGGACTATTTAGCCCTATTTAAGACAATTAACCCAGAATAGAAAGGATTATTAGTGGAAAAATATAACAATATTTTGTCAAAGCATTTCTTTGCTCAGAAGACATTAGACGATAAACATTACTGTTAGACGATGTTTTAAGTGTGTAAATAATGTGTATAATTTCTCTTTATTCAACAATTACGTTTTATTAATTAATTAAGGAATTATTAAGTAGGATTCAGGATCAATGTGTATAGAGTGAAACATTGAGATTGTGTTAGTGAAAGGCCATCGCTAATTAAATTCATTTCGTCGAGTTTATAGAGTTAATGACATTTTATTTAGCGACGATCCAGAAACCCTAGGGCACAGCAGTGAGATGCCAAATTTTAGAATTTATATTTGAATGAAACACTAGCGGTGTTTAGTAAGATTTATTTCTCGATATTGGAGTGATGTAAAAGTATTTGTGATGTTAAACAATTCTGTCTATTCAGATATGCTGTTCTTTCTGAATAAAATTTGCTGGCACGTTTTTACGTCTGCTTGTTTACGTTTTATATAACTATTTCGTTATGATTTATCATAGTGGGAGGTTAGAATAAATACTATGGTCAAGATACTGAAGCTCAAAGCCTATTTACCCATTTCATATTTCCTATGTTACCCGAGATAGAAGAGTTCTTAAGCTCTTGTTGTTGTTTTTGCTTTATGATCCTGTTGAGGATGGACCATAGTGTTTATTATTTTATAGATTCACCCTTATATGTTCCTCATTTTCAGTGTGTGATATGCTAGTTGGATTGGTAAGTATTTTTAGCCGGGGTACTGCCGACTGCTGCGATCCATCATCATCTTGGGATTCTGGCTGTCACATCACTCGTAAATAAGAGCACAGTACCTTACCAAAGGTCACGGCTGCCTCCTTCATAATCCTCACCAGGATTACAAACACTACATGAGACTCCACAATAACACTGGTTATCGGACAAATTCTATATTCTCTCTCACACACACACACACACACAAATACACGGAGCAAAATGACTACGATATCCAAGTCCCACAAATGAAACAACATAAAAACTTAGTTTTCCTCAATGGAAGATAATTTCAAGTTGCAATGATTAACAACCTAGTCATATTTTCGTTGAGTCCATTCCTATGACACCAGTTCAGTGCTGCAGATGTTCAACGGCATGTGTTCACGACTTGTTAATTATTAGTGGTCAGTTAAATAGATGTAATAATTAATGGATGTTTCCTTGATATGAGCAATGAGGATGTCATTTCTGTTCTTTTTTCATCAGATAGTCTTTCCGCTTTTTGACTAACGTATTTAGTTTTGAAAGATTTATGATATTTTGCTCCATGGGCTTCTAATGTCTGTGAAAGACCACTCCCATCGTTCAACTGGTCCAAACTTCTGACCATGATCAGCAAAAATTTCAAGATTATTTGCCATTGATATATACCCATCATATTTTTGAATGATTAAGCGTTCTTCTGATTTTTTCTGGCATAACAAACACAGGTCCCATACAAACGGAGCCACCACTGGATCAGTTTTAGCAACAACCTATTCATGTTTCCTCTTCCTTGACATGATTGAGTAATTTCTACTACATACACGAAAGCAATAACTTCTTTACATGTTGAACTTCCACTCACAACGTCTGCCTGAAAAAGAAATACACATTTAGTATTACTGAATGAAATCTTATGTATTATTACATTTGAAAGGTTTATAGAAGGAATTTTCTTCTTCTTCTTCTTCTTCTTCTTCTTCTTCTTCTTCATCTTCTTATTATTATTATACATTATAATACAGTAATTATTTGCTACTAGTTAAATAGTTATTAAGACGCTCTATTACTTTTCGGGGCCTATATAAATTGCATAGTTACGATAACGACTCGTGCAACGCTACATTGTTTTGGCAGATTTTTAGCAACTGTTTACGATAACCCAGAGGTAATATATACCGTTGGAAAGGTAATTCCTTGATGAACAAAAAGTATAGGACACGTTTTCAGTTACATGTAACGGATTTCAAGTTATTTAGCAAAATGCGTTGAAAAAATCAAAATCAAAATAAATTATATAATTTCAAATATTTAAAAAAAAAACATTGTGAACGTAAAAAATGAAATAAAATATACCGTTGGAAAGCGCGTTTTCTCTTGATTCATAATCACTAACTATTACGTTAATATAAAAAATGAAAACAGAGCTATAACGGGGAATGTAGAAGCGTGTCTCAAACTTTTGGCGGCCATATTGATTGCGTCACGAACACCGCTAGAGGGCCAGAAAAATTTGTGTCCCGGGCTTTTCAGACTCGCCTACCCATGTACTATCTGAATCCAAAAGGGCACATTGGTTTCCAGATGTGAAATATTTTGGCATAATTTTCAGCTTAGTCACCCCACTACTTGCCATTAAATTCAATGAGGCCACTAAATAACGAAGATCACGATGATGGATTGCTTAGTGTAGCCTATCCGATTAACTTACACACCCCTTCAAGTTAATACCACTTTCGAACTATTGGCCTGCTTATCAGATCTTAAATTCAAGTAAATACCCCAACAGATAATTTATTCAACTGTTCTTACATATTAGGCAAATAATATTCTCAACAGATATAAAGCACATGAAATATAGCAGTTTCGAAACAAAATCTGCTGCTAGGCACTAAGTTCAAATTTGAATTATTCTGCTATCTAGTGAATAAATATAAATTTAAGTTGTGGCAGAGTACCGCCATACAGGGTTGTTGATTCATTATGGGGCTTTGTAACATCGTGGTCATGTAGCCCGGGGTACTTGGGTGTAGTTATAATTTGTCAGATTACCTGTGTCAGAGCCATGTCTGTACTAGTGTGTGAATTTGCAATTGAGATAGGATTTAGGTAAGAAACGACTGTGGCCTAAGTTAGGTACCATCCCGGCACTAGCCTGAAGTAGAAGCGGGAAACCACGGAAAACTACTTCCAGGATGGCAGAGGTAGGAATCGGACCCGCCTCTTCTCAATTTTGCATCACGAGGCTGAGTGTACCCCGTCCCAGCCCTCACACCAGAATCAAATTTCTTGGCTTGGAATCGAACCCGGGCTTCCGCGGTGACAGCCAAGAATGCTAGCCACTATTCACGAAGGCGGACCCTTATAGAGGGTGTACAATACTGTGTAGTAGGCGGTTTGACTCAAATTCACATTTTATTGACTTGAGGTAGCGATACGTATGATATGGAGATTGCTGGTACGGTAAGGAAAATATCCATACGTTTACAATCTGTGAATATTATGTGAGTGATCGTTAGGAACAAAGCGTCACTGTGTTCAATGAAACTTGCGTGTGGAACAAATATGTTACTTTTATGTTAAAACAACGGCAAGAAGGCGGCAAGTGACCGTTCTCGTGTGTTAGCAACTCTTGTATATTACTGTATCTTAGTGGTAATTTGCGTGTTCAAGTGCGCAACTGTATCTAAAAACATTTCCAACCGTAGTGATGTGTCGTGTGGCCAGGAAATTGAGTGGTTCTGTGCAGATAGACACTTTATTTCTCAACCGCGGCAGCTTGTAACCTACCAGTGCTCCGCCATGTTTCCGCCACACCTCGTGGTCCAGTACAAGGTTGCCGTGCTTCCTCCAGTGCAGTGTACTTCATACTACTTCTACTATCAGGTGACATTCACTTAAACCCAGGACCCCTTAACCTCTATTATCAGAATGCACAGAGCATCAAAAATAAACTAACCGACTGTATAGCAAATTCAATAGAAATCAACCAATTTGATATCCTCTGCCTCTCAGAAACATGGTTGTCAGATTTTGTCTCACGTGGGGAACTTCCGTTTTCATCTGAGTTCAATGTGTTTCGGCGCGATAGGTCCTCAAGGGGTGGCGGTGTTTCAATCGCAGTTCATAACAAACTGAAGGCAAAACATCGGCCTGACTTAGAAACTTCCTGCGAAATCATATGGGTCGAGATTAATATCCCAAAAAGGAAGAATTTACTCGTAGGTTGCTTCTACCGCCCACCTGCCAGCAAAATCGACACCTTAGAAGAATGTTTCAACTCTACTGTTCTTGCCCTCAACCAAGAAAATGAAATAGTGTTACTAGGTGATTTTAATTCACTTATCTCCTGGACATCAATAGACAATTGTACCATAAACTCTCCCCCAATTGATATTTTCATCTTATCTAATTTTATAAACGGTCTTCATCTGAAACAGTTCAATCTATACCCTACAAGGAAATCTGAAACACCGGACCTCATATTTTCAACACTGCGTGATGTCACCGTGGCAGTTGGAAGAAATATCCTGAACACTGACCACAGTTCAATAGAAGCCTCCCTCCCCGTCCCAGCCTGCAGACATAAAGACAGCCCACCCGCCAAGAACAAAACATCCCCTCTCTGGAGAAAGGTCGACTGGCAAGCTGTCAATCAAGATTTATCATCTCTTCTTTAGTGCCTGCTAAGAGCTGAGAGAGATGTAAATAGCGAAGTGGCCTTGTTTGAGGATTTACTCTACTCGGCCATTAAACAACACGTGTCATTCTCCGTTCCCAAATCCAACAAATATCCGCACTGGCTAAGTGAAAACACCAAACTCCTTCTCCAAAACAAAACTCGTGCATGGACACTGTGGAAATCAGTTCCTAATCCTCATACACGCAATGTTTTTACTCACCTACGGAGAATTTCAAGAGTTCATATGACAGAAGATTACAACTGCTACATTTCCTCCATAACAGGAAATCTCAAGAATAACCCGAAGAAGTTCTGGATACTTATATCATCCCGTAGAAAGACCCCTAGAATTCCACATAACCTAAACCTCCATAGTGAAGAAATCCCATTTCAATTGAGGTCCACACATTTCAATGAATATTTTCACTCAACCTTTTCAGTTACCGTACTGAACCCTTTAGTATCGCAGTGTTTATATGCAAGAATCTTTATCAAGGGGTCGCGCTCAGTTCATAGTGTGATGTATACGTTCGCCAAACAACATGCTCTACTGAGGGAAGGGTCATAAGATTAAAACTATAATTAAGAAAGGAAGTGACAAGACGTAAAATAATAACATAATTTAATGACTAATAGTGCATAAATGAATATAAATAACAACAATATTATTCCTCCCAGAATCTTCCCATGACAGAAATATACATAACGTTGAGGGATCAGACGGATCTCCTCCTCATAAAAGTGTGGATCCAAGTTCCACCAACTTGCATCAGGATTTTATGTACGCGTAATGACTAACTACGAGGAATGAGTACTTGGATGACTGTTCGTTTTCAGCGGGTAACAGCCACGGTGCTTACGAACAATCATCTCGTAAATCAACGTTTACGGATATAGGACACAACACTAATAAAAACCCTAAATTAATGCTGACACACAACCTTATATTAAATATTTACAGGAATCTCCCTTGAGACCCTCTCCCCGTGAGATAGCTCATCTGACAACGAGCTTGCCTGCAAGGCCAAATGCTCAAACAAACAAACAAGGAAAACACAGCGCCGCACGTGACCACTCGGAGTCACTGACACAAGACTAGAAATAAACCAACAACAAACAAAAAGAAAACATATGCCTCACGGCTGACATTATTTTACATGAATAAAACATTTTGCGATAAGATAACGCTTCGGAGATTATAATGATTCGTAGGCAACTCCCATTTATTTAAACAATTTTTATCATCGATCAGTTCTTATTCTGTATTTCAACTATTAATACGGAGCCAACATGTACTCCACTAATGACCTCGATGCAATCTGTTCAACCCTCCTTGTGAAAACAGGTTCCCCCCTTCCTCTCAACTCTTGTCATCATCCAGCTCCAGTGTGTAAAAATAACTTGACCTACTGTCCCGTTATCTCGTAGAAATCTCAACCACATGCACATAAGGCAAGACATTAATCGATATAGTCACACACGCCCTCGCAAGGTCACGATATGGACTCGTCATCAAGCTGACAGAAATCAGTCTACGCTGAAATTCCCGCTTGTAATGACCAATAAAACACACACACACTCACGGCTGGGAATTACATAACACTTTTCACACAGGTCGGTTGAATCAGATGCTCACACTTATTTAAGAATATTAAAACATATGAGAGAGATGATTGCTCTTCGCCACAACTCACATTGCTCCAAAGGCAATAAACTCACTGAATCTGATCAATAATAAACACTACAAAGATCAATTTACCCACCAATCTACTTTATGATTATATTAATTCAGTCCTACTTCTGAAAACACAACATATCTCCGAGAGACGTTTCTTAACCGCAGTGTGTAAACATATGCGAACACGGTTGTCCACATAGCCACGTTAATTATTAACAAACAAACATGAACCTACGTCTACAAACAATTGTGCGAGCTGTTTCCATGCAAAATGTGTGTCAGACCAAAACTAAATACACTACGTTAATCAACACAAGCAAGATATTTACAAACAAAATATGTCCCATATACCATAAATTGATTTGTCAGATAATAAGAATATTATTCAGTACTCATCCTCGGCCAATCACCCGTCAGCGGACATCTGCAGCCATCTCCCTGATTAGATGCTTAGCTGCTCCGTGACATCTCGACAGAGTGTTCACAATTTTCTTCTTCCCAGTGCGACGTCATCTCGTGCTGATAAAAAAAAATTACACAGTTAATACACGCTGTATCCTTCTGCTAAATTCGTCGATCCAGGTACTCAGTTCCCTGGATTAGTCTATTTGCGAATTATCGACGAAACTGGCCCTATTTATTGTAGTGCTGGTGACTACCTAACACTCACTGAATTTAACACAACATGTAGCCTCAAAATTATAACAGTGTCTTTATGACACAAAAGTACAAGTGCCTCTCGACACACCAATGAAAATAACTTGTGTCCTCGGACACGCAGAATAAGTTATGTCTCTAACGTCCTCAGACGCACAAAATGTAATGTAATGTCTTGGCTCTTCACGCCACTTATAAATGAACTGGCCCTAGGTATCGATAGAGGGGGAAAATATATAAAAATTTCTCAAAATAATAGTGGTACAGGAATGAAACAAATATCACTGGACTCGTAAAATTGCGCAGGTCAAGAATATGCCCATTAATTCTAGAATCGATCGTAGAGATGTTGTCTAGCCGATCTCCCGCGTTAATGCTAGCTATCGCGTGCCCCAGCTAGACTTGGCGCGTTCATAAGCATTCATCTCCTATTGGTTCCACTATTACGTTGCCTTCGCGGTTTTCATCAGACCTCGGCCTAGTAGGAGTGTCCAGTAGTACCATCAGCCACTCAAGTTACTGCATTATATTTTTTCTAGGCGCGAATAGTACAATGAACATGCCACAAGCGTGTCTCACCACGCGTCCCTTCTATTTGAGGTGGCCAGCACCTGTCCTTCTGAATCATCGATAGGCTCTTTCCTTTCATATTCCTTAAGTATTTAGCCTTTTGTCAAACTCCTGCAGGTATATCCCCACTGTCTCCAACAAATGCTTGAAGTTTCCTCATCTTTGTCTGGCTATTTCATGACGCTGGTGGAAATATTAATTAATTGTAGAAATAAAACATCGAATCATTTATCCATCAGAGGATAAAGGGTTCACAACTCCTTCACTCACAAAAAATCGAACTTAGGATAAAGTCGATTTTTTTAAAAGACTTCCGTAGGACAATTTGTTTTATTTCAGAATCACCCCTTTTCTATTACTTGGTCTAGCCGCTCCTGTCTTGAATGGCATTTACTCGTTTTATTTCCTGCTTGGACCTCACCCTCTCAGTCTGCTTGCGTGACGCGCTGATGCCTTAGGCAACACTCTGCCCGTCTCGTTAACGTTTGTCAACACCACCTCCACTTCCTCCTTCACGTGCCGTACTCAACTGCCCCCTGTCCATTTGGTTGATATAGGACGTCCATATATTTAAACTGCATCATTATTTCGGCGCTCTCATGGTTCACCTCTTCGATACGTCTTTAAATTGGCTGCATTGTAGACCGACATTGTTCCCGTGCTTAACTCTTTCACTCTGTACGCATTATGTCCTTGGTTTCTTACAATAGAATAGGGTCCTACGAACTTTTCACAGAATTTGCTGAAGATCTTCTTCTCTGGATCAGATGTAGCGGGTCGTTTCACCAAAACGAGCTGGTTGATTTCTAGATCACGGTGAATTCTCTTATTTCTCACTAGCCGTAATCTGCGATCTGCTTGTTTTCTCATGTAGGCTCTCGTTCTCTCTATTCGCAGGTCAGGTGCTATCATGGGATCTTGTGGGCAGTTAATGATGCTTTTCCACGTTCTCACTGGATACTCGTTCTTGTGTAAGACCATAGGGATATGTCCTGTTGACTCATGCCTGGTAGAATTCATGCATGTCTCCACATCCTTAATTTTATCCACCCACTTATGATGCTCATTGGGAATGAAGATTCTCAAGTACGATGTCACGCACTTTATTGCACGCTCACTTGGATTAGCTTGGGCATGTCGGATACTGCTTAAAACGTGTTTTATACCCATGTCCTCCATACCTTTCTTGAATTCGGCGCTTGTAAAGTAGCTACCATGGTCTGATAAAATAAACTCTGGTTTTCCCATAGTTGGAATTACTCTATTGCGTATGCGGCTTAGTACTTGTTTAGATGTTGTTTTCTGGATGGGACACAATGCTACGAATTTAGAGAATACATCCAGACAAACTAATAAATGGCGGCAACCTCGCCTCCCTTTCGGAATTGGACCGAAACTGTCGATTGCCAGCATCTCGCACGGCTTCTGAGGTAACAGTGGTTTAGGATACTGCCTCATTAAATAGTTATTGGGCTTCGTCCTCTGACAAGGATCACAAGTCGTAATGACGTCACATATAGTTGTTCTCATACGTGGCCATGTAAATGTCTCTCCTATTGTCGCTTCGCATTTGTCTAATCCGACGTGTCCGTAACTTTCGTGAGTATGCCATGTCAAACCTCGCTGTAGAGATGCAGGTACTAGTATGCGTAACTTGGTGTGGTCATTATCTACCCATTTGTGCAGCAAATTGTTGACATAAACATATCTTCCTTCTTTGGCTTTGGCTTCTCGAAATGCAGGTGTTCCTGTAGGTAGCTGCTTTCTAAACTATTGAATTAATAGCATCATCCATGGTTCTGCTTCCTGTTCTCGCTGGATCTCACGTAACTCCTTCAAGAATTCCCGGTCCTTCGGTGTTAACTCCAAGTGTTGTACCATCGCTGTTTCTTCAACATCAGGCTCTGGGTTCCTGCTGAGTGCATCCGGGATCACGTTCATCTTCCCCGGGCAATGTTCAATCTCAATGCTAAACTGCTGAATATATATAGACCAACGTGTCACACGTTCGCTTGCCATCGACGTCTTAAACAAGAATGTTAGTGCCTTGTGATCGGTCCTGACAACAATGGGGTATCCATAAATTATTCGTTTCCATTGTTGCAGCGCATGAAGGATGGCCAACAGCTCTAGTTCCGTTACAGTATAATTGCGCTCGTGCTTACGCAATTTTCGGCTGACAAATGCCAAATATGTTTTATGTTGCAGGTTAGCTGGATCTTCTTGGTAGAGCATGGCACCTATACCAATTAGTGAAGCGTCCGCTTGGATTATAAATTTGTGCTTGAAGTCTGGATATCCTAACTTAATGCAGTTTTCCAGTAGCTGTTTTGTTGCTTGGAACGCCTTCTCACATTCCGCATTCCACAACCATTTATTATTCTTTTTTAGCATTTCCTGCATTGGAGCTACAGTCTCCGTGTAACCTGGACAGTTTTCCTTAAAGAATCCCGTTACGCCTAAGAAAGCCCGAATGTGCTTGACTCTCGTTGGTGTAGGGAAATTCTTTATCGCTTCGATCTTAGCTGGGTTTGGCTTCACTCCCTCCTTGTCATTGATGTGACCCAAATATATGATCTCGCTCTTGAAGAAATGCGATTTCTTCAGGTTTACTTTGAAATTTGATGCATTAAGGTTGCCTAATACTTTATCTAAATTTTCCATGTGAATTTCAATGTTGTCGGATGCCAGCAGAATGTCATCAATGTAGCGCACCGTCATCTCCTTAACCTCCTCGGTTAGATTCCGATCCAGGGCTCGGATTAAAGCACAGCCCGCTGTTTTGACTCCGAAGGGCATTCGGACGAAGCAGAACGTTTGGTTATCGAATAAGAAGCCAGTTAGAAGCTGTGACTTCTCATCCAATTCAATATGGTGGAAACTGGACGTCAAGTCTACTGATGAATAAATGCTCTTGTCCGTAAAGCCTTTTAGTACGTCTCTGATAATTGGCGCTCTGTCATACTCAGGAAAAATGATTCTCATGTTGAGATTTCTGGCATCTAAACAAAGTCTAATAGATCCATTTGGTTTTGTGACTGCCAAAATCGCATTTAGATAAGGTGTAGGTGTCTTCCTTATCACTCCAGCTTGTAACATCTCATCTATAATGACCTTGACTTGACCACGATATTTTTCCGGAATAGGGTACAATCTACTTTTTAAAGGTGACCAATCCTCGACTTGCATTGAATATTTGAAATTTAATATTTTCCCAGGTACTGTATCGAATACTGCTTTGTGCTTCCTTAAAATCTCTTCCAATTGTTTTCTATGTTCACCCCCAAGTTGAATGTCATTGAGCCGCTCCTGTAGTAACTCTTCAAATTGTGCATCACTGTCATCTCCTTCTGTTAATAAAGACCATATGTCCTGGGATTCACTCTCCTCATCTAGTTCCACAACAGCTCCTTCTATGATGTTATCTTCTGCCTTTCGTATCTCCTCTTCCGTCTCTGCCGATATTGCTTCCAATGCCCAAGAATTTACATCTCTTCCGGTAGTGATTTCATCCATATGCAATCCCACGTTCTTCAGTTGATCATACTCTCTAATACTGACTGTGTTCTTGTGCAAATCTATCACTGCTTGATAGTCACAAATGAAATTTGCACCAAGAATTATATTGAAATTCATCTTTGCCATGATAATGAACGTTTGCCCAAATGTGTGTTCTAATATGTTCAGCTCTAAGTATGCCTGACGTTTACAAGTGACGGTGCGTTCAGGAATAACACCCCTCACTTTGAGTTGTGGTACGGGAATCACAGGAATATTCTGACTCCGTCCCAACTCTCGAACCAAGGCCTCCGATACCAGACTGATCTGCGACCCCGTATCCAATAAACATCTTATATTAATTCCACCAATCCTCGCGTAAATAATGGGTAACTGCCTAATTTCATCGTTCCGTGGTTTCACCGTCTCCTCCAGGCAATCTTCTGGCAAAGCAATCCATTCTTGTATGTTCGCTACTATCCATCCATCTTCAACTTCCGACTGTTGCGTTTGTAGACTGTCTACTTTATCCAAATTTAGTTTTTTTTTTAGCTCCGCTGCGACTTCCATCATCCTTTTGTCGCACACGCCCCTGACATTCCTCTTGTCTCAGTAGACTTCCAGCTTCCTCAGTATATGTATCTGGATTCTTCATGTTCCCAATGGCTTTTTCCCATCGTCCTTGCTCTCCACCTTGACTAGCGTGTAATTCCTCTAGGTAATTTTGTGATTGAGCGTGCCTATCATCCCAGTCATTTCGATAATTACGTGCCTCTCCTTGATTTTGATCTCTCCTTTCTTTCCATCTTTGATTCCTATTGTAATCACCGTATCTTCCATTAGGCCCCTCATTTCTTCGATTTTCGCGCCATTGTTGATACCCTCTCTGTTGATATCTATTGTTGCCTTGATATGACCTATTGTTATAATTATTCTCGTTACGCTTGTACGGTCTGTTTTCTACCTCTTCCTGGTTTCGCCTAGGTGTGGATGTGCTTGTATTTGTACCCTGCGTTTTAGTGTTCATCTGTTTCGGTTTTATAACCTCTGTCGTATTTACTAACTCCAGTTGTCTTTCTCCTCTATAATGATTATGAGATGTAGTCTCATCTATCTGGCGTAATATCTGTTCTGCATGTAAGGCCGTACTAACGTTCGCTGCGACTAATACTTGTTGCACGTTGACTGGTAATTGCCGTGCTATAGTCATCACCAGATCCGCTTCATTCAAAGGGTAATCAAGATCGCGAAATTTTAGCATTTGCATGTTAAAGAAATCGGAGTATTTTGTTTGCTGGGTAGTTTGGTACTTCCTAGAGTAAAGCTCCATCCTTAAACTCTGTTGCAGTGCCGGAGACCAATATTTGCGCAGAAACGCGATTTTGAAATCTGCCATAGTTCCAAATGTATATTTGAAGCTTAAAAACCATGTAAGGACATTTCCTGACAAAAATCTCTCCATCATCCTTAACCTACGTGCTTCAGGTACCCCAGTGTCATTGTAATGATCTTCCATTTCTTTAATGAAGGCTTTAGGTGTCACCCCTGAGATCTCCGTGTACTTCTGCGGTTTATAATCGTTCGAGCGAATTACTTGGATAAGTTGTGTGGGCTGATGACCGTCATGTGGCGTGGAACTCCTTTCAACATTCTTGTGAAATCCCTCCGTGGTTTTGTCGTTAATGGGCTCTCTGTCTGAGTTTGACTTCCTGCTGTGCTTGTCGCCTCCGGGCTACTTGAGTCATCCTGCTTATCTTTAGTTGTTCCCGTTTTAAATATCGCGGATTGTCCCATCGACCTTAGTTCAGCTTTAATGATCCTGTCTGTTTGTTCTTTAAGTTTACTCTTAATTTCCTGTTCTAATGCTTGAATACGAGTATGATTTTCGCCTACTGTCTTAATGATGGTTAATCTTTCCTCTTTAGAATCGATATTCATTTTTCGCCAATCTTTCCTTATTTGCTCCTTAATTGTGCTTACTATCTCCTCAATCTGGCTTTTAGTGTCATCCTGATTGCTTTCTATCTGGCTCAGCCTATCTTCCAATCTCGCGCTATTTTCGTCGATGGTACTCTTTAATTGATCCTGATCCGCTTCTATGCCTTTCCATTGCTCCGCTGATTTTATTTCGAGACGGTCCATATCTTTAATTATGCCGGATATATTTTCATCTACCGCTGTTAATTGTTGCTGAATGACCTTGCCGCTTTTTTCCATTTCCTTAAATCGTCCTTCCATCTTATCCTGAGCTATCTTGACCTCGCTCGTACTCATAGTGCATGCTAGTTCAATTTGCTCTAATTTACCTAAAACCGTTTCATCCAGAATGCTAAGTTTTTGATCAAAAAAAATTTCCATTTTCTTAATCTGATCTAATTGTTTTTCATTGTTTTTACTAACATCTAGGGCCAGCAATACCATCTGTTGATTAGTGTGAACCTTCATCTCTGCGGTTAACGAAGCTAATTGGTTCGTGTTTTTAACATTCTGCGCCTCTAACTGCGAATTGATAGTGTCATGGATTTCACTTTTTAATAATCTAGCTTGTTCCGCCTGATATTCATTTTGTTCAATCCTACTGTTGTTTAATTGTGTCCGCAATGATTCACTTTGTTCTAACATTTTTGCGTTTAATTTCTCGCTCTGTTCTGACATACT
Organism: Meconema thalassinum; assembly: GCA_946902985.2. NCBI lineage: Eukaryota > Metazoa > Arthropoda > Insecta > Orthoptera > Tettigoniidae > Meconema > Meconema thalassinum. Next base: position 488,206,295 of record OX336389.2, on the reverse strand, counting down.
ATTGTTTATTGATTCACTTTGTTCGGATAGTTTAGTTTTTAGTGATTCACTCTGCTCAGACAATTTGTTTATAGACTCACTTTGTTCTAACATACTATTGTTTATTGATTCACTTTGTTCTAACATTTTTGCGTTTAATTTCTCGCTCTGTTCTGACATACTATTGTTTATTGATTCACTTTGTTCGGATAGTTTAGTTTTTAGTGATTCACTCTCCTCAGACAATTTGTTTATAGACTCACTTTGTTCTAACATACTATTGTTTATTGATTCACTCTGTTCCGCCAATTTAGTGTCCAACGATTCCTTTGTCCTCCTAGCAGCATTTTCAATGATTTCTTGAATCGGTTGCACTGTTGCCATGTTATACACTTTATATGAGACACTAGGGAAATGGCATAAAGCAATGCCCCCTGACACACACATACAATCCTAATGCACATTTAATTCCTTTACCCTACTCAGTTCATTTATATCTTACATTTAATCCAACTAGTCAATCGCATCTCTGAGTGGTTCTAATTTTACTCAATTTAATTTAAACCCAAACACATATTCAGTCATTAAATTGTTATCCTGATCTGATATTAACAACAGACACATTAACCAACTATTAATTGTCTGTTTAAACGCCACAGGCCTTCCTATTATCTTCATGGAGTTTGACTTTCTATCACAAATCTAGTTTTAACTTTAATAATTTGGCGCCCGATATCACGTATATTACTTTTACTTTAATTCAATAGACAAAAACGTGAACCGTATTTTACATTGCAAACTGCTGATTTTAATTTATATTTCACACAGTTGGCGGTATCCTCTTCGCCTCAATTACTTTTAATAAAATATCACTTTCCGGTGATTAAAATACTGTCATATCTGCCTCCACTTGTGGCATGCCAGTTTTACTCAAATACGCCAACTAAATGTGTTCCAGCAGCGAACCAGCAACAAAAATACACCTTCAATGTTGCGTCAGTTTGTAATCCCAACTACGCTTACACTGACATGTGCAATTTCTTTGCCGCTACACCACAGTGAACCGCCCCACGCTTGGCCGCCAGTTTTACTCCTATGAACACTTTAGTATCGCAGTGTTTATATGCAAGAATCTTTATCAAGGGGTCGCGCTCAGTTCATAGTGTGATGTATACGTTCGCCAAACAACATGCTCTACTGAGGGAAGGGTCATAAGATTAAAACTATAATTAAGAAAGGAAGTGACAAGACGTAAAATAATAACATAATTTAATGACGAATAGTGCATAAATGAATATAAATAACAACAATAGTATTCCTCCCTGAATCTTCCCATGACAGAAATATACATAACGTTGAGGGATCAGACGGATCTCCTCCTCATAAAAGTGTGGATCCAAGTTCCACCAACTTGCATCAGGATTTTATGTACGCGTAATGACTAACTACGAAGAATGTGTACTTGGATGACTGTTCGTTTTCAGCGGGTAACAGCCACGGTGCTTACGAACAATCATCTCGTAAATCAACGTTTACGGATATAGGACACAACACTAATAAAAACCCTAAATTAATGCTGACACACAACCTTATATTAAATATTTACAGGAATCTCCCTCGAGACCCTCTCCCCGTGAGATAGCTCATCTGACAACGAGCTTGCCTGCAAGGCCAAATGCTCAAACAAACAAACAAGGAAAACACAGCGCCGCACGTGACCACTCGGAGTCACTGACACAAGACTAGAAATAAACCAACAACAAACAAAAAGAAAACATATGCCTCACGGCTGACATTATTTTACATGAATAAAAAAAATTGCGATAAGATAACGCTTCGGAGATTATAATGATTCGTATGCAACTCCCATTTATTTAAACAATTTTTATCATCGATCAGTTCTTATTCTGTATTTCAACTATTAATACGGAGCCAACATGTACTCCACTAATGACCTCGATGCAATCTGTTCAACCCTCCTTGTGAAAACAGGTTCCCCCCTTCCTCTCAACTCTTGTCATCATCCAGCTCCAGTGTGTAAAAATAACTTGACCTACTGTCCCGTTATCTCGTAGAAATCTCAACCACATGCACATATGGCAAGACATTAATCGATATAGTCACACACGCCCTCGCAAGGTCACGATATGGACTCGTCATCAAGCTGACAGAAATCAGTCTACGCTGAAATTCCCGCTTGTAATGACCAATAAAACACACACACACTCACGGCTGGGAATTACATAACACTTTTCACACAGGTCGGTTGAATCAGATGCTCACAATTATTTAAGAATATTAAAACCTATGAGAGAGCTGATTGCTCTTCGCCACAACTCACATTGCTCCAAAGGCAATAAACTCACTGAATCTGATCAATAATAAACACTACAAAGATCAATTTACCCACCAATCTACTTTATGATTATATTAATTCAGTCCTACTTCTGAATACACAACGTATCTCCGAGAGACGTTTCTTAACCGCATTGTGTAAACATATGCGAACACGGTTGTCCACACAGCCACGTTAATTATTAACAAACAAACATGAACCTACGTCTACAAACAATTGTGTGAGCTGTTTCCATGCAAAATGTATGTCAGACCAAAACTAAATACACTACGTTAATCAACACAAGCAAGATATTTACAAACAAAATATGTCCCATATACCATAAATTGATTTGTCAGATAATAAGAATATTATTCAGTACTCATCCTCGGCCAATCACCCGTCAGCGGACATCTGCAGCCATCTCCCTGATTAGATGCTTAGCTGCTCCGTGACATCTCGACAGAGTGTTCACAATTTTCTTCTTCCCAGTGCAACGTCATCTCGTGCTGATAAAAAAAAATACACAGTTAATACACGCTGTTTCCTTCTGCTAAATTCGCCGATCCAGGTACTCAGTTCCCTGGATTAGTCTATTTGCGAATTATCGACGAAACTGGCCCTATTTATTGTAGTGCTGGTGACTACCTAACACTCAATGAATTTAACACAACATGTAGCCTCAAAATTATAACAGTGTCTTTATGACACAAAAGTACAAGTGCCTCTCGACACACCAATGAAAATAACTTATGTCCTCGGACACGCAGAATAAGTTATGTCTCTAACGTCCTCAGACGCACAAAATGTAATGTAATGTCTTGGCTCTTCACGCCAATTATAAATGAACTGGCCCTAGGTATCGATAGAGGGGGAAAATATATAAAAATTTCTCAAAATAATAGTGGTACAGGAATGAAACAAATATCACTGGACTCGTAAAATTGCGCAGGTCAAGAATATGCCCATTAATTCTAGAATCGATCGTAGAGATGTTGTCTAGCCGATCTCCCGCGTTAATGCTAGCTATCGCGTGCCCCAGCTAGACTTGGCGCGTTCATAAGCATTCATCTCCTATTGGTTCCACTATTACGTTGCCTTCGCGGTTTTCATCAGACCTCGGCCTAGTAGGAGTGTCCAGTAGTACCATCAGCCACTCAAGTTACTGCATTATATTTTTTCTAGGCGCGAATAGTACAATGAACATGCCACAAGCGTATCTCACCACGCGTCCCTTCTATTTTGAGGTGGCCAGCACCTGTCCTTCTGAATCATCGATAGGCTCTTTCCTTTCATATTCCTTAAGTATTTAGCCTTTTGTCAAACTCCTGCAGGTATATCCCCACTGTCTCCAACAAATGCTTGAAGTTTCCTCATCTTCGTCTGGCTATTTCATGACGCTGGTGGAAATATTAATTAATTGTAGAAATAAAACATCGTATCATTTATCCATCAGAGGATAAAGGGTTCAGTACCAATCCCCAGTCACCCTCAACTTACTAGCGTCTCTACTGATTCACTGTCTCAAATTTCAACGACCCCCGATGAAATCCAAAATATCTTAAAATGTCTGCCCGCAAACCGATCTACCGGGCCATCAGACATAAGCCCTATATTCCTGAAAAACACCTGTGCATCTCTCAGCATCCCCTTGTCCATAATACTCAACTGGTGCATGACATCCGGCACTTTTCCTGACTCATGGAAAAGAGCTGACGTCACACTTGTCTTTAAATCAGGCAGCAAGCACGAAATTTCCTCATACAGACCTATATCTATCGTCCCTATACTCTCTTCAGTCTTCGAAAGAATAATACATTGCCGTCTCCTCACTTTCACCAAACCACACCTCTCAGAAGAACAACATGGCTTCGTCCCTGGAAAATCATGTTTAACAAATCTGACTGTTCTGAACCATCACATAATTTCTGCAATTGATCGAAAATCTCAGCTAGATGTAATCTACGTGGACCTGGCCAAAGCATTTGATTCCGTGAACCATTTCCTTCTCCTCCACAAGCTTGCTTCACGATACAACGTACATGGATCCTTCCTATCCCTAATACAAAGTTTCCTGTCCAATAGGCAACAACGGGTAGTGCTTCCAGGGTCTGTATCGTCCTGGCTCCCAGTCTTATCAGGAGTAACTCAGGGCAGTATCCTAAACCCCTTCTCTTCGTGCTGTATATGGACGATATAAACACATGTGTGCAAAATTCTCCGTGTTCCATTCTTCTGTACGCTGATGACCTCAAGATATTCAGAAAAATTTCCAGTTCTGACGACCGCTCTGAGCTCCAGGAAGCAGTGAATGCATGTACTGATTGGTTCAACAACTGGAGGTTATCTCCAAATCTCAAAAAGTGCTTCAGTGTGTCTTTTTCACTACAGAAATCTGGAAATCAGGCGGACTATAAAATTTGTGGAAATAAATTGGATACGGCTTCTCAGGTAAGAGGTTTAGGTATTATTCACGATGATAAACTGACATTCTCTCCCCACATTGACCACATCAAATCTCGCGCAATGCGCAGTCTCGGCATTCTATACAGATTCACAGAAATTAAGACCTCACTGCACTTAAATTATACTTCACCACATATGTTCTCCCTATCCTAGATTTCTCTTCTCCAATTTGGTCTACCTCGGCTATAACCAATATTTCTAAATTGAACAGTGTCTTTAATTTCTTCATCTCAATAGTCAAAGCTCGCAATCCTTCACTAAGGCACTTTGCCAAATCCGACATTTTAAATCAGCTCAATGTACTCGACCTGAAAAGCCGTCTACAATTTGCTGACCTGTGTTTCCTACATAAAATTATGAATGGTTACACAAAATGTAACATGCTACTAAGCTACTTCCCACTCCATGTTCCCTCCCGTTCAACACCTCAGAACCATTTACACCACATACCTCGCCCACGTCTTGAAGTACAGAAGCGCTCTATTTTCCACCGTCTGCCAACCCTTAGCAACTCCCTTCCAAATATTGACATATTCTCTCCCTATAGAACATTCAAACATAACATTAGAAGATCCCTTTCATCCTCAATCCCTACCCCCTCACCCTCCTAATCACCCACTACCCCAATCATTCCCTGCGTCTTTCCCGAGATTTATCCCTTGCTGCCATCACTGCCATTTGTTACATGTTATGGTTGTTGTTGTTTTTATTAATATTATTTAAAATTGTTAAAATGTTAGTGTAAAATGACCTATTCATGGTTGTATCTAATAATTATTAAATCAATTTTAAAAAATGATTCCGAGTTGTTAACGATATTTGCATTGAAACGGTTGATTTTGGTGGTGGTTGCGATTGTTGTTTTAAGGGGCGAAATATTAAAATCATCCCTGATGTACGATTGTTTACGAAGGTAGCCCACATTCTGTGGTCTAGCAGTGCGTATCGAGACTCTTGCTTTAATTCCCAGTTCTGCCAAAACATTTAATTCCAATCTGCCGGATTGAGTGGGGACTAACAAGCTTCGCGAGGACAATTCATAAAAGACGAATTCAATTCCCATCTCAATGATCATAGAAGTGGTTTTCCGTAGTTTTAAAATTGTGCTGCTCGCTTTTCGCGAAGATGCAAAAGTAGTCTATATTTATAATTCACCGAAAACAGACTAGCATACATAATAGCTAATGAATGATTCTTCCTGGATTACATCAAATCCACCTTCAACCTACAGGACACACCTGCCTCCATCTTCGTCCTCGAAGAGAGATGAGAAAAGGCACGGCAGATTCCAGCGGATATCCACTCCACGGAAGCACTACAGAGACACATGGAAAGGTCCAAACTTTGAGCTCAGACATGTATCTGTATATACAAGATTCGCCGCCCACGGCTTTCACTGGAAGATCTGCACGACTGACGGCCACCTCGCACCGGATGACAACTGCTAATGCCAACTGTGCGGATTGAAATGTACGCAGCGCCACCTGAAGAACTGCTCTAAAAGGACAATTACACTCGCCAAATACGCCAAAGACCTATACATTCGTGTAAACGCGTCTTGCGTGCACAATGTGCTTTGTAAATAATAAATACATGTATATTTCCCCGCTTGGGTTTGAATTTTAATAGCCAATACCTCCCCTATTTTTCTACTGTCACTGAAGCGAATATAAATAATCAATCTACTTACATAACATAAAAGCTGCATTTTATTCACATTACTCAGGCCTAACTTTTTGACTGGCTACGTGGCTCAGTGGTAACGTTCTCGCTTGGTGTGCCCAAGGTTGCAGGATCGAATCCCGGTGCAGTCAGCTGGCATTTGAGGGTGCGCAAATTCGAGGGACCTGTGTCAGTATGTTTACAGGCACGTTAAAGATCCCCTTTGGGACACTCTTCTGGCATCCCGGCGTCCCTAAAAGCCGCAGTAGTTAAATGGGACGTAAAACTAATAACATCATTATTATTAGGTCTACCTTAAGCTATCGCAGTGTACACATCTGTCCGGTCAGCTTGGTGACTGTTTGGAGACGGACATTGAGTCTGAGAGGTTACGTCAAACCCCTCCCTCCACTGGTTCTGGTTGACGGAGCAATGCTCGTGCTATGGATGTAGCCCCCACGTATTTCCACGTCACACAGTTCTCGAGCCTTCTGGCTGCAACTCACCACTTTACATTACCTGCACCACGTCATCTTTTTCTCGAAATTTCGAAGCCACTTTACAAGCCAGCCTACGCTTCTCTCATCACCCCCAGGTTTTATCTGTAGGCAATCTTTCCTTTCTGCCGGAGGTTTTTTCCCTGACCCTTAACCAACCTTACCAATTGAGCTATTTTATCCAACCCAATGATGATGCCTGGTGGAGTGCCTAGTAGTCTACTGAAATAGGCAGAAAGTCTCAAACGGCTCATCCGACTCTCCCATCTGCTCCTTCTACTCTCTTAGATTTGACAGCATGTCGGAGGCAGCGCTAACTACACTAGTGTCCAAAAGTTAAGAATAAGTTACGAATAAGCAGGGCAACAGGAAATAGACCGCAAATCGCACGACATATGCACCTACTAGCCTTTCGTGTTCGCTCTGTATAGGAAAGGAGTATTCCCTACTTTGACTAGTGGCATAACCGCAAGGTAAACACAGCCAGTGCCTACGCCCCATATTCCCTCAGTCATGTTTGTCCTGTTTTATTGTGCGGAGTGTAGCCTCGTGGTGAACGTGACAACATAATGGCACAACGACGTCATTTGGACCCCGTTTTGCAGGGTAGAATACTCGGCCGCCTGGAAGCAGGCAAGACACAGACCGAAGTCGCCGTATCCTTTAATGTGCCACAAAGTGACATTTCCAGACGATTTCGAGACACAGGAGATGTTAGTCGTAGGCCAGTATCAGGTCCACAGCAGAACCGATATCTGGCCATAATCGCCCGTCGAAATCAGAGTGCACCTGCAAGACAATTGTCGGCGGAGCTTGCAGCCGTCTCAGGGGTTGCCGTTTCCCGGCAAACTGTGTACCGGAGGCTCCGAACAGCAGGGCTGTTTGCTAGATGTCCAGCGGTGTGCGTCCCGCTCACTCCAGCACAGAGACGGGCCCGTTTACTGTGGAGCCGTCAACGTCGAAACTGGACCTTGAATGAATGGAGGCATGTGCTCTTCACAGATGAATCCCGCTTCTGTTTCCAGAACGATTCCTGTCGCACATTAATCTGGAGAGAACCGGGTAGCCGATACAACCACAGGAACATCGTGGAACGGGACCAGTATAGTGGTGGTGGCGTCATGATACTGAGACCACATGCTCGACACTTCAGAGGTGTGGTTGGTCCAGACTTCCTCTTAATGGACGAAAATGCCTGACTGCACCGGGCTGCTCTGGTGGATGAATTTCTGGCTGGGGAAGACATTCATCGCATGGACTGGTCAGGGAGGTCTGCGGATCAGAATCCTATAGAACATGACTGGGATGCATTGGAAAGGCGAATTGCATCCCGTCAGCCTCCACCAAGTACCCTCCAAGACCTTCGCATTGCCCTTTCGGAGGAATGGTATCGACTGCCACAAGAGCTCTTGGACCACCTGATAGAGAGCATGCCACGTCACTGCGAAGAATGTGTGGCCGTTAGGGGTAACCATACACCCTATTAACAGCATATTTTGTTGTGAAAGACATTGCAAAGTTTTGTTAGTTGTTGTCATAGGTGTACCTTAGCTATCAGAACCTTTCTGACACTGTTTCTTTGGACATGTTGTGTGACATAATGGTGTGTGATTCAGGTTCTGCTTGTTCAGCAATCCGTCTGACATTCCTATCAGGCGGTATGGCCTCGTTTAGTGATCATTTTAACTTTCGGACACTACAGTAGTGTAGGCCTTTATGTTGGCAGATACGGGGGGGAGGGAGGTACTTTTCCCCCCACCGCGGAAAGAATTCCCATCACCTCATCTACTCTACAGCCAGAAAGTCTGCCTCAAGTTGCCTAGCCGGGGACGTTATCCTAAATCTGCCATGAAGTAGCCACCTTCCACTTCGTCATGTGAAAACCTTTGCAAACAGAAAAAAGTTTCAATCTTGCATTGTGAGGCAATTTTAACTGGTTTTAACTCAAATTTTAAACTACAAGAATTGTCTTATAAACTTTGCTTCCCAATACCAATAGTTATTTATTTTATTAACTTTGTTATTAAAGTCTTATTTATGTCCTTGCACTGTTAAGGCTATATGACCTTATCTTACACAGGACCAAGATGCATACAACACATTTGTGTACTTAAAACTCAAATAGTACGCTTAGCTCTATGTTTAATTTGGAAAATGATTAATTAATAATTAATAAAACGGTAAAACTCACTATGTCAAGTCTATAATTTATGCTGAAATCAGATCTATTTATTAATACTATTAAGAAAGAGAAAATTATAATATCTTTATTATTAATCTATAATATAGTTGTACTTGATGTTAAGATATAGAACAGAAAAAATTCAGGCTGGCTGCGTGGCTCAGGGGTAACGGTCTCGCCTGCTGTTCCCAAGGTTGAAGGATCGAATCCTGGCACAGTCAGCTGGCATTTGAGGGTTCGCAAAAGCTAGGGAGCCGTGTCAGTAGATTTACTGGCACGATAATGTTCCCCTTCGGGACAAAAGTCTCTAAAAGCCGCAGTGGTTAAAAGGAACGTAAAACCTATAACATTATTAAAGAATTTCAAATTCAGTAACGTTTATTAAAGACAACACTTCAGAATTATGTCAAGTCAGGCAGTAGCATGATCCAAAAATTATGATGATTGGTTATAATGATGATTATAAGAGGAATAATAGGAAGAAGAAGGAGAAGAAGAGGAAGAAGAAGAAGGAATTAAGTGAAATAGCAAGTTTGGATAACCTTTTAAATTGGAACCTTGAAGCCAAAACATTCGATAGTTTTTTTAGCGGATGGCTTTTAGTGCCGGGAGTGTCCGAGGACATGTTCGGCTCGCCAGTTTTGTAGCTGCTTCAAGACGGACACCCAATGGGTGAGCTACAAGTACCGTTGGGGAGGAAAGTTGGAATGTAAGGACGAGGAGTTGGAAGGTAGCGGCTGTGGCCTATAGTTAGGGACCAAACCCGGCATTTGTCTGGAAGGAAGATGGGAAACCACAGAAGACCATCTTCAAGGTTGCCGGCGGGGGGATTCAAACCTCCTCGCCTCCCGGATGTGAGCGACTGCCAGCAGTCATGCCGTAACGACCACGGCTAATTCACCCGGTATTCGATAGTAATTTACGAATTAAGACCAGCTTTTACTTCTTCCCTTCGGGCTCCGGTAGCCAGCGCTCAGGTTTAAATCGTCAATATACTGTACTTTTTTCTGCTTAAATTTAATCCACAGTTTATAATGTTCTGCACAATTCAACATTGTATTATATTCTAAAGCTTTTTGTACCTTAAATTCTACTTTCATTTTATCGGGCATCAGTGCCTGAATTTACTGTACGTTGCAATCGTTTACCTTTTCATATACTTTACATATTTAGCTTGCCAAATTATAATTGTTATTGTGTGGAGTTCCCACTTCCTTCTTTCTTCCGTCTGTCATCATTGCCAACTTGCAAAGCAAAGCCAACTACGTACTGGCCGTGGAGGCCCTGGGAGAAGTGGAACGTAGAGGCTTCCCGTCTTTGTGACATCAGCACTAGATGGGATGGAGTTGTCAGCTCCATGCCCAGCCGTCTTTGCTCCCAGGAATTAACCTAGTACTCATTTCTGGTGTACGTTGCAAACTTGGCTAGTGTTTACCACACTATTCTTCCATCTCCCTATCGCATAATATTTCATGTGCTCCAGTTAACTGTCGGGATGGTGACTAACGTAAGGTCTCGGCTGCCCCCGCCCCAATCATAGTTACATTTACAAGTAGACACCAAAATAATACAGGTTAACAGTCACATTTGTCCCCAAGTACTCAAGCAAACACACATAATTGATAAACAGCACCAATATGTTTACAAAGGTACGCGCAGAAATATTTCACGATAATACCTATAGGGCGAATACATCCAACAGGGGCTCGAAGTTTGCAACTCAACTGGCACGTTTCTTTTGATTGTCAGTCATAATTATAAATGCCACAATAACCTACATTGAATTTCACTGCGTCAAAGATTCAATGGGAGCATTTTGCCTGTAGAATTGAAGAGAAGCCCAGCAATATATGCAGTCTTTTCTTACGATTGTTTTGTTTGTCGCTGAGAATATACATGTCGAAGCCTGCAGTATTTCCGTCGTTCTTAGTTCTGCTATTTTTTCAACCATCTCACCGTACTCTATTCAGAGCGGTACAATGCTTGCCTGGAGAAGCCTTCCTATGAGGAAATGTAATTTATTAACTCATGGGTTGTCAATTCCCTCGTATCTTTTGGATGCAAATACGACATCAATCTCTCCGTATATGATAAAATATAAGTAACGGAATATCCCTTGCCTACTAGAGTGATTATTGCACTTTCTATTTTTATAATAATTCCAGATATAAGGAATGTCAGTCAGGGTTACTCATCAGGTTATTGTTAAGGTTGAAGGTAAACACCTGAAGTCCACTCAGTATGTAACTTACCAAGTTAGTATGAGAAGGAAAAACAAGTTAACAACCTGAACGAACAATAAGCATTCTTGCTAAGAAGAATTTCACTTACTAACAGTAAGTTCTGGGAAGGGTAATTTCTTCCTTGTCTTTCTTTCTTACTTTCTTTCTTTCTTTCTTTCTTTCTTTCTTTCTTTCTTTCTTTCTTTCTTTCCTTCGTTCTTATCCGAAAAAGAAGTATATTCTCATACTGTATTGCATAGCCATTAAACTGATTTGCCAGGCTTTATTCACGAAAATATATATTTTAAGTGTATTAATAATAATAAGAATAATGTTATTAGTTTTACGTCCCTTTTTCCTACTGCGGATTTTTGAGACGCTGGGTTGCTGGAATTTTGTCGTATAGGGGTTCTGTAACGTACTAGTAAATCTACTTACACGGCTCCCTCACATTTGCGCACTCTCAAATGCCAACTGGCGGCGCCAAGATCCGATCCTGCAACCTTAGGCACATTTACCGCTGAGACACGCAGCCAGTCATTTTAAATGTATTGCTTAATTTATTACAAAGGAAATTTCTGTTATCAGTCCTGCTCAACTGTGAGCGTGGAATTTGACAGCCTGTGCTGTGGTGACTACTGTAATATATGTCGCGCGCTGTAATTGTTAGGGTATTGCATTGAGAAACATCTCAGGGACACGAAACAATGCACAATTCCTTCCCTTTTCTTATCAAGGTAGATGGTGTTCCTGGCCAATTCATGTGAGATTCTTCGAAGTGAAATAAACAGTGGAATCCCGATTAGTCCAGTTCATTTAAACTTAACACATCATTCAAAATTTCGATGTGAACAGGAGCACGTATACTTTACCATTCATGTTAGGGTGCAGTATATATTAATAATAATAATAATAATAATAATAATAATAATAATAAAGCAATAATAACAATCGTATGCCTCTGCTACCATACTATACGTATTCTAAGTTGGAGTCATTGAGGCAATGTACTATCTAATTTGAACGTTCTTTATAACACTACTAATTAGCAGTGAAAACCAGAAACCTAGTGGACGAGATTTTGATTCATTTTGACTCGTAATTACCAAATAGGATGCGAGAGATATTTTACGAGCTGTCACTGCATGAGTCGGTGTGCCATGGATTTTTGCTGCTCTTCAAAATTCGAATAATCCTGTGGCAATTAGAATTAATAAATCGGTAGGTGGACTCTGTATCACTGATCCTCCGAAGACACTTGTTCATGAGGTGGACACTCTGTCACTGTCCCACCGGGGAAACTTATCTGTGAGGAGGACACTCTACCACTGACCTCCCGAGGAAACTTATCTGTGAGGTGGACACTCTTCACTCTATCACTGACCTTCCGAGGAAACTTATTGGTGTGGCGAACACTCTATCACTGTCCCACCGGGGAGACTAATTCATGAGGTGGACACTCTATCACTCTATCACTGACCTTCCGAGGAAACTTATTGGTGTGGCGAACACTCTATCACTGTCCCACCGGGGAGACTAATTCATGAGGTGGACACTCTATCACTCTATCACTGACCTTCCGAGGAAACTTATTGGTGTGGCGAACACTCTATCACTGTCCCACCGGGGAGACTAATTCATGAGGCAGACACTCTATCACTCTATCACTGACCTTCCGAGGAAACTTATTGGTGTGGCGAACACTCTATCACTGTCCCACCGGGGAGACTAATTCATGAGGCGGACACTCTATCACTCTATCACTGACCTTCCGAGGAAACTTATTGGTGTGGCGAACACTCTATCACTGTCCCACCGGGGAGACTAATTCATGAGGCGGACACTCTATCACTCTATCACTGACCTTCCGAGGAAACTTATTGGTGTGGCGAACACTCTATCACTGTCCCACCGGGGAGACTAATTCATGAGGTGGACACTCTATCACTCTATCACTGACCTTCCGAGGAAACTTATTGGTGTGGCGAACACTCTATCACTGTCCCACCGGGGAGACTAATTCATGAGGTGGACACTCTATCACTCTATCACTGACCTTCCGAGGAAACTTATCTGTGAGGTGGACACTCTTCACTCCATCACTGACCTTCCGAGGAAACTTATTGGTGTGGCGAACACTCTATCACTGTCCCACCGGGGAGACTAATTCATGAGGCGGACACTCTATCACTCTATCACTGGCCTTCCAAGGAAACTTATTTGTGGGGTGGACACTCTATCACTGACCCTCCGTGGAAACGTATTCTTCAGTTGGACACTCTGTCACTGACCTTCCGAGGAAACTTATTCATGAGCTGTAAGGTTGTGAAATGTATACGTAACCTTGTGCTGTATAAAGCTAACTAGGGATCCAAGCCCTTCCAGGACAAACATCACCACACGGTATCACCTCCTTCCTCGAATTACACGGTAGGCACTATACAGCTCGATGAATAGCGTACCGCAGGCATTCGCCTCACCCACAACCTACCATCAGATCGCCATGCTAAATTCCGTGATTCATCTCTCAACACAACAGCTTTCCACTCTCTTACCGGGTGAGTTAGCCGTGGTGGTTACGTCTAATGGCAGTCGCTCACATCCGGGAGGCGAGGAGGTTCGAATCCCCCCGTCGGCAACCTTGAAGATGGTCTTCTGTGGTTTCCCATCTTCCTTCCAGGCAAATGCCGGGGTTGGTCCCTCACTATAGGCCACAGCCGCTACCTTCCAACTCCTCGCCCTTCCCTTCGAACTTTCCTCCCCAACGGTACTTGTAGCTCACCCATTGGGTGTCCATCTCGAAGCAGCTACAAAACTGGCGAGCCGAACATGTCCTCGGACACTCCCGGCACTAAAAGCCATACGCTAAAAAAAAATCCACTCTCTTATGGCCCAATTTTGACGCCCTCTGCCCCAATCTTGGTGGCGTTTAGCATTGACCTCTATGATGTGTGATGTATAGGCAGCCGTTTGTCCATAGGAGGAGAGCCAGATGCCATGCGTAATTCCCGTGCGATGGTGGCGATGGGTGATTGTCGAGAATCCTGTACGATCCTCCGTAACACTTGATTGGTCCTGGGAACCAACACAGGTGGTCGTCCTGTACGTTTTTAGGCTGTACACGCCATGTCACGCTTCCACTTCACTTTCATACCAGACACTGTGATACTAGGGATATATAAGGGATAGAAATCTCACACACACATTTCTTATATTTGTGGCATCCTATTACCTAACAGCGTTGAAAATCAGTTCGTTCCACAGAACGTCCGGATCTACTGTCTCGCGCTGTATGCAGCATTCACCATATTATGTTCCATGTGGCATATGACGGCACTGTTTCGTCCACTAGGGGAAACTTCACGTTTCTGGGATGTCAGGATACTTAGGGTCACATAGTGTGCATTGATGTGCCCCATGTCCAGATCATATACGTATGTGCTTAAGAGACCTCAATCATGATACTTGGCAAACGTGACTTAGCAACTACTCTTCCTGCGTGCTTCAATTATCCGATCGACGGACAGGTGAAACATTGAACTATCTTTAAGAAGAAATCTTAACAGTCTAGCGAATTAACCTTCTGGTTTTATGAGGACGCTCTAACATCTAACTTAAAGCCTGATTATCTGAATCTAAGGAGAAAGAAATATGCCCAAGGTATGACTTAAAATTTTCTATTGTGAAGGCAACAGTTAACCCACTCTAATGCACAAAGAAAAATAGTTCTGTTATTGTGAATATAAGGTAAGGGGCAGATGACATCGCTGTTCCACCCCTTAAAACCATACAATCATTAAAAGAATAAGGTTCTGAAAGGGTGTTCGATAGTAACTTACACCTGTCAATTTCACCTTTTTGAAGAAATAGTACAGCGACGGCTGGTAGGTTATTACTGAATATTAACACTACCTAAGGGGAGATAATGAGAGAAACAAGATGTTCAGTAAAGAACATATAGCCTACTTTCTCCTAAATGCATGGGTATTGTTATAGCTCTTTGTCCTTTTCAAGGAGTATGATTGAATGTTGGTTGTAGTAGCTTGTTGAAATACAACGTGCTATAGGGATATTAAACATGAATATGAGGTGCCCTTTGCTAGTGCTACCTCTGTACCAAATTTCGTTCAATTCGGTTTCACCGTGTTTGAATTGATAGGGGGAATCGATTTGCACACATACTTGGCCACCATCTGCAAACTATTGGGCTGATGTTCTTGCAGTTTGGTCAGAATATGTTTCCCACATAAAGATATGGTGTTGCAAAATTTGGTAGAGACTAGATTATTAGGTTGGTCGTAATTATATTTTAGCTTTTAACATTTGGGTGGCCGCGATTACGTTTCCGTCAAGATAGCGGTGATATAAATCATGACACTGAGGTGCCCTTTGCTAGTGCTACCTCTGTACCAAATTTCGTTCATTCGGTTCCACCGTGTTCGAATTAATAGGGGGAATCAATTTTGACATAAAGATGGCCACCATCCGCAAACTATTAGGCTAATAACCTATTAGATTGGTCAAAGGATGCTCCCTCCATAAAGGTATGTTGTTGCAAAGTTTGGTAGAGATCGGATGGTTATGTTAGTCGTAATTTAACTTAAGCTTTGAACATTTGTGTGGCCGCCATTACGTTTCTGTCAATATGGCGGCGATATAAAACATGACACTGAGATGCCATTTGCTAGTGCTACCTCTGTACCAAATTTCGTTCCATTCGGTTTCACCGTGTTTGAATTAATAGGGGGAATTTATTTTCACACAAAGATGGCCGCCATCCGCAAACTATTAGGCTAATGACCTATTCATTTGGTCAAAGGATGCTTCCTCTATAAGGGTATGTTGTTGCAAAATTTGGTAGAGATCGGATGATTAGGTTAATCGTAATTTGATTTAAGCTTTGAACATTTGTGTGGCCGCCATTACTTGTCCGTCAAGATGGCGGCGATATAAAACATGACACTGAGGTGCCTTTTGTTAGTACTACCTCTGTACCAAATTTCGTTCCATTCGGTTACACCGTGTTCGAATTAATAGGGGGAATCGATTTTCACACAAAGATGGCCGCCATCCGCAAACTATTACGCTGATGACCTATTAGTTTGGTTAAAGGATGCTCCCCCCATAAAGGTATGTTGTTGCAAAATTTGGTAGAGATCGGATGATTAGGTTAATCGTAATTTGATTTAAGCTTTGAACATTCGTGTGGCCGCCATTACGTTTCAGTCAAGATGGCGGCGATATAAAACATGGCACTGAGGTGCCCCTTTGCTAGTGCTACCTCTCTACCAAATTTCGTTCCATTCGGTACCACCGTGTTCGAATTAATAGGGGGAATCAATTTTGACATAAAGATGGCCGCCATCCGCAAACTATTAGGGTAATAACCTATTAGATTGGTCAAAGGATGCTCCCTCCATAAAGGTATGTTGTTGCAAAATTTGGTAGAGATCGGATGGTTATGTTAGTCGTAATTTAACTTAAGCTTTGAACATTCGTGTGGCCGCCATTACGTTTCAGTCAAGATGGCGGCGATATAAAACATGGCACTGAGGTGCCCCTTTGCTAGTGCTACCTCTCTACCAAATTTCGTTCCATTCGGTACCACCGTGTTCGAATTAATAGGGGGAATCAATTTTGACATAAAGATGGCCGCCATCCGCAAACTATTAGGGTAATAACCTATTAGATTGGTCAAAGGATGCTCCCTCCATAAGGGTATGTTGTTGCAAAGTTTGGTAGAGATCGGATGGTTATGTGTGTCGTAATTTAACTTAAGCTTTGAACATTTGTGTGGCCGCCATTACGTTTCTGTCAATATGGCGGCGATATAAAACATGACACTGAGATGCCCTTTGTCAGTGCTACCTCTGTACCAAATTTCGTTCCATTCGGTTTCACCGTGTTTGAATTAATAGGGGGAATTGATTTTCACACAAAGATGGCCGCCATCCGCAAACTATTAGGCTAATGACCTACTCATTTGGTCAAAGGATGCTTCCTCTATAAGGGTATGTTGTTGCAAAATTTGGTAGAGATCGGATGATTAGGTTAATCGTAATTTGATTTAAGCTTTGAACATTTGTGTGGCCGCCATCACGTTTCCGTAAAGATGGCGGCGATATAAAACATGACACTGAGGTGCCTTTTGTTAGTACTACCTCTGTACCAAATTTCGTTCCATTCGGTTGCACCGTGTTCGAATTAATAGGGGGAATCGATTTTCACACAAAGATGGCCGCCATCCGCAAACTATTACGCTGATGACCTATTAGTTTGGTCAAAGGATGCTCCCTCCATAAAGGTATGTTGTTGCAAAGTTTGGTAGAGATCGGATGGTTATGTTAGTCGTAATTTAACTTAAGCTTTGAACATTCGTGTGGCCGCCATTACGTTTCAGTCAAGATGGCGGCGATATAAAACATGACACTGAGGTGCCCTTTGCTAGTGCTACCTCTGTACCAAATTTCGTTCCATTCGGTTCCACCGTGTTCGAATTAATAGGGGGAATCAATTTTGACATAAAGATGGCCGCCATCCGCAAACTATTAGGCTAATAACCTATTAGATTGGTCAAAGGATGCTCCCCCCATAAAGGTATGTTGTTGCAAAATTTGGTAGAGATCGATGATTAGGTTAGTCGTAATTTGATTTAAGCTTTGAACATTTGTGTGGCCGCCATTACGTTTCCGTCAAGATGGTGGCGATATAAAACATGACACTGAGGTGTCCTTTGCTAGTGCTACCTTTGTACCAAATTTCGTTCAATTCGCATTCACCGTGTTCGAATTGATAGGGGGGGGGGCAGACATTCAGAGTACACACACACACACGCACACACACACACACACAGACTCACACACAATCATACACTCACACACACAGACTCACACACACACATACACACACACAGACAGACACACTTTTTTCGCCCTGTGTTGATCTCATAAGTCTACTTTCATTTTTTGCAAAAATCGAAAGTAGGCTAAAAAGGAGGTGTGTTTAGGAGTGGAAACAATTTTTTGGTAGAAAGGAAGAGAATCCAAAACAAAACAAACATAAACAATAAAAATAAGGATTTAGCTTCAGGTTCCACTGCACAAAGCCTTTTAAGTACATAAAATGTTTGGGGACCTGAACTATGCCAACGGGAAATGCAGCGTGAGCTGAGATCACCCGCAAGCAACCATAAAGTGCTCTTTCCCTCCCAAGCCAGTATTGCAGTATTATGGGGATAGGTAGTACGCTAGAAGGCAAATATATCGGAAAGGAAGTGGAGTTTTGTAGTTTCCCATCAAAAGAGTTAGACTTTACTACGCATTTTAAAATGCTAGAAGGATTTGCATTTCTTGTGAAAATTTTTATTTCTGGGCGCTGTTGGATCTCTATCAGGACAGCCGAATGTCCCCAGAGTGGGAAGAGATAAAGCAACTCTATTGCTTTTGACAATACTTTTTCCTGTTATTAGTGAAAATATTTTGAGAATACCAATTGTTGCACTCAAAGCAGGCTAAGCTTTTACCCAGCGGGGTGTCGACTAAAAGCTTAGAACGGAGGAAACCCTCAGACCTAACTTAAACAAAACTGAAATTTTGAAGAGTAAAACACAAGTTTAGAGAAGAAGTCTCTACAAATAGGAAGCTGGCGGAGCGAGCTGTATTTGCCTCAATGGTTTACTAGAATTAGCCTTAACATCTGAGAGAAACTTTGCAAATGTTGTTATTTGAAGCTTTGTTTTAAACGAAACAAGTGATAAAGTTTTTATTGATTTAGAGATTGACTTTCTATTTTGAAATAAGCAATAATTTTGGGAGAAGAGTCAGGGAAGAGAAGGTCCTGCCTAACCGTGATTCTAGCAAGAGAGATAAAGCGGAAAACAAAAAGAATTTATTTAACAATTATTAGAATCTTATTTTGAGTTAAGAACAATTTAACTATTTTAAGCTGAAGTAATAGATTGTGGTTTTAACAACTTGGAAGTCTGAGACCCCTATTTGTACAAAACGCTTAAACAAGTTATTTGACAAGCGTATAATTAAAAATTTACGAACCCTTTAGGGTAATTATAAAGGATTACAATTGACAATTTCAAGGTTTGAAACCTGTTACAAGCGCTAAACCCATACAAGGGTTTGAATAGTAGTTACAATTAGAAAGCTTCAAGCTTAAAAGGATACTAATAAAGTAATTATAAAATTATTTAATATTTCTATAAATTAATTAGTTGGTATATTAATTTTTCAAAATTAAGGCCAATGGATACCTTAGTAAAGGGAAAATTTAGGAATTCCTGAACTCAGCAGGATAAGAAAAGAGAAGGGATGAATAAGTGGTTCCTACAACCACTTCTATTTATGCAGAATTTAAGAGATTTTAAACTCTAATAGGTCAGGTCACCTTTTGTGAAGCCTGGATTAAACAATTAGATAACTCTTATATAATTGGAAAAAAAGTAAAACTCCCCAGTTTTGGAAGGGAAAAACAAAACATATTAAAATGTGGGCTATAGCCACATATATTAACGCAGAGTGAATATATGAAAAATGGAGCAAATTTGGAAGGGCGCTTAAATCTAAGCGAAGCATCGTAGAGTTTTGACTTAAATTTAAATTTTAAATTAACTTTGTTACTAAAAGGTATTTGGGGAAAACGAGATACGAATTCAAAGATCTGGCCAGTTTTATTGTTCTCAGTCAAACGCGGCGTGGCAGATAGTTAAACGGACACTGTTTTACACTAAAGTCTGTTGATAGATTGGAAAATTTCACTATTGCAACACAGAAAGTTCATGGAACAAGCGAAAAGTTATTGCAGTTAATGGAGAACACTTAGTTAAATTTGAACTGAATAAGTTTATTGCGTTGGAAAATTTGTGGGTTACGGTTATTGGTTCTATTTAACTTGAAGTTCCATCAATTTGACAGGTTTGAGCATAGTTCTCTGTGGTTTGAAATTTATTTAAATGGAAAATTCCCGAACTCTAGACAGTTAAATGGAGCGGTAAGAATCCCACGGTGGAAAAGCTATTTTTATAGAGAGCTATGAGTATTAGCAGAAATCCCACGGTGTGAGGAAGTTATCCCCTTTATTTCGTACAAGAAGTACTAAATTTCATGTTTTCAGGCAAGCTTGGTTAGCTAAAACATGACAAAGAAAATCCCACGAAGACGGTTATTGCACAATAGTGCGTAATTCCCCACACTGTCTATAAATTTCGAATAAAAGCATTCAGCTTTGATTGAAACCATTAAAATGTGTTTAAAATCATTGAAGATTTGTACCTAGCTTTTTCATAGCTGCTGAAGGTTGATGGCTCCTGGTAGCCGTTAGCTTACATCCAATACCACAACATGGCGGCGATTTAAAATTGTACCTCGGTTGAGAGGAGGTAGCCTCTGAGAAAGGCCGAACTCACACGTTGACGACTTGATAAGAAGTGAGAGCGAACGGACGAACGCATGAGGTAGCTGGGTGGGCAAGAAGGAAGGGGAAGGGAACAAAAGAGAATATAGCAGAATGGGAAACATAGGAACAATAACAATTCTGTACAAAAATTGTTATTCTTCATGGAGCAGTGTCTTCAAGGAGATGTTAGCTGACGACGAAGACAACGCCTGGTGGATTGGTGTGTAAATCCTCTTGACTCGAGAAGTTTGAAGAACTTCAGCGGGTAGCCGCAAGATGCTGCTAGGTAGATTCCATAGATGATACCCATCCAGAACAGACTTAAAAAAACATAAGCGCGTGTACGGAGCAAATAGAATACAGAGGATCGCCGATGGGGTCTGCAAGGAGGAAAATTAAATAAATGAGGCTAATTGAAAAAAGCAATGAGCAGCAAGAGCTAACTGTAACTGAACGTGTATTCCAAGGAATGAACGTGTATTCCAAGGAATACACCATACTGGGGCGGGGAACACCATCAGAGAACAGAAAAGAAACAATTTTAAGGATTCAGAGGAAGGGGCGCAATGAGAGAAATGGGTCTAATAATATGCCCATTGGTGGTCAAGATCTTCACCACCCTGACTCTTCCGTCCCGTCCCTTCCCGGGTAACACTCCGCCAACCTGTCAGAGATCCAAACTAGTGGAGGGGGGGGGGATATCCCTAATGAGAACCATGTCTCCCACTTTGATGTCAGGATTGGAATGAAGCCACTTCTGTCTCCGTTGCAAAGAAGTTAAGTACTCCAATTTTCTCCTTTTCCAGAAGGAATTACGAAGAGCTTCTATTTTACGCCAAACAATAGGCAAGTTAGAATCTCTATGAGAATTAGGAAGGGGAGGAGGGGAAGAATGAGAACTACCAAAAAGGAAATGACCAGGGGTTAATGGAAGTAAATCATCAGGATCATTAGAAAGCGTGGTCAAGGGGCGAGATTTAACAACGCCTTCAATTAGAATAGACAGTGAGTTAAATTCTTCATAGTTTAGAATACGACTGCCTAAAACCTTTTTTAGATGACGTTTAGTAAGCTTGACAAAAGATTCCCACCTGCCGCCGTGATGGGGGGCGTAAGGAGGTATGAATTGCCATTTGAAACCTTTAGCATAGGAAAAATTAGAAATTTGTTCCATGGCAGGAGAATAAGTTAGAGCTTTCTTCCACAATGAAGCTGCGCCTCTAAAGGTGGAGGCGTTATCGGAGTACATTTCAGAAGGGACGCCACGCCTGGCAGTGAAGCGAGAAACAGCTGACAAAAAAGTAAGAAGTAGAGGCATTTGTTACTAGTTCCAGTTTGATCGCACCAGTAACCATGCAAACGAAGAGAGAAACATAGAGTTTTCCAAATAATTTGCGTCTAGCTTCAGGAGAATTTCGTTGATATTGAAATTGACCCATGTAATCCACGCCAGTTAAAGCAAAGGGACGAATAGGAGAAGAGCGGAAAAAAGGTAGATCGTTCATCATTTGAGTGCTAACCTTAGGTTTTACCTTAAAACAAGGGATACATTTGTGAATTACTGAAGAAACTTCATGATCTCCATTTATTATCCAGTACTTTTCCCTTAATAAACATAGCAGGGTGCGAGTACCCACGTGCAAATTTCGATAATGGAAGTCACGTATGATTAAAGAAGTTACGTGATGTTTGGAAGACAAAATAACGGGATGCTTTTTGTCTTCAGAATTTGAAGAGTACGAAAGCCAACTACCTACCCTGAGTAACCTATTGTCATCAAGGAAACGGGCTAAGGCGCGAAGACGACTAGACTTCGAAGATCTTTCTTAGCTGAAAGTAAAGACAATTCAGTAGAGAAAGCTTCTTGCTGTGTGAGTTGCAAAACTTTAATAGTAGCAAGATTTAATTCATGATTGGTTAGATACGGTTTAGGAAGAACAGTTGGTCAACAACAAGATATTTCCATCTAAGTAGATAGGCAAACATTCGAATCAGATTATAAAAGGAAGAATAGCGAGATAATAAGGGAAATGAAACGCTGGAAATAAGACACGAAGCGGTAGATTTAGCTACTTTAACGTCGGGCAAGTTGGAGTTTGTAATTGGAGGTTTAGAAGGCCAGCAAGAAGAGTCTTCGATTAACCACGAGGGCCCATACCAGTACAACTGAGACGCTGCTAATTGAGAGGGTAAGCAACCACGAGAGATAATGTCAGCGGGGTTATCAGCGCTAGGCACATATCTCCAATGACATCCCAAAGAAAGCGTTTGAATTTTGGAAACTCTATTGACAACGAAGGTTTGCCAGTGAGTGGGAGAATTGGAGATCCAAGAAAGAGTAATCATGGAATCGCTCCATAGATTTGAGAAAATTCAATATTTAAGACTTTCTGCAGTTTTTTTAGCAAGTTCTGCAGCCATGAGTGCAGCACACAATTCGAGTGTGGGCAAAGTGATAGTTTTAAGCGGGTCTACTTTAGATTTAGCACAAATAAGATTTGAACGTTAAGATTCGTTTGGAGGATTGCAATAGACAAGGTAGGCACAGCAACCGTAAGCTTTTTCGGAGCTGTCGGCAAAGACATGAAGAAAGAAAGATGTAATAGGAGAAGCGTTAATTAAATTTCTAGGAATTTCAATAAGTGATAGGTCAAGTAAACTACATCGAAAAGAAAGCCATCTGTTAAGAAAAGAAGAGGGACCAGATTCGTCCCATTCACATTTGAGTGATCATAGCTCTTGCATAAAAAGCTTGGCGATAACAATGACTGGAGCAAGAAATTGAAGCGGATCGAGAATCTTAGCTATTTCAGACAAGATTTGTCTTTTTGTGTTAGGGAGTTCTTCGGAAAGCGATACCTTGTAGATGAGAGTATCAGTGCGAGTGCACCAGTGTACTCCTAGCGCTTTTATGGATTCAGAATCTCTGCCAATTTCGACAGAAGACGGGTCTACGTCTTCGATGGGAAATTGATCAAGGAACTTCGAATTCGAATTCCACTTATGAAGTGGGAATCCTCCATTTTTAACAAGGCTTTCAGTTCCTGCGATATGAGAGAAGCTTCTTCAAGAGTCTGAAAGGATTGAAGGTAGTCGTCAACATAAAAGGATATGGTTAATGCTTCTGAAGCTTTAGCGTTAAATAAATGACCATCTCGAGATGCTAACATATGTGGGGATCGGATAGCAAGGAAAGCAGAAAGTTTATTAAGACCATACGTAACTGTTTTAAGCGAAATATTTTAATGGTTTTACTAGTTTCGTCACGCTATAAGATTCTCTGAAGATCTTGCTGTTCGGATTGAATTAAAACTTGACGGTATATTTGTTTGATATCTGCTATGACGGTATGGGACACAGGCGAAAATTTAAAATTATGGTAGACAGATCGGACTGAATAGCAGGACCGAAGTGAAGAGTATCGTTAAGACTATTGCCATTAGCGTCACGTGATGACCCATTAAACACAACTCTGATTTTGTCCTTAACAAGAGGGTTTTTACACACGGGATGGTGATTTAAACAGACAGTTTCGACTGGGGGATGTAATTCTTCATCAGATTTGCAGACAAGTTTCATGTGATCCAGATTTCCATATTCTTCCATGAAGTTGATGTATTGTTGTTTAACGAGGGGTTCCTTCTTGAATTTGCTGTCGATAGCAAAGAGGGCTTTTCGAGCTTCAGGTTGAGAATTACTTAGTTTTGGAGGATTGAGTAGTCTTGGCATTTGAACTATAAATCGGCCTTTGGGTGTACGAGTAGTAGTGGAAATGAAAAGTTGCTCACAGAATTCGTTTTCTGATGAGGTTGAGCTGGGGGAATCGATATTTTCAAGTCTCCAGAACTGTTCTAAATCGGTACACACAAAATGACATTGCGACACAGGTTGGGGGGAATAATGGGGGAGTTGACCAGTAACTATCCGACCAAAATTAGTGTCTCTGGCAAACACGTTGGAAGATAATTGACGAATTTGCTTGCGAAGGCAATTCCAGAAAACATTGGCACCAACAAGTATGTCAATAGGACCTTGGATATTAAACAGAGGATCTGCTAGCCTTAAGTGAGGAGGAATATTTAAACAGGAAGTGTCAACAGAGTGACTAGGGGTATCTTCGCCAATGCTGTTAAGAATGAGACAATTTAGTTTGAGAAAATTATTTCTATGACAAGTATCTCTTATAGTTAGTTTTGAGAATTGCAAAGCTTGTGATTTTAAGCTGTTAATCCCTGATATATTGATAGAAGTGGGGCTTAGTGGAAGACCCAGTTTTTGATTAAGCTTGGAGACAAAATCATGGGTCGCCGCTGAGTCGAGGAGACCTCGGGCACGGACCCAGTTGCCAGATTTATCTTGAACCTCAATTTGAACAGTGGGCAATAGTATTTGAGCATTACGCTAGGACTTAGCGTTTTGAATAAAAGATGAAGCATTAGGATTGTTAGTATTATCACTTTTTTGAGAAGTGGTTGCTGCTGATGACCTCGATTGATCATGACGATGTAATAAAGTGTGATGCGCTCTTTCACAATGAAAACAGAGTCCAGTGGACTTGCAATTAGAAGCGGAATGTTTAGGTGAAAGACAATTAGAGCAGTACTCGTTTTGAGATTTCCTTCTGTCATCAACTGATAGCTCTTTGAAAGATTTGCATAAGTATAAAGCATAAGGATCTTTGCAACGTATGCGTTTTACAGGTTCATTAAAATTTTACGGGGTTCAACTTGGGTGCTTAATGCAAGAGAACTTGCGATACGGCGTTCACTGGACCTAGTTTGGTAACCAGTGGCGTATGACTTAGATTTGGAAGAGCTAGACCCAGGTTTTTGAGTACTAGACGCGGCATATTCGCTCTTAGATTTGAGAGATTCATGTTTAGAATTAGGAGAGGCGGGTTCACTTTGGTTAGCTAAGGCGGTTAAAAGATGACATCTAGCATTTACGAAGGTGACTAAATGCTCGTAAGAATAATCACCATTATTAGAAAGTTCAATTTCCCAAGCTTTAAGGGTAGCAGTATCAACTTAAGAAACCACTAAATGTATTAAGAAAGTGTCCCAATGGTCAGTGGGTTGATCCAATTGGGATAATGCTTTCACATGAAGTTGTGTTGTATCGATGAGAGTACGCAAGCTTGTGACGTTATTATGCTGTGAGGAAGGCAAGTTAAATAGAGCCTTCATGTGGCGTTGAATACGTAAACGTAAATTACCGTATCTTTCCTTCAATAAGTTAAAGGCAAAGGGGTAGTTTTCGGCGCTTAATGGGAGTGCTTCAACTAACTACAGTGCTTGATCGCGGAGAAATGATCTTAAATAATGAAATTTGTAAATAACTTGAATGTCTTCATTGTCATGGACAAGAGAACAGAAGAGTTCATAAAAATAATCACAAGCAGATTCGTCTCCTGAAAAATGAGGCAAATTTATTTTGGTAAGTATTGGTTTTGGTTTGTGAGTGCCCTCACGAGACGAAGTTTATTGTTCGTGGAGGGAGCTAAGAACTGAAACGTCCTTTTTCTGGTCTTCCTCACGTTGACGAATTATTTTAAAGGCAGCGCCTATGCCTTCATAGTATTGGTTTTCTACTTCTACTCGATTATCTGTTTGATTGAGCATGCAAGTTTCAATTTCTGTTTGGATAGTGCAATAGTTCTCAAAAGAACGTTCATAGTCATTTACACGATGTTTCAATAAGTCTAACTGAGCTTCAGAAAGATCCAGATCTATGATATATTTTTAAATCGAGTAATTTGCCCTTGATAAGACCCTATTTTGGCGGTAAGCTTGTCATCTCTACTTTCTTTATCCTTATCGGGAGCCATAATGAAAGTTGAAAAGTTGTATACAACTTACGAAACTGTGGAGATTTCGAAATGCTGTCAGGTTGGCAGCAGCGAGCAGGTTGAAAGTAAGAGACACCGAAGGAGACAGGAGCAACCTCTTTCCCTTCCAACAGCTTTGCAGAGTAAAGTTATAGCTGAAAAATTCAAAGTAGGTATTAGTAATTTGCAAGATATTGACAACATGGATTCTCCTGGGTTTCGGCACCAACTTTTGGTAGTTTATTACTGAATATTAACACTACCTAAGGGAAGATGACGAGAGAAAAAAGGAGGTGTGTTTAGGAGTGGAAACAATTTTAGGTAGAAAGGAAGAGAATACAACACAAAACAAACATAAAAACAATAAAAATAAGGATTAAGCGAAAGGTTCCACTGCGCAAAACCTTTTAAGTACATAAAATGTTTGGGGACTTGAACTATGCCAACGGGAAATGCAGCGTGAGCTGAGGTCACCCGCAAGCAGCCATAAAGTGCTCGTTCCCTCTCAAGCCAGTATTCCGGTATTATGGGGATAGGTAGAACGCTAGAAGGCAAATATATCGGAAAGGAAATGGAATTTTGTAGTTTCCCTTCAAAAGAGTTAGACTTTACTACGCATTTTAAAATGTTAGAAGGATTTGCATTTCTTGTAATAATTTTTATTTCTGGGAGCTGTTGGATCTCCGTCAGGACAGCCGAATGTCCCCAGAGTGGGAAGAGATAAAGCAACTCTAATTGTTTTTGACAATACGTTTTACTGTTATTAGTGAAAATCTTTTGAGAATAACAATTGTTGCACTCAAAGCAGGCTAAGCTTTTACCCAGCGGGGTGCCGACTAAAAGCTTAGAACGGAGGAAACCCTCCGACCTAACTTAAACAAAACTGAAATTTTGAAGAGTAAAACACAAGTTTAGAGAAGAAGTCTCTACAAATAGGAAGCTGGCGGAGCGAGCTGTATTTGCCTCAATGGTTTACTAGAATTAGCTGTAACATCTAAGAGAAACTTTGCAAATGTTGTTATTTGAAGCTTTGTTTTAAACGAAACAAGTGGTAAAGTTTTTATTGATTTAGAGATTGACTTTTCTATTTTGAAATAAGCAATAATTTTGGGAGAAGAGTCAGGGAAGAGAAAGTCCTGCCTAAAAGTGATTCTAGCAAGAGAGAAAAAGCGGAAAACAAAAAGAATTTATTTAACAATTATTAGAATCTTATTTTGAGTTAAGAACAATTTAGCTATTTTTACCAAAAGTAATAGATTGTGGTTTTAACAACTTGGAAGTCTGAGACCCCTATTTGTACAAAACGCTTACACAAGTTATTCGACGAGAGTATAATTAAAAAGTTAAGATCCCTTTAGGTTAATTGTAAAGGATTACAATTGACAATTTCAAGGGTTGAAACCCGTTACAAGCGCTAAACCCATACAAGGGTTTGAAAAGTAGTTATAATTAGAAAGCTTCAAGCTTAAAAGGATGATAATGAAGTAATTATAAAATTATTTAATATTTCTATAAATTAATTTTTCAAAATTAAGGCCCTTGGATACCTTAGTAAAGGCTAATTTTAGGAATTCCTGAACTCAGCAGGATAAGAGAAGAGAAGGGATGAATAAGTGGTTCCTACTACCACTTCTATTTATGCAGAATTTAAGAGATTTTAAACTCTAATAGAGCAGGTCACCTTTCTTGAAGCCTGGATTAAACAATCAGATAACTCTTATATAATTGGAAAAAAGTAGAACTCCCTAGTTTTAGATGGGAAAAACAATACATATTAAAATGTGGGCTATAACCACATATATTGACGCAGAGTGAATATATGGGAAATGGAGCAATGTTGGAAGGGCGCTTAATTCTAAGCGAAGTCTCGTAGAGTTTTGACTTAAATTTTAATTTAATTTTGTTAGTAAAAGAAATTTCGGGAAAAGGAGATAGGAATTCGATGTTCTGGCCAGTTTTATTGCTCTCAGTCAAACGCGGCGCGGTAGATAGTTAAACGGACACTGTTTTGATAGATTTGATAGATTTTGATAGATTGATAGATTGGAAAATTTCACTATTGCAGCACAGAAAGTTCATGGAACAAGCGAAAAGTTATTGCAGTTTATGGAGAACACTTAGTTTAATTTAAACTTGAATAAGTTAATTGCGTTGGAACGTTTGTGGGTTGCAGTTATTGGTTCTATTTGACTTGAAGTTCCAGAAATTTGACAGGATTGGGCATAGTTCTTTGCGGTTTGAAATTTATTTAAATGGAAAATTCCCGAACTCTAGACAGTTAAATGGAGAGGTAAGATTCCCACGGTGGAAAAAGCCAATTTTATAGACAGCTATGAGTATTAGCAAAAAATCCCACGGTGTGAGGAAGTTATCCCCTTTATTTCGTACAAGAAGTACTAAATTTCATGTTTTCAAGCAAGCTTGGTTAGCTAAAACATGACAAAGAGAATCCCACGAAGACGGTTATTGCACAATAGTGCGTAATTCCCCACACTGTCTATAAATTTCGAATAAAAGCATTCAGCTTAGATTGAAACCATTAAAATGTGTTTATAATCATTGAAGATTTGTACTTAGCTTTTTCATAGCCGCTGAAGGTTGATGGCTCCTGGTAGCCGTTAGCTTACATCCAATACCTCAACATGGCGACGATTTAAAATTGTACCTCGGTTGAGAGGAGGTAGCCTCTGAGAAAGGCCGAACTCACACGTTGACGACTTGATAAGAAGTGAGAGCGAACGGACGAACGCATGAGGTAGCTGGGTGGGCAAGAAGGAAGGGGAAGGGAACAAAAGAGAATATAGCAGAATGGGAAACATAGGAACAATAAAAATTCTGTACAAAAATTGTTATTCTTCATGGAGCAGTGTCTTCACGGAGATGTTAGCTGACGACGAAGACAACGCCTGGTGGATTGGTGTGTAAATCCTCTTGACTCGAGAAGTTTGAAGAACTTCAGCGGGTAGCCGCAAGATGCTGCTAGGTAGATTCCATAGATGATACCCATCCAGAACAGACTTAAAAAAACATAAGCGCGTGTACGGAGCAAATAGAATACAGAGGATCGCCGATGGGGTCTGCAAGGAGGAAAATTAAATAAATGAGGCTAATTGAAAAAAGCAATGAGCAGCAAGAGCTAACTCTAACTGAACGTGTATTCCCAGGAATACACCAACGGCCATAAATGACGCATTCATATTCTTTTTGAAAAATATTTTTATAGTAAATACAGGAGTGTAGAAGTCATTAAAGATCGCTTGTTGGGAAATTGACCATTCCATTAGTGCCTTTATGTCGTAGAACATTATGACGAGCGGAAAGAAGGGCAAAGTTTTCAATTAATTTTCTAAACAATTCTCTATTTCGAAGTATTTGGCTTCACATAAAGGATACTTTGGAGGTGGAAATACCCTCAGAGATTGAGTTCTCGATGGATCAATGGCAACACCTTCTGAAGAAACCACATTTCCAGAAAAGGAAATTCGTAGGCACGCAGATTCTACCATAGAGATTTTGATTGTCAAGTCAGCTTGGACGAAATCCGATCAAAACCTCTCTAATATGTAGCAAGTGATCATCAAATATTTCACTCTAGGTGCCATCATCCATTTAATATCAGATAATATTTTGTCCAACACGCGTGTGAGTACAGGTGTCATATTATATATCAGTAGATTAGCCAAATGGAACCCTATTAAATTTCAAAATGCGTCCAATCAGTAACGAAAGTAGTTAGATGTTTCAACCTCATCAAAGGGAATTTCATGAAACGTTCGGTAAAGTAATGAAATATTACGCCTTACCTAACCATGAAAAATAAGTGTGAGTATCTGAAAGGGGTCCCGCTTGCAGAGGAATTTTGAGTTAAAGGCTGAAATGTCCATTCGGTTTTCGCACTAAAGTATAGGCGAATACTAATTACAGATGGATTGACGGATGATATTTTCCTTGAGCAGCTTGTCAACAATCTCCCTCAGGATATTCATTTAAGGAGGTCTAAGTGAGGAATAAACCAGCATCACCAGTTATGTCGATGTGGTAGTGGCCAGGAGCACTGCTCGCTTGAAGAGCTCTTTAATACGTGTAGCCGCACACTTCCCCAACTGCTTTTGTAGTGAAGCTAACTCCATTCCGTCTCAGTAGAGGGGCGAGTGGAGTCAGAAACAAGCACCCCAGCCCCGGCCGTATGACAAGTGTTGCTGAGATGCAAATTACATTGTCGAACAACTCGCATCATCATCGCACGCTAGCAGCACACTGGGTCCACGTGCGCTTTCCCAAAGCGTGGCCACCCATGATTTGGATAATTTACCAGATGTTATTTTGTTACTATATAGTGGCAGTTTTCTACAGGGTTGGTGACTTTGAGACCGATCTTTGTCCAGGTGTTTGCATACCATCTCATTTGTTTTATAACTCATTAGTTTCAGATTTTAAAGAAAGTAATTCTCATTCTCGATCTTTCTGAGACCATGCCGCCATTTTACGTGTGGAGATATTGCACAACCAGCGCACATGAGGGATGTCCAAGAATAGCCTCGGTTGAGGCATTGATGCAGATGTGAAGTCCAGGGTTCATAACTCACGCATAGATGACCAAGTCAGGGCTCGAATTCGTGCCTCGATGACCGTGTAACGACACAGTCGTTGCAGTAATGTTGAAAGCCCCCGGAGAAAACCAAACTCAAAATTGACGCTATGATTGCCAGTATTCGAACCACTGGTCTTAGAGCTTGTTGCAGCTTCCCTTCTCAGTCATAGTGGTACACAGCGGAATTTCCAAGATGAAATGTTGTTGTTTTTATTTCATACTAAGGGCTTGGATATCGTGGCCATTTTACACATGTACTTGGGTGTGTTGATAGTTTGTCTTACAACCTGTGTTACTGTGGTGTCTGTGGAAGTGTGTCTATTCGTAACGCAGGTGAGGATTGGAAAGGGTGTGGCCGTGGCTTTCATTTAGGAACCATCCTGGCATTTGCCTGGAGTAGAAGTGGGGAAACTACGGAAAACCACTTCCAGGATTGCTCTTCTCAGTTTTTCTTGACAAGGCTGAGTGTTCCCTATTCCAGCCCTCAAACCTGAATTTAATTATTTGACAGAGCCGGGAATCGAACCCGGACCTCCTAGGTGACGGCCAATAATGCTATCCGCTACACCAGGAAGTGGACTCTTAAGATGAAATGAAAGAACATTTATAGACAACAAACACACAAATTGCTAAATTAGCCCTTGCCTCGACTCCAATGAGGAAGTTAATGCTGTTTGATGTTAGAAAATTGTCCTTTTTTTGTAACGCTGAGGACGTATTTAATCTGGCTGCTTAATGAATAAATATATCAACCGTATTTACAAAATGAAATGCTACATTCGGGTGAAATAACCATCCATTTGTGCAACGTGATGGGTGTGGAATATAGCCTGTTATGTTAAAAGTAGTGACAGCTACTGCTACACGCAGAACAATTCATTACCTTTTGAGCTCTGCCTTTCCCTTGCCGGTGTGCTGCAAATATGAAAGTCTCACAGGCGGGAAAGAAATGGCTGAGTGAGATTAAGAATGTTATTATTCTCTGTCAAGTAAATCTAAATAAAATGAGAACTGGAGTTAAACTCGGAATGCGAATGTTGAAGGGCATAATTTCCTTGGAGAAGACATCGATCTCCAGGCGAGATTCCAAGTGTCACTACGGCATTGACAGAGCTGCTTTACAGTCGCAGCGTCATTACAGGACCTGCTCAATCTCCCATGGATGACTTTGGATGGATGGAACGAGCCTCTTTATTATCAAAAGTGACCTACTCTCTCTATTCATATACACAGATTAACGGTCACGTTAAACTACAAGCTTCCTTTTTTCTATTCATATACGCAGTTAGGGGGTTTATTCCGCACATATATTGTGCACCCTTGATGGAGCTAACAGAAACATCTCTCGGGGGCTCACAACTCATACGTGTTGTAACGGTATACGTGTGATAATGTCGGTAGAATCTGTGTCGTTAGAATAGTCCATTTCCTGTCAACATATTTTATATTATTTTAATATTAATATTCAAAGCATATGTGCGATTTCATATATATATTGCATTACTTGATTTGTGTAAAGGAATATTCATTAATCAATATCCGTTAGTTTCCACCATTCAATTCAGTCGTGGTACATGCCAGAAGTCCTAAAAATAAACATTGCTCAAAACATATTTTTCGTCTTCCTTTATAACTTCACGTTGGGTTTTCTTTCTTAGATATCCCTGAAAAAATTAAGGAAGAAATCGACTGTTATGATATCCATCATTGAAAAGTTGGCTGTACTATGAACACAGATTTTTTTAAAGGAAATCTATTGTTGGTTTCATCGAGCTATATGATAACAACAAATTGTGACTGCAAATCAGTCATTGCCAGGAATGTATTTACTAGGTAAGTACTCTTTATCTGTTACTCTTATAAACAAACCCCGTGGTACAACAGCTCATCAAGGACCTTGGCCTACCAAGCGACCGCTGCCTACAGATTCCGGGGGTGACGTGTGGTCAGTGGGTTGGGTCCACTCAGCCGTTCATCTTGGTTTTCATGGCCGGGCCTTGCTTCACTGTCAGACAGCTACTCAATTGTCCTCACGAAACTGAGTGCACCCCATTTTAGCTCTCACGTCAGTTTCTGAAATTTCTGCCGGAGCCGGGTGAGAAGCAGGCGTGCTACCCCAACACCACGGGGCCGGCTCATAACTAACTTCATACATGTATTGGAAGATTACATCCCTCACTTGTATGTCCGCCCCTTATTATTCCCGTTTTCAACGGGGTTGGTGATAAGATGTGATGAACGCCTACATGGCGGATGGTTTTTACGGCCGGATACCCCTCCTGAAGCCAACCTCATGAGAGAAGTTAATAATAGGTGAAATGAATGATGAATGAAACTGGACAAGGATGTGGAAGGAAGCAGCCGTGGCCTGTCAGGAGGTACCGTCCCAGCATTATCTGGAATTGAAATGGAAAACCACGGAAACCCATTTCAAAGACGCCCGACGGTGGGGCTCGATCCCACCTATAACCGAGTCCACAGAGAGCTGGGCCTCATGGCCTAGCACTGCGCGTTAGCGAGCTTAGCCTTAAGTTAGGAACCTTCTCGTAATTTGCCTGGAGTAGAAGTGGAAAACCACAGAGAACCATTTTCAGGATGGCTGAATTGGGAATCAAACACACCTCTTCTCAGTTATGCCTCACGAGGCTCAGTGTACTCAGTTCCAGCCATCTATTAGAATGACATTTCTTGGCAGAGCCATGAATCGAACCCGGACCTCCGGGTGACAGCCATGAATACTAGCTGCTACACCACTAGGGGGTATGCACGTAACGAATAGTGGCATTTAAAGAGAAGGCATCCCAAATAACATATCTTTGCCTTACTGGCGCGTCAGCTTGATAAAAATACTGTACATAAAATGTGCCCAAATAGACTTTGGCACAGGCCTCGAACCCATATTAATTTAAGTAAAGAAATAACTAAGGAAATATAAGACTTTGGTAGAAATTTTAAAAGAACCGAAAGGGTTAATACTAAAAGCACGTCTAGGTGACGCATGATTCGATAAGATAAGAGTGAGGCAAGAGAGCCCAGCTGCGTATGATGTCATTGCTATTGAAGCAGAAAAGAGTTGACGCACGATATTAAAATAACCCAGTGAAACTTTTCCACTCAAGACGAAGAGAAGCGATGAAACAGAAAGTGCGAACGAAGCAGTAAAGTGGCAACACAGCTGTCAAGAAATCGGCAGAAATCATTGATATTAGCCAAAATAACCAAAATTTTTAAGAAAACTCTCCGTGAAAGTCATTCATTTTGGAAAGGGAAATTTTTAGAACAATAAAAGTTATTAAACATCGCGCGATATAAGAAAGCAAAGTCAGCAGATTACGAAAGGGAATTCACCCAGCCCAAAAGGGAGAGTAGGGGAATAAAAAATATACTCCCACACTGAATGAGGAGCTAATTTAATTTAAATTAATACATCCCCATGATCGAATCTGGAAAAACTTTACATAATTGGAACATTTGGAACACGAGTTTCACGATGGATAATTTTCAAAAGGATACCACAAATGGTTTAGAAGTTAATTTTTGCAACATAAGCAAAGTAGTTTATTTTCTACAAATCGTATAAATAGGAAGCCATTGCAAGCACACGATAACAGTCTTCAGTCTTAGCAGGACCGAGGAGGCGCTGCACGTTAGTTCGAGTACACGACAGTCTACAGTTCGACTTCAGTCGACAGTCTAGCAGTCTTCAGTCTTAGCAGGCCCGTGGAGGCGCTGCACGAGTTCAAGTTTGGTGCTCCTCTGGGGAGGGTACGTTGGTTCAAGACAGTACAAAGACAATACAGACAGTACACAATCCAGTTCGTAAGCCAGCGCGGGGCGCGCTCTGCTGGACCACGTCAGTAATTACTCAGTTCTACAACGGACCTTTGAGAGGTCGGGTGTTGGTTGTCATACTCCAGCTCGCGTAAGAGGCAACATGTTGGATCGCAGCATGAAATTATTAGGTACATCATGTTCGCAGTAACGGAACATAAGGGTCATTATACCGTCATTCAAAGAGAAATATTTAGGAACGCAAGCATATTTCACGGTTAAGTTCAACAAGAAGTTCAAGTGTGCATGGCACTGTTGCCCGATAAATCGTGAAAAATCGTTTCAAAGTGATCACTATAGCGCTTGGCGCTGGATCAAGTAAAAATCGCGACAAGAATAAGTTACGCCGCGTTGAGAAAAGTAACATTAATACAGTCTAAAAAGTGCGGGCTGGTATAAATAAATTACGCGAAGTTGATAAGTCAACAGTTCGAGAACATGGACAGTTCTTTATGAACAGTAAAGCGAAGTCAAGGGACAATATTTATCAGAGATTCAAATGTAATCTAACACTCCGAGTCAAGGAAACACGAGTGCGAGTACCGGTAGCATAGTTAACAAACTTTTGTAAAGCTACGGTACATACAACAGAGACACAGTAAAAGACATTCCCATTAGGGAAACGTAAAACACGTCGTGTGGTCAAAGAAAATATTATCGTCAAATAATTACGAGGATTGTAGGTTCGAAATCCGAACAAATTAGTATAGCTACGAACAATCCAGACAAATAGAACACGGTGTAATAAAACCATTGAATAAGCGAAAAACATTAGTGAAGGACACTTAAACGCTTATAGACAAGTAATACGGGAAGCCAAAATAGAAACCTACAGGAGTAGAGAAAGGACTAACGTTCAGCGTAGGAGCTCAGTGAGGATCGAGTTATTATACATCCAAAGCAGAGGTGAGGTGGCGTCGGAAGTATGGATCATCGACAGGAACTTAGGAGATCACTGAGATATGGTACGGAAAATTAAGTGCAGTGTCAATAAATATAAATATATGGAAATAAGTGCACTGTAATTTAATGTGGAGAAATATATTTGTGTTATGTTAGATATAGTGATTTTACAAGGGTAAATAATGTGTTTAAATATGTGTAAAAGTGAAGTATATTAGAGTGATGTGCAATGCACGAAAAGTAGTGCCATGAAGAATAATTAGATGTAAATGGATGGGTGAGCCTGTCTAAGAATGGAGTCTTCACACGGGTGAGTTAATGAAATTTCATTAATAGTTGCTGTTGTACTGTGTACTGATATCAATAGACTCGTTCGTCAACTGGGGAGCTTAACGATTGATTCATTGGTGAAATGAATGTGTTAATAACTGAAATGTTGGAAAGAATGATAATTGTTAGTCGCGAGGACCGCCTCGGTGAAAATAAAGCATTTTTGGGATCAGTAAAGATAAAGAAATGGAAGCCCGATAATGAAATATGTGATCAATAAACGAATTTGAAAGAAGGAATTAAAATAATAATAACTCAAATGGCTTAAATTGTTGCCCAGTTATGAAATAAATATGCACCATAATAAAATTATAAAAATTGAAGGGATAAGTAAATAATAATGGTTAAAATTTATACCAGGTAACAAATAATGAAAGAATGGAGCGTTATAATGGAATGATTAAAAATATGAAATAATAATAATAACGCGAATGATGAGGATCAAGCTGAAAACAAAGTTATATTTAAAGACCCGTGTCTTGGGACTCGAAATAAAGGTGGAGCGAGAAATAATATGTTAATAAATTAATAAAGTTATTATGTCCAAATAAATGGTGGAACGAAACACCCAAGAATGAATATGTTACCTTGTCGGCTATTAGGCCAAGGTTGTGAAACAAATAATAGGAAGGCCGAAGTCTTGCCAATATCGTAAAGGTTATCCAAGCAAGTTGCATTACCATACGGGCTTATAAGAATAATAAAAGTATTAGTTTCAAGCTGAATATAATATGCATTAAACCAGGATATATTTATTCGCGAGATGGAAAATGTAGTGAAAATATCGTCGAAATGCGTGGAGGTAAATTTCCCACCGAATGTATTGTTGTAATGAAGTAGCCTCGTATTGTATGTCGTGGATGAGTAAATTCCCACCGAGTTATTGCCTAATGAAGCGTTGTATGTGATAGTGTTATATAAGTCCCGCTGCAGGATAGAGATCCCAGCCCGGCATTATTGTTGTGTAGTTTGGATGTGCAAATTCTCACCGAAAAATGTAGTTGAATGAAACGTCGTATGTGATAGTGTTATATAAGTAAGATAGATATCACAGCCTGGCATTGTTGTAGTAAGGTATTTTTGTGAAGAGGCATTGTTTTGAAAAGGCATTGTTTTGAAGAGGCATTATACAGGTGTGTTATAAGCGTCGTAAGAATTTGTAATAATGAACTACCGTACAGCCTATACGAATTAAATGCTAATATCCTGGGAACGAAAGATAAATAATAATAATAAATAAAAGACGGAACAAATATCCGTGGTGAAATGAATTTTAAGTCTTGGAAATCATGTGGTTGAATAGTAACACTTGCGCAAAAGCAAGAAGGGCCGGCGAGCCATCATAAATCTCGTTTTAAAGTACCAAAGGAAGAGGGGGTATCCTTCTGTGTGTAACCTTGCCTCTTGTGAGGGAGGAGGAGAGACATCTTAATGAGTTCGGTAGTCAAGTGAGGTTTAGCAGAGACTGGTTAAAAGGGAAACTGCTATATGGAAATGATAAAGTTCTAATAAAAGGTGCAAACTTAAACTGAGTATAGAATTGTTAGGCTGGAATCATAGAAATCGTCCCGAGCCTTTTTCTGAAATGTTATGTATAATTTGACGGATTTTGTCAAATAGTTAACTGTAGGTAAAATAAACTCCTTCTTTCATAAATAATGATATAACGGGTTAAGAAATAATGAAGTTTTGTTATAAATAAAGATCCCATTTTAATAAACAACAAGGTGCACAGTACAACACAAAGCAAATCGCCTAGATGCATGGATGGTAACTTGATGATTAAGGGTTCGATCGATAGACATGGCACATTTTTGTAAAGTATTGTATTGTATTTTAAAACCTAAGGCTTTGGGAAGAGTTGTTATTAAGATCAAGATAATTTAATAAAATAAGGATCATATAAATATAACTAATAAAGGAAGCCCTGAAGGGTAAATAAAGAAAATGTAAATATCCAAAGCCTTGGACGAATAATATGACTAAAATTATAGGCGCGCTCGACGCTTGAGTAGAATAAAACTTAAATAGTGATATAATTTTTGGAGGTGGTAAATTAAGCAAGACAGAGTATTCAAAACTTCACGGAACAATGAAAAGACATTATGGTGAATTTTGATGATTTTTAAATAGTGATTTTTATGATTGACATTTGAAGAGACAATACCAAATGATTTTGATTTTTGATATGTTTTTGAGTTGATTATTTCCTTTTATTGAAAAAATAATATATAACTGTAATGTTGAGTTTTTCCTAAATCTTGTTAACCTGATTGTGTTTACATATCGGATGTGAGGTCAGTGGTGGAGGGAACGTAACGCGCCCCGATACCGAAGTAGCTAAGCCGAGTACTGACTAAACATCCTTCGCTAAGCGGGTACAATAAAGACATCATTACATCGTTCCTGTATGCAGATTTGATTGAATTAAGTACTGGATTCACTTCATACGGGCACTATTTGACAACTCAAGTGTCACCTGCTAAGAATTGAGGGTTGTACACTGAACTGTTTGAAAAGTTTCTAGTTGTCACCCTGGTTTGCTCTGGATGAACTTAGTACCTATACTTCTTTATATAAACCACAGACCCCAATGTTCTGTACAAGGGATAACTTGGCTGAATCAGTTATTAATCTATGTTCTGCGAACTAGCCCGTCATTGAGGAGTAAAACACCCAGTCAATCTTCTCTATTAATATTTTATGTCGGTAGGGAAGAAGCACAAGGAAACAGAATGCCAGACAGGAAGACGTATTTGGAGCAGGTGGATCATTCTAGGCACTTAGACTGTTTACTCTCTGAGGATGGTAGCATGGGGAAAGAAATAAGAGTCGAGGTGCAGAAAAGCCAATGTACTGAGTTCGGTCATGATAACCGTCAACATTACAAGAGCATCATCCACCTGAATCCATATTTTCATACTTGATATTATAATTCAAAGCAACCGGCCGCAGTGGCCGAGAGCGCTAACGCGCTACCTCGTGCCTCGCTGGCATCGGGAGAGCCTGGGTTCGAATCCCATCTCAGCCGTCCTGAAAATGGTTTTTGTGGTTTCACATTTTCACCACCAGGCAAATGCCGGGACGGTTCCTTTCAATAGGTCCACGGCTGATTTCCTTCCAATATCCCTTCCCTGGCCCGTCCTGAAGAAAATAAAAGTACATGTACATTGGTTGCACTAATAAAATTATCATTATATTTCAAAGCAAATTCAATTTACTTTAGTCTAACAGGACATCTCCATATACAATTTAGTCAATCAGACAATAAACGCAAATATCTTCTGAGTCGTTGAAGATATCTGAATCCTATTTTCATTCTGATAATCATCAAGTAACGTTTAGCGTTATCACATAGCATCATTAGTGACTGACACCGACAGTAGTGGCTGCGCGGGCTAAAGCGCTGCGTTAGGTCAAGGGGCCAAGCTCACTGCTGACTCGGTAGACGCGTGGGTTCGAGCCCCACCGTCGGCTGTCCTTGAAATGGTTTTCCGTGGTTTCCCATTTTCAACACCAGGCAAATGCTGGGACAGTACCTTCTGACAGGCCACGGCCGCTTCCTTCCACATCCTTGCCCAGTTTCATTCATCTTCATCAATTCCATCTCTCATCCCGACGCGCAGGTCGCCCACGGGCGTCGACTAGAAAGACCTGCACTCGGCCTCTCAGGAGGCTACACGACAAAAAAAAAAAAAAAAAAAAAAAATTAGTGACTGACATAATGGTTTGTATAAAGACGTATAGGTGCTAATTTTGATCGCCAGCACTGCAATTGTTCATTACAGAAATTTATCGGTGTGATTATTTTGACAGTAGAGTACATCTGCAGACAATGCGTGTGACGAATTTCAATTTACAGGAGAAAGCACGCCTGGTTTAACGGCACACTACACAGAATATCATTAAAATATCAAATTACAGCTATAACCACACCTAAGATGTGTAAGATTGTATGCACATTTTCTTACAATTATATACTCGACTTGATTTTGAAAGGTCTGTGCCACTCCTACGTGAAAACGAGGTACACAGTATTGCGGTCTAGACCACACCAAGGGCGACTCAAGTTGAAATCCACGATCACGTAGGTCATACCTAGACAAATAAGTAGTTCCGTGAACAATTAAACAGCCTATTTTCATATATCCTACTGTTTTTTTTTTCATTAACAACTCTCCCTCATATTAAAATCATTTTCCATGCGATGAGCTACATAGCTTTTAGTGCATGACCTGTGTTGTGATAATTTATAGAGCAAGAAAACCAAAATCAATACTCAATATCCATAAGTTGTAGTCATCGTAGACAAGAATCATAAAGAAGGCATAATCGTCTTACAATAGTACTCGTCAAGATAACACTGATTTCAACACACCTTCAGCACTGAAAAATATGTGTTGAAAGTTGTACGATGAGGCTTTTAACGCCAAGGAATTGTGAACTGGTGCAGCCCATCATACGAATTTTCTCTGCAATTGGCTGAATAATATGCGAGAATGGGAATAAATAATGATGCCTAAAAATTTCCAACCAATTCCATCTTGAATGTTTGAAAACAATTAAATGTCATTACATATATCTATATTAAGCTCAGAAAAAGATTCGTTGTGCAAATTTTCATTGCACTTGGGTGATTTGGTCGCCATAAAAGTTATTTTAAATATTTGAAAATCACTTGGCCGCCATGTTGTTATTGTGTTTTTCAGGATTTGCCAAGTCACAAATATTTCCTTACTTAACAGTCCTCTAACACCATATAATCAGTTTGATAGTGTAAATAGTTGCGTGGATATTGAGAACTAGTTAAATATATTGCACGGACGACATGTTGGATTATTTAATATAAAATCCTACATGCAATAGAATTATATGTTTAGGACACGAGAAATAAATTCGAGATTTTAAAAATTTTGCACAGCCGTCATTTTAAGGTTCTCATAAAAATGTAATTAAATTAGACGTCAGTATATTAAACCTTGCATGAAGATTAACCGAGCTAAGTTTCACTACGCTTGGAAAACTAAGTCGCGAGAAAAATCCATATAAGTATTAAAATTTCGCGACACCGCCATATTGATCAGGTTATTGAAAGTCCCATAGGCAAACTTACGTTAATAGCCTCTATCATCGTACAAAATTTCTGATTTATTGCTGCAACATATTCGTAGATATTGAGAACATTCTAAATATTTCGGATGGTCGTCATATTAGATTGTTCTATATGTAGGCCATACAGTTATGTACCGTTAGATGAAGATTATTACGTAGGTTCATAATACAAACGATCACTTCGATTGCATGATTTGGACACAAGAAACAAAATCTTAATTTTAAATTTTGTACAGAGGTTATGAAAACAATTGATTTAATTTGATGCTGGTAGAAATAATCTTGTTTCGGCATTTCACGTAACAAGTTTCACTGCACTCAGATACGTCGCGAGAAAATGCTATTTAAATATTTTAATTTCGCTTGGCCACCATGTTGGTTTTGTATTTAACATGTTTCTGGGCATCACATATCTGAACTTACCTCAGTATTCTCTATCACCGTACAAAATATCAGGGTGATATCGGTAATAGATTTGGAGCTATGGATTGCCGGTGAAATATTTCGCTAGGCCGCTATGTTGGATTGGTGAAACATATTAAAATTTGAAAGGCACGGTCAGGATCGAACAAAATAGTACCAGGTTCTTACCGACTTTGAAATCCATCTAGCTTTTTAGATTGTATAAGGGAGGGGGACACTTACACCCACACGGACAAAAACCAATCTCATAAGCTTATGTTTAGGCTAAAAAGGGAGAGAGAGAAAGAATACCTTAAGGCCAACATTTTCACAAATACTATAAAAATTGTAATTAGACCTATATTCTTCGTGAATAGTTTGTAACCGTACCGTTTGGGACATGGGGTTACAATCACAATGAAACTAAACGTAGTTGTAGTTCAATTAAAAGATTTGGCACATAATTAATTTCAGCCCCATGAACTTTTGCATGGAAGCAATTGTAGTGTTTACACTAGCGTGTGAACTTGTAATGTTGATGACGGTTGGGAAGAAGTAGACCATGGCCTTATGTTGGGTAGCATACCAGCTTTTGTCTCAGGTAGAATAGGTAGCTATGCCACGGTCAACCAATTCTAGAACCGCTCGGGTGGGAATCAAACCCTCCTTTACTCATTTATCGCAGTGATGATCCTCTTTCCAGCCCTCAGACCAGAATTACATTTATTTGCTGAGTCGGGAATCGATCCCAGGACCTTTGAGACAGTGTACTTAATATGTACCTCTATATCTAAAATGGCGCCCACCAAGTGTCTTTTAGAAGTAGAGCAACTTGGAAACAAATAAATCTCTACTTAGTAAAAGTATAAAACGAAGTCCCAGAATCTTAGATGTTACGGGTAAACTCGAGAACCACTGGATGGATTTAAAAGTTGAAAAAAAAAAAAAACTGGCGTCCGAGCACTTTGTAAGCTTACGCTGGGCAAACCGTTAAAAATATCTAAATACTATGAGTGTAAGGATTGATCAGCATGAAAAGTTCTACAAAAAAGTCCGCGAGAGCATATATGTCTAACTTCAATACATCGCCCGCTATAAGTGTTTCTACGTTTTAATTTCTTCCAACCATGTCCATTCAACTACTGAGGCGACAGTTTACGAGCTAGCTAAGGGCGAGTCTATCACCCCTGTTACAGCCTAGCTAGCGGGCGAACCTATTGCCCCAGATACA
Organism: Meconema thalassinum; assembly: GCA_946902985.2. Classification (NCBI taxonomy): domain Eukaryota; kingdom Metazoa; phylum Arthropoda; class Insecta; order Orthoptera; family Tettigoniidae; genus Meconema; species Meconema thalassinum. The sequence goes on along the minus strand of OX336389.2, from coordinate 488,163,320 downwards.
GCCAGCATCAAACCGTTGAGTCGTGTTGAGTTAAGACTTCAGAGAAGGGTGGTTGTGTTTGGAGTTTCCCTGGAAGTGCAACTTGGGTTTTCTTCATTTCGCCTGTGAAACACAGTCAAGTTAATATTGGACGGAAGGGGGATTTGAGTTTTATTCACCGCGCCATTCCCTGGAAGTGCAACTCTCATTTCGCCTGTGAACTTTTCATTCCGCAATATTCACAGTCAATTTAAGATTGGACGGTAGGGGGATTATATTATATTATATTATACTGATTGGCGTATAATCTCTACTTAATATAATACAAAGTCCCCGATTCTTGGATGACACGGGTAATCTCGAGAACCACTGAATGGATTTTGATACGGGTTTCACCATTCTGTAAAGGATATTTCGAGGAAGGTTTCTGTAGAAAATTATTTATTAATAACCAAAGGAAGTCAAGCAATAACGATTTCAGTGAAAAGGTCGAAAAAAAAACCTGGCGTCCGTGCGCTTTCTAAGCTTACCCTGGGCAAACCGTTAAAAATATCTATATACTACGAATGTAAGAATTGTTCAGCATAAAAAGTTCTACAAAAAAGCCCAGAAGAGCATATCTCTATCGTCAATACATCAGCTACTATAAGTGTTTTTACGTTTTCATTTCTTCCAACAATCTCCATTCAGTTACTAAGGCGACAGTTTACGAGCTAGCTAGGGGCGAGTCTATCACCCCAGTTACAGCTTAGCTAGCGGACGAGCTTATTGCGCCAGATACAGCCAGCAGCAAACTGTCGAGTCGTGTTGAGTTAAAAACTTTAGAGAAGAGTGGTTGTGTTTGGAGTTTCCCTAGAAGCGCAACTCGGCTTTTCTTCATTTCGCCAGTGAACTTTTCGTTCCGCAAAATTCACAGTCAAGTTAAGATTGAACGGAAGGGGGATTTGTGTTTCATGCACCTCGCCATTCTTAAATTACGTCTGACATGCATATGCACATGCACATGCATCTCCATGATAACATAATTAATATTCCAGTCAGTGATTTTAACCCATCATTCTGAGACATAAAACGGATATTGGTCGTTGTTCATTGACATTGAAAAAAAAAAGCGCTTATCACGTAATGCATTCATAACTGTTCCCGGGCGAAGCCGGGTCGGGTTGCTAGTAAAGGATAATCAACCAACTGTTACGGGTGGATACACTGAATGGAAGATATGTAGTGTACAGTAGTTAAAAATTGTTTCAAGCTTCCTCGGTTTGAATGAAGAGATCGCATGATATGGTAATAAGACACCTCAAAGTTCCAATAATCCCAGCTTGACCTGTACAGGAGAGTGTAACGATAGGAATAAAATATAGCCCGATTAAAATCTTATGACACAGACATGTTCGCGAATTTTCGGACGATACGTCGGCTGTTGAAAATATTATTTTTTATTTGCTGCCGTCACCTGCAGCTTTACGCTTTGGGAAAATAAATAACTACTTCGTTCAGGACGTGGGATTTCCTGCTCTCTTTAATGACAGATAATATTGCTTCTCCTTTAAACATCAATTCTTCAACCAGAAAATCAGTTCAGCGGCTATGTATGAAGCTCGGATCTCTCGTATGTAGATATAATACGAAGAGCGTTCTTGTGGGAAATTTTACGCAGACAGTTCTCGATTGTTGTGAGCCTGCTAAGTCTGCTTTGTTTTGGTTAGAAAATGAGGCAATTATCATAATATCAAACTTTGTATGAAGTTTCCGCCTGAAGCCGATGCTGACAGCACATGCTTGGTTTGAGTCAGCGCTATGCGTGTTCGGAGAGTTCCTCTTCAATTGTATGTATACTTCCATCGTGGCAACAGCTGGTCCCATCAACAACCCGGTAGAGTCATATTTATTTTCTTTTGCGGAAAGCATCATGCCATAAACACTTCTGTATATTGTTTATATTTTACTGTCAGTTACGCTATTTAATTGTGCCAGAGAATGCACTATATAGATTTTCTGACTGTAACTCCGTCTCCTCTTTGTTTCCTGAGTTCTGAAAGCTTGCTGGGATAGCTTCCCCACTTGGCTTCTACAGCATATATTTCACTTTGCGATCTGTCTTGGCTCTGATTAATGGTCGGCCAGGGTGATTTCCATAAATGTTTATTTTGTGATACTTTAAGCTGACCACCCTAACGGGCTGCCGTGGGTTGTCCTTTCTGTTTCATTTATTTTCTTCTTGTTGTTTTTTAACAATTGAGAGCAGCCAAGGCACTATAAGCACGTATTGTATCTTTCAGTTAGTCGCTTGGGACAACAGATGCGATTATTTTGTTGCTAGAACCATTGGTTCATAGTATCTAGCTTAATCAATAATTACCATGATGAATAAGAAATTCATACTGGGCGATAGAACCGTTAAGCATGTCTTGGGGTGTTTTTACATTTATTGGTAATTATCCCTATATAGTTTCAAAAACTTGAACACCAAACCTCAGTCGATTTAGAATGGTCGTATTTATGCATTCCATACGTCGATCATGTGCTGGAAATCATTCCAAAACTTACATCGATAACGATTCACAAATTTTTGACAGATATCGGTACCATTATGAAGTCGTGAAGTAAAGTTAATCTAATAGAATGTCATCACTAAGACCAGAAATTGACCTTTTCTTAGATGACTGGAACATTATTTAGCACCTACCTCTACCTGAGTACGCATTCGAACGATGATTCATAATCCTACACAAAATCCATTGAACCATCACCAAATGCAGTTGTATACTACAGTACCATATGGAGCTGATTATGGCATGAATACAACTATCAAAACTGATCGGGCCAGGGACTAAACGTTAGGAGACAAAGACTTCTCCCCACACAATGAGGTATCTTAAGGTATGTTAAAAGATTTACTGAACATTTCAAGCATCAGTGACGAGTGATCCCAAATATGGGTTATTAATTACATTTTCCCATCTTCAGGCACTTTTGTGAAGGGCGCTATTTATGGACCCCTCCTCAATATGGACCCCCGAGTTACTTTCATGATGGGAGTTGCTGTGGCGTTGAGATGGTTATAACTAGTGAAAGTGTGCAGGAGCAGGAAAGCTACCATTTTCATAGTTCAGAATATTGGGAAACAAGTTTTATGGTAAACAATCTGGGGTATCTGTGTGTTCGTCTGTCCATCAGTCAATCTGTCTGTTGATCCGTCTGTGTAACCCCTCCTTGGGCCCATTCGACTTTTGATGTGCTCAAGGATGCCAAATGCCAACTGCAAATCAGATGCCATTGGGATTTTTAGACCAGACCTCGTAGCTCCCAAACCAATCACAGTTGCGATCCGAAATTTAATGCATCGAAAGAACTTACTGGTATGTACAAAGTTGCAAATACGTCAATATGAATGCTACGATAATCGACCATCTTCAATATCTAATTATTAAGATCAGCAACATAGGTTCCAATTCGGCGATAGTGACAAAATGTGTTAAGAAGGTAGATTCTGCTCCACTCAGTTAGGCTAATCTTCTTCATATCTGTTATGCGTGCGTACCAATCAGGCATTAAAATCAATAACTCAGGATATAACAAAGAAATTTTAAAGATCGTTGATAAAGGAAGCGTCTTATTAAAAAGCAAGTATTTCCGTGAAGAACTATTTAGCCTATTTTCGAATAACCTGCTTATGTTAATTGCCTCTATCAACATGCAAGATTTCAGTTTGATTGCTGTAATAGATCAGTAGATATTGAGAACCGTCTAAATATTTCGGATGGTCGCAATGTTGGATTTTTATATAATCTATGTAGGTAGGCCTTTGAGTTATGTACTATTACATGAATATTATTGTGTAGGTGTATTATTCAACCTTCAATCATATGATTAGGACACAATAAATAAATAAATAAATAAATAAGAGATTTTAAAATTTCGCACAGCCGCCATATTGTGATTAGTAGTGGCTACGCGGGCTACAGCGCTGCGTTAGGTCAAGGGGCCAAGCTCTCTGCTGACTCGGTAGACGCGTGGGTTCGAGCCCCACCGTCGGCTGTCCTTGAAATGGTTTTCCGTGGTTTCCCATTTTCAACACCAGGCAAATGCTGGGACAGTACCTTCTGACAGGCCACGGCCGCTTCCTTCCACATCATTGCCCAGTTTCATTCATCTTCATCCATTCCATCTCTCATCCCGACGCGCAGGTCGCCCACGGGCGTCGACTAGAAAGACCTGCCCTCGGCCTCTCAGGAGGCTACACGAAAAAAAATGTGATTATGAAAACAATTGAAATAAATTACATGTCAGTGGATTAAAATTTGTATAAGCATATACCGTACCAAGTTTCACTGCGCTCGGATGGTTAAATCGCGAGAAACGTCCATCTAAATATTCAAATTTCGCGTCGCCGCCACGCTAGATTTGTGCTCACCAGGTCATTGAAAACCCAATTGGTGAACTTATGTTTATAGCCTCTATACACATGCACAATTTCAGTTTGATTGCTGTCGTAGATAAATAGATATTGAGAACCGTCTAAATATTTCGGATGATCGCCATGTTGAATTTTATTGTATGTTGGCCATAGACTTATGTACTATTAGATGAGGATTATTGGGTAGGTTCATTATTCAAACGTTGACTTCGATCGCATGATTAGGACACAAGAATTAAAAACTTAATTTGAAATCTCGCAAAGCCGCCATCTTGAGTTTATGTAAACAATTGAACTAAATTAGATGTTAGTGTATTTAAATGTGCATTAACATTTGCTGTACCAAGTTTACTCCGTTCCAATGGCGAAATCGCGAGAAAATCCTATTTAAATGTTTGAAATTCGCTTGGTCGCCAGGTTCGTTTTGTAGTTACCAGGTTTTTGAAAGTCACATATGTGAACATCTAGTTCACCGTACAAAATTTCAGGGTGATATAAGTAAGAGTTTTGGAAACATAGATTGCCGGTGAAATAATTCGCACTGCTGCCATGTTGGATTGATGAGACGTAATACAATTTGAAGGGAACGGTCTTAGTCGGACAACATAGTACAATGACCTTACCGAGTTCATTGAAATCGCTCCAGTTGTTTAGATTTTATTAGGGGGGAAACACACACGGATCAAAGGCGATCTCATAAATGAAATTAGGCTAAAAACGAGATTTTGAAATTTCACACAACCACCATCTTGTGGTTATAAAAAATTGAAATAAATTAGATGGCAGTGGATTCAAATTTGTATAAGCATTTACCGTACCAAATTTCACTGCACTCGGATGGTTAAATCGCGCGTAGCCGCCATGTTGGATTGTGCTCACCAGGTTATTGAAAGTCACATAGATGAACTTATGTTAATAGCCTTTATCAACATACAAAATTTCAGTTTGATTGCTGTCAAAGATTAATAAATATTGAGAACCGTCTAAATATTTTGTATGGTCGCCATGTTGAATTTGTATATATTTGTAAGCCATAGAGTTATGTACTATTAGATGACGATTATTGCGTAGGTTCATTATTCAAACGTTGACTTTGATCGCGTGATTAGGACACAAGAAATACAAAATTAATTTTAAAATTTTGCACAGCCACCATCTTGAATTTATGTAAACAATAATTTAACTATATTAGATGTCAATGTATTTTAATGTGTAAAAATATTTGCTGTACCATGTTTCACTGCGCTCGGATGGTTAAATCGCGAGAAAAGTTTATTTAAGTGATCCAAATTCGCTTGGACGCCATGTTGGTTTGGTAGTTAATACGATCTTGAAAATCACATAGATGAACTTCTAGTAGTGCCCTATAGCCCATAGACGAGTATTATGTTCAGAAAATGATCTGATTGATCATTACTCAAAACTGCTATCTTGAATGTATAGAATATAAAAATCATTCCTAAATGATTAAGTACAAGTTTTTCGGATATCCTGTCTGGACCACGGCCTACAAGCCCAAAAAACTTGTACTTTATTATGAACGCCGGCCATGAAAGCCTAAGCAGCTATATCATTCCTAAATGGTCCATTTGAAATTTCTCTTTCCAAAGTTTCGTCATTATCCTTCTTTATTCTAACATAGTATTGAATTTAATATTCTAAATATTTAAAATAGCGGTTCAGCGTATTATTCACTATAACATCTTTGTGATTTTTGCAACTGGAGAGTCTCATACCGGACTCCCCTTACTCACTTAGATCCGAATGTATCGATCTTAATGTTTTAATAGTCCCATGGCCACCATATTGAATTATAATATCTATGCACAAGTGCCTTCAACAGTGTAAATCTCACCTAGATTTTTTTGAAACATTAAAAATGTTTTGTTTATTAGATGATGAGTAATCTCTATTTTTAATGTATCATCCATGCAGGTTGGACCCTAATTTAAAATTTATTTTCATATTTTCATGCATTATTATTACACTAAACTTTAGAAATGGGCATCACTGACGTTATTTATACAACTATCCATGAAACATAAAACCTCAAATGTAGTATGTACCATTGAACACAAAGCAAAGGGAATACTTTTGAAAATTGTGTCCAAATAACATTCATGTTTGGGCTACTTTAAACTATATCATGTATTCCCGTATCCTTAAACAACACATGCATAGTATTGCTGGTTGATACCTGTTAATATATTCACTAAGTCTAATTCGCACACACCATAAACCTATATGGTCTATAATGCAATTATGTAATGCAGAGTTACAACGAGTTTTCACATTTGAATGGCTTGTGACAGCAGCCGGAATAAACAACTATCCTTGATTTACTATTGTTCCTTTTGAGAGTTTATTTTAATTTTGCTTGTTCGTCTAGAAATTTAATGCACTTAACTTGTTGCTCTTCCATAAGCTGTGATGACTGATGAAGTTGATATTAAAGTTAAAACTTCCTTTAAACTCCCTGGAACTGCCCCAAATGGTACGCAAGAACTTCACAATGAGTTCCCATAGAGCTGGCTGGGTTCGTGACCCCAATGAGACGTGCAGTAAATGGATATTGACTGTTCTAATTGCACTAATTATTTTCAGACCGCTTAAGAGATTAATATTTAATTTAGTACTACCGTACACAGTTAATAATATTTACATATAATCTAAGAGTGACTATCTAGATCCAGCTTCAGATATTTTAGTTGGGTTGTGAAGTCTCACTGCGTGAGTGAAAGCAAACCTATTTTAATTAACTTGGGAGGATTAATCTTCAGCTTAATGTCACTCCATTTTTGAAAAGAAAATAAACGTGTCTGCTTTCAGCCATCTCCAGATGTTTTGGTGGGATCCAAACGAACTACGGTGGAATTATCATTGCCTTTACTCCTTACTTGATCCAGAATATTTTTGCAATTTCATACAACACGGGCAAAATATTCTTCTTAAATATTTTTCAATGTAGCTTTATGTTTAGAATTCTTTTTGCTGGAAACAATGACAGTTTGTTCTTAATGGCCCATCATGTATAAACACTACTAGGGAAACTTTCACTACTGTGTCCAAAGGACTGAAGGCTGAAACTGTGTGCATTTCGAGAGAATGATTTTTCTTTTCTTCTTTTTTCGTTTGTCTCTTTTAGGCACACAAACGGTTTAGGAGTGGAAAGTCTTTGGTTTTGAAGATCACTTTAACAAACACGTTTCTTAGGGAGCACTATTTCTTCCTTATTTTGACGCAAGGGGTAACAACATGTTTTACCTCAAGCTCTGCCAGGAATGCTTCTCCAATCAAACTGAACTTTGCAAATCTACCCTGATTAGGTAGTAGACTAATAATTCCATCTTTATTGGAAATATTCCAGATGTCCTGAAACCAACTTTTGAATTGTCAGGTAAGTTTGGAACTAATTACTGTAGCACTTTTTCCAGCAGCTATGCGACTTGATTCTTTGACTACGTTGAAATCATCTTCTCAGTCGCTGCTTCCATTTAATGATAATATCCTTCCATTTCATTTTAAGACGCCTAAAGAAGACAAGGTCTAGGGGCTTGGTGAAATGGGAGGAAATTGGTGATCATCAATGAGATTCTGTTCCCCCTCTTGCTTCTTACCGATTCGTAGAAAATGAGAAATATACTCCTCTTCAAATTTACCAAATCAGTCCAATCATGTTTACTACTAACGTGCTCAAATGGATCTATTTTCAGTCCATGTTTTCCGAGGATCCTGGCCTTGTAAATCTCATAAATAGGAGATATGTTCCTTCTATACTGAAGCAAAATATGGCACTGGTGCAGAACTTTGAAGAGTTCAACATCCTTTCCGGATATCCTCAGTGGACAATAGTATTATTTTATTTCCAAGATCGTCACTCATATTGGTTTTGTTATAATTTATAAGGGAGACATCGTTAAGTAAATCACTCATATTGTCAATGTTTTCACTGATAACATTTTCATCCGCCTTTGCACTAGCCCTTTTATATTAGCAGCAAGTCTTGTTGTTAATACAAGCTGCTTGTTCAAAATTTATTTCACCTGATGTCGCTCTGGAAGATTGTTTTTAAAAGCTGTTAAAGTTACACAATGCATAGCTCCGTGGAACTCTACAATAAATCTGAAATCAAGTTCGTCAACAGGAAATCAAGGTGGCTGGTTCAGTGAACACTTTTGGATGACTAGGTTTCTGACTGGATTTGTTTTTCAACCTTGCTTTGATGTCAGTTCGACGTATTTTAAAAAGGAAACTGTAAAGCTGTAAGCACTTAAGGATATACTGTGCCCGTTAGACAAGGTCATCGAGGAACTATCTGTAGCAAATAGCATTTTCGAATTCCTTACCCTTCTGACCCACACGTTGAGAGGATGGGATGTGTCATCAGACCAGCTCCGGCAAGAGACCAATTACCTAGGGGTATCGGGTAAAGTGAGAGAAAAAGTCATAGACATGCCGAGGAAGCACACCCCCAAAACAAATAAAATCTAAGAATGAATAGTCCAGACTTAAATAAAATTCGTTAAAAAATGTATTGAAGTAGAACAAATCCCTATCCTGCTTCGGAGAGTTTGAAATTCTGGCTATTCCGCAAAGCTAATAATAATTTAAAAAATTGATGGATAATTGTTCCCTAAGCTGACGTTAAGTTAACCCTCTCGAAAGTCCTAATCACAAAAAGTAATGGAGTTCAAAATCAAACTAAGGATGTGACACGTAATAAGATCCCTAAGCAATTACAAAAAGCTCTAATTGAAAAAATGGATAGTTGCATCATCGAATTTACTGCAAAGCAAAACATTTAACTTGTTCACAAGGCTGGGTTCATTTACATTTAATGCACCAATAGAAAATAGGCTATGTTTTGAAGGTGTCACTCCCAACATTTAAATTGAAATTTATTTCGCTAGCTAAGTCCTATTTGAAGTTAACACTAGATGATAAGCATCTGTGACGAAGAAAAATCAAAACTATAAAAGCAACCGGAAACATTAAACTATTACACACATAATACAAATGTAAATGGTCAACATTCTTAATTCTAAACACAAAATCGTGATAAACACACTCCTCCCTACGCTTATCCAGATACTCTTTGAATTGGATAGTCATCTGAATGCATGTGGATGTTGGCGGTGATGTAGCTGCAAAACGTTATGCCCCACATAGTTGCCAAGTGTCCACGTATACTGGATTTCCGTGACATTGCAACCTGACGTCTCACAGTGGTCCTTTTGCACGAACTGGGCGCTCAAAATGTAAAAAATAAATGTCTTGTATTTTCATGTTATATGACATTTTTAGTATCAGCAATGTCAGAGGACCTCAGAACTGTACTTATATGTCTTATTTGATCACCCCCTGGAATGTGAAAGAACGCTGAAGTAGGACGTTTCTTATCGCATCCACAGCTGAAAGCAAAGCTGATTATTTGTGTTTGAATCTTGTGTTTGTAAAGACTTGTTAGTTCAGCTACCTTCATCGTTTGCCAGTGGATATGACAGACTATGGTATGATCTTTCTTTATGAAATTTGCAAAATCTTATAAAACAAAACGCTGTGTGTATGTGATAAATGTTTGAAAATAATGAATTTTTGTTATAAAATAATTCTTCTTTTATGGGTTTTCGTACCAGGAAATTCACAATTGTCAACCATTGGTGAATTTCTTTCCATTATCCTATAGCCTACACTCTACTATGTTCTCTGTGTAAAAAAGAGTTTGCAACTTTTTGCAACTTTGGCTTTTGCTCTCCTTTTAGTGTTGTCGGAAGGATTTTCGCGGAACGATCTTTACGATGCTTAGCGCCATGCAGGTGGGAAAGCGAAAGGATTTGAACCTATCTAATAGAAAACAGTGATCTGAAATCCCTTGGACAGTCTGTTAAAGATAATGTTAGACAAAAATCTTATTCATTTTTCCGTGCAGTTAAGAAAAACGTGGGTTGCCAATCGCAGGATCTTAAGAAAGTTTGTCACAAAATGAGAATAGCCTGGAAGGGAACATGGAGAGGGAATACATGTAATGTGGGCTCAATCATTCGTAGAGTGTAGTGAATTTTCGAAACGAAGGAAATTGCGACATTTAATACAAATACTCAGCACCTAACGTTAGGCAGTCAAGTGAGTATACGCTTAGAATGAAGGATTCACCACTGAACTTATTGGAAAAAATGCAGAATTTTCTCCCAGTTTAGCGGGGTTAAGGAAAATCCTATTCCAGTTGAAAAATATTATTATTATTAGGCTATTAAGACAAGTTTAACCTCAATTATTGTTTTTGTTGCTTATGTTAGTGGCTGCGACATCGTGGCCGTATAGTCCCATGTATTTTGGGTGTGTCTGTGTAATTTGTGTGATAACCTTTGTTATTGTGATTTCTGTACTACTATTTGTACATTTGGGATAGGACTGGGAAGAGAGCGGCCGTGCCCTTAAGTTAGGAACCATCTCAGCATTTGCCTGGAGCAGAAGTGGGGAAACCACGGAAAACCACTTCCAGGATGGTTGGGGTGGGAATCGAACCCTCCTCTTCTGAGTTTTGCCTCAGGAAGCTTAGTGTACCCCGTACTAGCCCTCACACCAAAAGTAAAATTTCTTGGCAGAGCCGGGAATCGAACCCGGACCTCCGGGACCACTTCCAGGATGGTTAAGGTGGGAATCGAACCCTCCTCTTCTCAGTTTTGCCTCGGAATGCTTAGTTCGCCCCGTACCAGCCCTCACACCAGAATTAAAATTCCTTGGCAGAGCCGGGAATCGAACCTGGACCTCCGGGGCGACTGTCAAACTTAAATTCTTATAATTGAGAATAAGGAAATTGTTTAACATCATTTTGAACAGTTATTTTAAGGTTTATAGACCATTTCTATATGCAAAGGTATTTTGCACGGCCAGATACCCTAAAAGGACCACTGTGCGTCTCGAAGATCGTGTTAGCTGTTCTAAAAAGTCTGTAATTCTATTAATAAGCTGTTCCAGGTGTCTGTCATGTAATAAAATATAACTCAAATTTAGAAAAGTTCACCTCTGGTTTAGTTTATTTGATTTATAACTTTGGTTTAACTTAGTTCGGTCTTATTATTTAATTTCTGTTTATTTTCATAGTTATTCCCTCATAGTGTGATTTAGTTTACCTAATGACCGTATTGACACGAAGCAACAACAGCAAAAACACTGAAGTGATGTTGTCTGTACCCAAACACAACATTACCTCACTCACGGGTAATACAATAACACGCGCTGAAAATAGCGAAAATGATGCAGCACACTGGCTCGCTGAACCTCGGTTGATGTGACGAAAAACCAATCATCATCACCGGAATATAAATACCTCATAATAATGTGCGTGAATCATGTCAATCCCATCATTTACCATCGTAACAGACACAACAATAACTTGACTTCGGAATTTATACATGGTCTCTTGGTCAATCATATTTAGCCCAGTCATATGGTAGTTTTGACCAAAAAAAATTAGGGTAGAAGGTTTCTCGACGGATTCTTATGTTTTTCGGTGTGCTGAATCCGAATCTGAAGTTTGCCAACAAAAAAATGACGGCTTCACAGTGAAAATCGCAAAAAATCCTAAAAATTTCGGATTTTTTTCACAAAATCGCTTATAAGTTTAAAAATATGCAACCTAGTGAATTTCTCATTATTTACAAAATTAAAGTAGACAAAATTTCTTTCAAAATGCACTGGGCACTTTAAGTTTTTGAGTGCAGGGTATCGCCGCTAGAGCGCGCTGAAAAAGAGCGACGTTTTGGCACTTAGGCAAAAACGAGAGAAACTCAGCCCTAACTAGCCCCAGACACTTTCTAATCGTGTTTCCTCCATTAATACGTGTTTTATTCATGTTCTATGGTGGTATCATGACTGAAAGTTCGTTGGAAAAAAAATTGATAAATTAATATATTCAAGTTAAGTCATCTGTACTTATCCACCTAATGGTAAAGTGTGAAAGTGATGAGGTGAGTAATGTAAAACAGTTTTTGTGATTTTCACTCAACATCTCACCATGTCACACATATCTCACACATTCCTAAAGAGATATATTTAATATATTGATAGTGTGAAACCGGAGTCGTTTCCCCTTTGTGTGAAATGTTCACCCTCAAGCCCTCAATAGGAAGGGTCCCTTTTTTGCCGACACATCTGTCCTTGACAGATCCCCCTACATGCCTCCGGCCAACTCCTCTGCCATTCGGGTTTAGTTTAGTTTGCTCTCTCCTCCTCGTGGGACTGCTAAGCGTTCTTCTTCGGATTTCTGCCGTTCGTTCAGTGTTTTCAAGTGAACTAATGTTATTATTAGTGAATATGTGAGGGACGAAAATGTTGCGTCGTGAATGTGCAATTTGTGAGGAGCCTCTGGATGATCAAACTCGAACTTTCTTTCAAACGACAAGAACAAGACTAGATTCACAGAGCTCCTCTGAGTGAGGCAGGGATTGAATCACGACAAGCCATTGAGGATGCTGATGCCCTGATCATAAGAACGGCTCAATCCATAGCTTACACGCATGGCACAGTTGCAGTGGTGGGAGAAGATGTTGACCTTCTCGTCATCATGATAGGCATCCGCACTTCTCCTAACGTGTTCTTCCTGAAACCAGGAAAAGGAAAAGTACCACTGACGCTATATAGCCCTGGCAGCTCGCTAGAGGAGCCCCTGAGCCATCATATTTTATTCCTCCACGCTGTCAGTGGTTGTGACTCCACATCCGCCATGTTCAACCAGAGTAAGACGAAATTCTTGAAGACCCTCAAGAAGAACCCAGATCTTGTAAACTACCATGAGCATTACATGGACCCACAGCACAATTCGAGGAGCTAGTGAATGCTGGCGAAAAATTTCTAGTGGCCTTATATGGTGGTGACCACCATACCACTCGTCTAAACGAACTGAGGTACAAGTTGTACCTCAGTACAGCATATAAAGTCACCGGAAACATGGCCTCGATCCCTCCCACTGAAGCTGCAGCCCGTGAGCACTTTCTGCGAGTTTACCACCAGATCCAGCAGTGGCTGACAATCAGCTCAACCCAGAACAGTGGGGGTGGAAGTCATCGAGGAACGGCCTCACCCCCACGAGAACAGCTAAGGCCCCAGCTCCTGACAAGCTTCTCTGCAAGGTCTCTTGCAAATGCAAAGGCGACTCTCGAAGAACCTGCGGTTGTCGACGTGTGGGTCTATATTGCTCTAGGCTTTGTACCATCTGCGAGGGAAACTGTCTGAACCTTGACAACTCATGCGACATCGACAATGAAGGTGACCCTGATGACCCTTCTCCGGTTGAGTCACCACCTACAATCCTGGATACATCAGCACAAGGTAAATAGCATGTTTGTACACCACCTTATTCCAATGCGGTCTGCTTACTTCACCCTCTAATGTATTCGTACGATTTCTTTTTTAGAGTTGTCCGAGGATCCTGACGATTCCATCTCGGTCGAATCACCAACGACGATAGCGGAGACTTCAGCAGAAGGTAAACTGCCTGTTTGTAATACACCCTATTTCACTGGGTTTCGAACAGTTTTCCAACTCGACACCTGAAAGTATTGTGGACAATAATTTGTACAATTCCTTTTCCAGTGGAGTTACCGACCGGTAGCGATCAACCGGGACCTTCTGATCGGTAACCGGAGGCTGCTCCATCAAGGCCAAAAAGGAGGAAGCTCAATTAAAGAATTGAAATCAATTGTAATGTAATAATAGTTAATTGCAATTACATTCCTTTTCATTATATTCATTTAATTTAATTTTTAAATAAATAATAAAACGGCTTGATCGGTCCTTTATGAATTCCTACCACTCCGTGGGCAATGTTTTTCAAGGGCTTCGTAATCTTGTAACCACCATAGAGCATGAATAAAATACGTATTCATGGAGGAAACATGATAAGAAAGCGTCTGGGGCTAGTTGGGCTGAGTTTCTCTCGTTTTTGCCTAAGTGCCAAAAAGTTGCTCTTTTTCAGCGCGCTCTAGCGGCGGTGCCCTGCACTCAAAAATTAAAAGTGACCAGTGCATTTTGAAAGAAATTTTGTCTACTTTAATTTTGTAAATAATGAGAAATTCACTAGGTTGCATATTTTTCATCTTATAAGCGATTTTGTGAAAAAAGTCCGAAATTTTTAGGATTTTTTTGCGATTTTCACAGTGAAGCCGTCATTTTTTTTGTTGGCAAACTTCAGATTCGGATTCAGCACACCGAAAAACATAAGAATCCGTCGAGAAACCTTCTACCCTAATTTTTTTTTGAAACAGGCACTTCTGAGCACCAAATGACTGGGCTAATTATTGAGAAAAGGGAAAAGTCCGTCTACGTGGAGTACTCATAAAACTTCTACCTCTTAAACGTCGTCGTAAGCATAAACTAGATTTTAAAAAAAATACGAGCCTTACAGTAGTCGCATATGATGTGTAACATCTGACATAGAAGAAACTTCACGTGAAATTGTTGATACACCGGTATTTTATACTATTATTGGCACAAATATTAATCTATTGTAAAAGGGAGTGCTTTACAGATATTGTAGTTTATAATACGGAACTCATTTTATTAGATGATTTGTAGCTTCCACCAGCACTAGCCTAAATAAAGAATACGATATGGATCAACTAGATTAATAGACGCGACACCGCTCATAACCTTAAATTCCTTATAAACAGGTCATAAGCACTAACCCCACGGCTATTTCGAATACGAAATTTTGTGCACAAGATGGTGACTTATTTTCACGTTCCAATAATACTGCATTACGGAATTAAGTTTCATTTATATTTTGCTTGTTTCGATAATGTTCCTGCGTGAAATTGAGTTTAAAATGCCTTATGAATAGGCCCTCTTGTGAGTAAAGAGAATGTATTCAGTAATAGTTCATGAAGACTTGCTCAATTCTCGTATAACCACAACGATTATATTATATTGATGACTGCAGTACCGTTATGTGGGTTAATATTTGAATAGCCATTGTGCAGAAACATAATACCGGCAATGCCGACTACTTACAATGTTTGATATTAAGGCAGTTTACCATTAATACTGATACGAAGACTTCGAACATGTACCATGTCATTTGTTTAATCACTTGACACCAGAGTTAGCATGAGCGTTTTCCGTTCAGTATGTCATATACATTCCACATGGCCGAGAGTACGTCATGGTATCAATTTCCGACACCGCGCGCTCATTGTTTCTCGTACCACTGCCAGCTGGGTCTTAGCTCTGCCCGCTGGATCGATCGATCGAGTTGGCAGAGCATCTTATACTTCGGTTGTTTCCACCACTGCCAACTAGTACACTTCCGTTCGATCGATCGAGCGGGCAGTGCATACTTCCGTTTTCCACCACTGCCAGTTAGTACACTTCCGTTCGATCGATCGAGTGGGCAGTGCATACTTCCGTTCGATCCACCACTGCCAGCTCGATCGTTCCGATCCACTTCCGTCCCCAATTTTCAAAATCACTCCCACAAAACTATCCAGCAACCGAGCAGAAAGATGTTACACATCAAAAATACAGACAGGAAAGTCACCTACTAAACATTCTCCACGAAAATAAGCATTACAGCTAGTTACAGAATTCATGTTGTCAAAGTCTATATCCGTCGTATCATGAAGTTGCAATAAGCCGTGAGCATTTGCCATATGCTCGACTGTCTGTCTGGTCCACCTCTCAACAGGCACGGCGTGTCACTGGGCTATGCTTTCCTTTCAAAGCGTTACACTATTTAAAACGAGCAGCTTTAATACAGTCCGATCTGCTGGCTCGTAAAAAATTCACACACATATTAAAACACTTGTAGTATCATTAACATAAACTCGTACTGAGGCTCGTATTAACCAAAGAAAAGAGCAAAAGAAAAGGAAAAGAAAGATACTTCACCCCACTCATGGAATGTTGCCAGTCGTTCCAAAGACATTGGAGTAATGGAAAGAGACTCCCAAGTCTCGCAGTTTGCGTCTTATCATCGTAGACATCGAATACATAGAAACTAAAATGTAATGTGATCCCAAAGCACTGCAATTCGTAAGTAACGACAACACCTACACCTTAAGGGGAAATGGAATCGCCAATCTTCACAATGTTAAATTTAAGGTACATTTTCTTGGCAACCAAATTTTTACATTGCACAAACATGGGAAATAGACATATACTGAAACAATATTATTTTTCTACCATGAATAATGAGGGACATATACAGTGTGGTCCACCAGCCCCTTATTTTTTTTTTGGAGGAAGGCAACCCAACTAACGCGTATATCACAGTCATCCTAAAAACATTAGTACCTGCTCCTTTACGTCCATTGTTCAACTTTACCGTTGAGTACATCCTCGCGAATAGAGTAGAAATCAATAGCGGCAGTGTTCTTTCAATGATCTCAAATGTAATGCATGATTGAAACGATCAGAGTTCCGAATAACACCTTCTTACGTTTGGACAGGAGGTGTCTACGAATAGATTCAATTACAGCTATACACCATGGTTCTCGGTAGCTATGGAGGCTAATTCAAGAATTGCTAGAATAGCGTCAACGAAGTCGCATTGTAGTAGGTTTGAACCTTGAACTAGTACATCTTTATTTGTTTGCTTAATGTCGTTTATTGTGGATGTATTATGGACGCATATCTATCTGTTCCAACGAGTGTTTTTTTATTTGGTCCTCAAAAGGATCGTACTTATCCGATGGTACGCAGCCAGATTGGACGATGACATTATGATCTGTATGTATCCTGTATATTCAAGGTAGCAAGTGTTCGAAATTTTGACCACCTTTGTTTAAAGGAAAACTCCGACTCACTCAGACGACCCACATAACAAATAGATTTGCTATGTGGGTAGAATCACGAATAAATTCATCAGACCGAAACTAAAATTCCTTTCAACGGCGTATGTGCGAAAAGCGCTTGCTATACACTTACAGTAATAGTTAGTTAGTAATGTTTTAAGGGGCGGAACTACGAGGTCATCTGCCCCAAACATACAGTAAATACAGATAATTATAACATTATTGGTTTTACGTCCCTTTTAACTGCTCTGGATTTTAGTTACGCCGGGGTGCCGGAATTTTGCTCCGAAGGAGATCTTCAACGTGCCAGTAAATCTACTGACACGGCTCCCTCGCATTTGCGCACCCTCAAATGCCAGCTGTCTTCGCCAGGATACGAACCTGCAACCTTGGGAACAGCAAACGAAAACGTTACCGCTGAGCCTCGCAGCAAGGCAGTAATTACAGAACGTGTCATATTATTATTCTGGGATAAATATTGAACAATTAAAATTCGAATTATCACCAATAGAGTCGCCTCCGTTGAGTAGTGGTCAGCGTGATAAGCTGCCACCCCGGACATCCTGGGTTCGATTCCCGGCTCTGATACGAGATTTGAAAAGTGGTATGAGGACTGGGACGGGGTCTACTCAGCCTCGGCTGGTCCAAATGAGTAGAGGGGGTTCGATTCCCACCTCAGCCATCCTCAAAGTGGTTTTTCGTGGTTTCCCACTTCGCCTTCGGGCAATTGCCGGGATGTTACCTACCGTACGGCCACGGCCACCTCCTTCCCCCCTCCTTGCCTATCCCTCCCGATCTTCCCCTCCCTTCCCATCTCTCAAGAGGTCCCTGTTCGCTTTGCAGGTGAGGCCGCCTGGGCGAGGTGCAGATCCCATCTCCCCAGTTGCATCCCCCAGACGAGATGTTTCAAGCTCCAGAACACTGCCCGTAGAGGCGGTAATGATGGGATCCCTAGCTGAGTCCTTGGGAAAACCTAACCTGGAGGGTAAAATCGACTTAAAAAATAATAATTATAACGAATAGTATCCATCCATGGTTTTGAACAGTATTTAGGGAAAATAACTATTTAAATGAGACAATAAAATAACTTTACCTATCGTCTTCGTATATAATGTGAACAAAACCTAGTTGAAATCTTGCTGTACGAGGTAGGGAGTGTATAATAAAATGATTTAAAAATTTTAAAATATCTGCCGTTGGATAGTCTTGAACCCGGGATCTTCGAAAGAGAGAGCGGGTGCAATAACACTAGCACACATTTCCAACACACTCTGGAAATTTTTGTTGCGCTTCTTATTAACGCGTATGTTAAAATATTCAATTATTACAGTTAGATCTTAAATATTGATTGGAATGCATTCATTCAGTACCTGGCATGTTTTCTAATTTACTTAAAGCAAGTTTCGCGACCGCTTTGCGTTAATAAGGCGAATGAACTGAAACTAATGCCCTCAAATGACAGCCCTTCGGTTTTATTTCATACAACTTAGCGTACAAAATGCTAGCGTGTGATACACTTCGGTCATACGAGCAGATGTACTGACGAAGAGAACAGAATCATACAGGATTTTGTACCAGTGATTACAGCAGCTTCCTTGCCAGCGAGTGTCGTGTGATACGGGCCTAAAGATACGCTAAGAATTTTTGTTATAATTTAATATCAAAACAAGATGTTCGGTAAAGAACGTATAGCCTACATTCTCCTAAATGCATGGGTATTGTTATAACGCTTTGTCCTTTTCAAGGAGTATAATTGAATGTCGGTTGTAGTAGCTTCTTGAAATACAACGTGCTATGCAGATATTATACATGAATAAGGTGTGCCCTTTGCTAGTGCTACCTCTGTAAAAAGTTTCATTCAATTCGGTTTCACCGTGTTTGAATTGATATGGGAAATCGATTTGCACACATACATGGCCGCTATCTGCAAACTATTGGGCTGATCACCTTGTAGTCCAGTCAAAAGATGTTTCCCACAAAAAGGTATGTTGTTGAAAAATTTGGTAGAGATCAAATGATTAAGTTGGTAGTAATTTGATTTAAGCTTGTAACATTTGGGTGGCCCCCATTCCGTTTCCGTCAGGATGGCGGCGATATAAACATGACACTGAGGTGGCCTTTGCTAGTGCTACCACTGTACCAAACTTCGTTCGATTCGGTTTCACCGTGTTTGAAAAGATAGGCGGAATAAATTTCCACACATACATGGCCGCCATTCGCACATTATTGGCCTGATGACCTTGTAGTGTGGTCAAAAGATTCTCTATACATAAAGGTATGTTGTTGCAAAATTTGGTAGAGATCAGATTATCAGGTTAGTCGTAGTTTGATTTAAGCTTTTAACATTAGGATGAGCACCATTACGTTTTCGTCAAGATGGCGGCGATATAAAACATGACACTGGAGTGCCCTTTGCTATTGCTACCTCTGTACCAAATTTCGTTCAATTCGGTTTCACCGTGTTTGAATTGATAGGGGGAATCAATTTGCACACATACATGGCCCCCATCTGTAAACTAATGGGTTGATGACCTTGTAGTTCAATCAAACGACGCTCGTCATATAGGTATATGTTGTTGCAAAATTTGGTAGAGATCGGATGATTAGGTTAGTCGTAATTTGATTTAAGCTTTGAACATTTGGGTGGCCACCATTACGTTTCCGTCAAGATGGTGGCGATATAAAACATAACACTGAGGTGTTCTACGCCAGTGCTATCTCTGTACCAAATTTCGTTCAATTCGGTTTCACCGTGTTTGAATTGATAGGGGGAATCGATTTGCACACATACATGGCCGCCATATGCAAACTGTTGGGCTGATGATCTTGTAGTTTGGTCAAAATATGCTTCCCACATAAAGGTATGGTGTCGCATAATTTGGTAGAGATCAGATTATTAGGTTGGTCGTAATTAATTTAAGCTTTTAACATTTGGGAGGCCGCCATTACGTTTTCGTCAAGATGGCGGCGATATAAAACATGACAATGAGGTGTCCTTTGCTAGTGCTAGCTCTGTACCAAATATCGTTCAATTCGGGTTGACCGTGTTTGAATTGATAGGGGGAATCGATTTGCACACATACATGGCCGCCATATGAAAACTATTGGGCTGATTACCTTGTAGTTTAGTCAAAAGACGCTCGCCATATAAATATATGTAGTTGCAAAATTTGGTAGAGGTCGGATGATTAGGTTATTCGTAATTTGATTTAAGCTTTGAACATTTGGGTGGCGGCCATTACGTTTCCGTCAAGATGGCGGCGATATAATACATGACACCGAGGTGCCCTTTGCTAGTTCTACCTGTGTACCAAATTTCGTTCAATTCGGTTTCACCGTGTTCGAATTGATAGGGGGGGGGCAGACATTCAGTGTACACACACACACACACCCACAGGCACACAGTCTCACACACACACAGTCACACACACACACAGACGGACACACAATTTTTGGCCCTGTGTAGACCTCATAAGTCTTCTTTCATTTTTTGCAAAAATCGAAAATATGCTAATAATACCATAGGACTTTCTACGGAATACGTATACTTCGATGCAAGCACTGGCGATTAGAATATCCATCGATATGTTGTTGTTTTGTTTCATTTGAAGGGCTAGAATATCACGGTCATTTAGCCCCGTTTACATGGGTGTTTGTGTAGAATTTGTCTGATAACTTAAGTTATTGCGGGCTTGTAATAATGTGTGTATTTGCAATTAAGGATAGGAAAGGAGGCGGCCGTGGCCTTAAGATAGAATCCGTCCCGGAATTTGGCCAGAGTAGAAGTGGGAAACCACGGAAAACCATTTCCAGGGTGGCAGAGGTGGGAATCGAACCCACTTCTTCTCATATTTGCTTCACGAGGCTACGTGTACCCAATTTCAGCACTCAGACAAGTATTCCATTTCTTGGCAGAGCTGGGAATCGAACCCGGACCTCCGGAGCAACACTTCGATATGTTATGGTAATATTCATGCCAGTTTTTAAATTTTCTGCCATTACAGGTCACGTGGCATAACGTACCAATTCGATCGTATTCTCTTTATAAATTAGCAAAATTTAACGTACTCTTCACAAAAATACGTCGTAAGGCAATAAATGTGGCAATGTAGTTACATCCTGACTAAAATGGAATGCGGGGTTTCGTTCAAAAAAGTATGCCTACTACTGAATTCGAAGCAGCATTCTCCCCGCTCGCACCCACCTCGTACGGTCAGGCTTTAACCCTCGCAGCCACCAACACATGGTTGACACCGCACGCTAAACGTGCTGTAGTTACTGTAGCCGTCCCATCTCAAATGTTTAAGTCCATTTCAAAGTCTTCAATCACGGTTTATGGTCTTGATTTAACTTTCTACTATTACAGATCACGTGGCGTAAGCTATTAATTCGATCGTATTACGTGTATGTAGTCGCCACCGTAGCGTAGCGGTCAGCATGGTTTGCTGCCGCCCCGGAGGTCCTGGGTTCGATTCCCAGCTCTGCCACGAAATTTAAAAAGTGGTATGAGGACTGAAGCGGGGTCTACTCAGCCTCGTGTAGTCCAAATGAGTATAGGGGGTTCGATTCCCACCTCAGCCATCCTCGAAGTGGTTTTCCGTGGTTTTCCGTGGTTTCCCACTTCGTCTTCGGGCAAATGCCGGGATGGTACCTACTGTAAGGCCACGGCCGCCTCCTTCCCTCTTCCTAGACTATCCATCCCAATCTTCCATCCCTTCCCAACCCTCATGAGGCCCCTGTTCGCTTTGCAGGTGAGGCCGCCTGGGCGAAGTGCTGATCACAACTCCCCAGTTGTATCCATCCCGACCAGATGTTCCAAGCTCCAGGACACTGCCCATAGAGGCGGTAGTGGTGAGTTTCCTCGCTGAGTCCGTGGAAACCACCAACCTAGAGGGTAAATTGACTAAATAAAAAAATACGTGTATGTGTTTTATTTCAAGGAGCAGTAAGTCATATGTTAGTAGAAGGGGCCATAGTATTTGGCGGGGAAAAGTTTAAGGTCGGTTTTTCTTTGCTAGACCCATGACCCAATTACATTGCTGTCACACAGTCAGAGCGCAGAGCAATATCGACCATCGGGGGCAATGCGATGTTAGTTGGGTTTCATAAAACTAAATAATAAGGGGCGGGTGAACCACACTGTATATGATTTTTGACAAAGATTTTTTTTATTTAGTCGATTTACCCTCTAGGTTGGTGGTTCCCACGGACTCAGCGAGGGAACTCACCACTACCGCCTCTATGGGCAGTGTCCTGGAGCTTGGAACATCTGGTTGGAGGGGATACAACTGGTGAGGTGTGATCAGCACCTCGCCCAGGCGGCCTCACCTGCAAAGCGAACAGGGGCCTCATGAGGGAAGGGAGGAGGGGAAGAGTAGGATGGATAGGCAAGGAAGGGGGAAGAAGGCGGCCGTGGCCTTGAAGTAGGAACCATCCCGGCATTTGCCCGAAGACGAAGTGGGAAACCACGGAAAACCACTTCGAGGATGGCTGAGGTGGGAATCGAACCCCCTCTACTCATTTGGAACACCCGAGGCTGAGTAGACCCCGTTCCAGTCCTCATACCACTTTTCAAATTTCGTGGCAGAGCCGGGAATCGAACCCAGGACCTCCGGGGCGGCAGCTAGCCATGCTGACCGCTACGCTACGGAGGCGACGTCCCGATATATCTATATATATAAAGCTCAATGTTTGTCTGTCTGTCTGTCTGTCTGTCTGTCTGTTATGTATAGAAATCCACACCGTTCCACCGATCTGAACCAAAATTTGTATACTTACCCTTCGGAACCCTGCGGGTAACCCTGTCCACTTGAAATTTCCGACAGACCACCCCATTCCCTGCATTTAGGCCCTTTGTCCCAAATCTACACCGTTTCACCGATCTCAACCAAAATTTGTATACTTACCCTATGTAACCCTGTGAATAACACTGTCCACTTAAAATTTCGGACAGACCACCCCATTTCCTGCATTTAGGCCCTTTAGCAAACTTCTACACCGTTTCACCGATCCGAACCAAAATTTGTATACCTACCCTTTGCAACCCTGCGGGTAACCCTGTCCACTTGAAATTTCGGACAGACCACCCCATTCTCTGGATTTAGGCCCTTTGGCCCAAATCTACACCGTTTCACCGATCAGAACCAAAATTTGAATACTTACCCTTTGGTACCCTGCGAGTAACACTGTCTGCTTGAAATTGCGGACAGACCACTCCATTCCCTGCATTTAGGCCCTTTGGCCCAAATCTACACCGTTCCACAGATCTCAACCAAAAGTTGTTATTTACCGTCTGGAACCCTGCGAGTAACACTGTCTGCTTGAAATTTCGGACAGACCACTCCATTCCATGCATTTAGGCCCCTTGGCTCAAATCTACACCGTTTCACCGATCTGAACCAAAATGTGTATACTTACCCTTTGTAACCCTGTGAATATCACTGTCCACCTAAAATTTCGTACAGACCACCCCATTTGCTGCATTTAGGCCCTTTGCCAAAAATCTATATCGTTTCACCCATCCGGACCAAAATTTTTATACTTACCCTTTCGAACCCTGCGGGTAACCCTGTCCACTTAAAATTGCGGACAGATCACCCCATTCCCTGCATTTAGGCCCTTTGGCATAAATCTACACCGTTTCACCGATCAGAACCAAAATGTGTATACTTACATTTTGTACCCTGCGAGTAACACTGTCTGCTTGAAATTGCGGACAGACCACTCCATTCCCGGAAAGAGGACAGGGTCCGTCCCAAAGGCAATGGAAAAAAAGGGTAAAACCGGACCCGCTCAGGAAACCCTCAGGGGTTGCCAGCTCCCGAACTCACCAGCCATGAGGCCTTGAGGATGTAGCACTATCCAGGGTGCCACAGAAGTTGTGGGGCTACACACATCCTGCCTCCTTGAGGGTCTTGAGCAGAAGACATGAGATATTAAGAAAAGAAAACAGGAGGCTGACACCTCGAAGAATGAGGCTATCAGGAATGATTAGACAAGGGCCAATTAAGGCGGGAAAGTGAAAGAGTCGCTAGGCCTCGGATACTCTGATACCATCAGGGTCGGAAGAGAACAAGAGTTTGGCCAAGGGAGGCTGACAGGAAAGAGAACTGAAAGGAGCCCGGCACCAGTAAGTAGAAGCAATGCCGGACTCAGCTGGGGTCCCGTGGTCGCAAACCCACGTCCCACAAGTTGTGAAACCCTGGTGGGTGGAGGGGGGAGGGGGGGGGGGCAGGTCTGAAAATAGCTTGCTGATTAATCGCGAGGTGACATGAGAGAAATGTCCAGACCCCGCCGTGTTACCTGGTATTGCTGACTATGCTGATGTTCATATTGCGTCTTTGCTCAAACCACTGTAGTGTTACGAAAGAATGAGTGATTCACCGGTCAATGTGAATAGGACCGGGAACCCCCCCCACCCGAACGTCTGTCATCATAATAATATCGTCATCATCTGCGATATTCTCAGGTTTGTGCAGCTTGGACCCGAGCAGTACTCGATAAGCTCTTTCACTACACGCATCGAGTATAGGCCTAAGCCAGAAAGTAACGTTCAGACATTGGAAGACATCGAAGGTAGAAATCTGAATTACCTATATCAGATTTAAAATTACATCATGTTCGTTTAGTAGTCATTTTTCATTACCTTATTATTATCATCATAAGGGCAAATGACCTAGATGTTACGCCCAATATACCACTAATCACCACACACAATAACTCTTCATCGCCTGTGAATTTTGAAATATTTCTTTCTACCACGGTAGTTTGCAAGTTTGTCGTGTCAATTCAACAGTAGTTTTCATTACCATCCTCATCAAAAGGGCAAATGACCTAGATGTTACTAAGTAACACCACAGTCTTCATCGCCTGCGATTTTTAAAATGTGTATTTCCATTAGATTGTAAGTTTGATATACCCGTTCAGTAGTAGTCGTATTGACAGGCCATGCCAAAGGAGAAGATATCTTCATTCCCCGAATTCCTATGATCCCTACTGATATGCCTTTTGATTTCAAGCGACTGCAATTCCCTGCACGTCTTGAATTTGGAATGACCATAAACAAGGCCCAAGGACAGTCGCTCAAGGTAGCAGGCCTTAATCTGGAAAGTCCATGCTTCTCTCATGATCAGTTATACGTAGCTTGCTCAAGAGTGGGCACACCTAAACATTTATTTATTTATACACCAGAGGGGAAAAACATGGAATATCGTTTATCCTAACGCACTCCATTAATTTCAATGTTAGCTACAAACATGTTAGTATTTATTAAATAACAACTGCGAAGTGAGATGAAACATTTCTCTGAAGTTCAACCATTACATCGTATATTAGGCCGTGTTACTTTGCCTGTCATCTGTCTAGGATACTATTTAATCTACTGTTACTGTATTCATTTATGTCAATGATCTGATTCCTCTTCTTGAGAACCTGTACCGAAACATGTAAGCCGGTCATGTAGAAAATTCACAGCGAGTGTTATGGTATATCGTACATCTCTTTTCTATTTTATTCCTTTCACTCCCTTAAAGTATCAATTTTTCCCATTCGTTGATTAGTTATATGTACCAGTAGTCGTTTCTATGTTCATCATCACTATGTAGAAGATGTTTTGCGTCAGAAGAAAAGACAACAGGATGCTCAGGAACGTTAACGATATATCGACTGAGAAATCTGGGAGCTCTTGGGCAAAAAATAATCAAGTCTTTCCCGAAATGTGAGTCCTAAAAATAACTTTTTCTATTATTTTCTAAGTTTCATATATCAGTTATATAGTAATTTTCAATATCATCCTGAGCAGTAGGGCAAATTACCTAGATGTTACGCCCTCAACGTCATTGGGGGAAAATGACATAGATTTTAAGTCCATTATATTTCTAATCACCACCACATATAGTCTTCTACGACTGAGATGTCACGAATTCTGGGACAGCTAACGACATATCTCGACTCGGACTGAAGACAACTATCACGAGAATGATCATTATTTTACAGAGCCTTCCCATAGTGACTTAAGTATACACATTGTCACTTGGTTTGATAATGTAAGAAATGAATACATAAATAAATATAATTTATGACGTTGAGTGTTAAGGAGACTGAAATATTATCATCATTCCACCGGGCGAAGCCGGGTACTACTGCTAGTACTGGAATAAAATCATGAAATAAGGGAAATATTGAAGAACTTTAACTGGCAGTTGAGTGCGTTTGTTGTTTACCGCTTTTTTGATATATTATCAGCTATAATATTTTTTGTAAAGAACATATACACATAAAAGTGTTTCAGTGTATGTAAATCACTTCAATGAACTCTTACTCAAAGTTTCATGGTTCTAGGCCTAGCAGAAGTTGAGAAAATGTTCCCTGAACACAAAGTAAACTTACGGGAAATTGAGTTCAAAGTTAAAACATCCCTGCTCCATAGCTTGGATCGTCTTCATCATCTCCGAAGTCACCCTGAAGTCTTCTATTGTGATTTTTCAAATTACATATACCAGTGATGCCTTGTTTTTTTACATAACATACGACAAAACAGCCCGACAACCAAAGGTACTCCTTCCACCCCGTCCACATCCACGCGTACCAACCACCGTTTATTTTACGTGGGCTCTCACCATCCAGTTACCACAGGCTTCTGGAGTACCTTTGGCTCAACCTCAAAGACATTACCGACCTACGGTCGAGCAAGTATACTTGCGCATTGCAATACATACCCATGGCCAGTAGGAGGTTGCAGTAATGTTCGATCTTCGAGAGTTAAAAGCTTAGTGTAAGAATCGCTCAAGATCGTATATACAGTGTGGTCCACCAGCCCCTTATTTTTTTTAGACGAAGGCAACCCAACTAACGCGTATATCACAGTCATCCTAAAATCATTAGTACCTGCTCCTTTACGTCCATTGTACAACTTTACCGTTGAGCACATCCTCGCGAATATAGTAGAAATCAATAGTGGCAGTGTTATTTCAATGAACACAAATGTAATGGATGATTGAAACGATCAGAGCTCCGAATAACACCTTCTTACGTTTGACAGGAAGTGTCTACGAATAGATTCAATACGTGCCAGCTAAACACCTTGGTTCTCGGTAGCTAAGGTGGCCAAATCAAGAATTGCTAGAGTAGCGTCAACGAAGTCGCATTGTAGTAGGGTCGAACCTTGAACTAATACAGTTTTTATTAATGTAGTTTATTGTGGGTGTATTATGTATCTATCTGTTCCAACGAGTGATTTTTTATTTGGTCCTCAAAAGTACCGTACGTATCCGATGGTACGCAGCTTGATTGGACGACGGCATAATGATCAGTAGAACGAAAGCAAGGTATCCTGTGTATTCAAGGTAGCAAGTGTTCGAAATTTTGACCACCTTGGTTTAAAGAAAAACTCCGACTCACTCCGACGACCCACATAACAAATAGATTTGTCATGTGGGTAGGCTCACGAATAAATACGTCAGAAGGAAACTATAATTTCTTTCAACGGCGTCTGTGCGAAAAGCGCTTGCTATACACTTACAGTAATAGTTAGTTAGTTAGTAAGGTTTAAAGGGGCGGAATTACGAGGTCATCTGCCCCACACATACAGTTAATACAGATAATTATAACATTATTGGTTTTACGTCCCTTTTAACTGCTCTGGCTTTTAGATACGCCGGGGTGCCGGAATTTTGCTCAAAGGGTATCTGCAACGTGCCAGTAAATCTACTGACATGGCTCCCTCGCATTTGCCAGGATACGAAACTGCAACCTTGGGCACAGCAATTGAGAACGTTACCGCTGAGCCTCGCAGCAAGGCAGTAAATACAGAACGTGTCATATTATTATAAATATTGAACTGTTAAAATTCTAATTATCACGAATAGAGTCACCTCCGTTGCGTAGTAGTCAGCGTGATTAGCTGCCACCCCGGACGTCCTGGGTTCGATTCCCGGCTCTGCAACGAAATTTGAAAAGTGGTATGAGGACTGGGACAGGGTCTACTCCGCCTCGGGTGGTCCAAATGAGTAGAGGGGGTTCGATTCCCACCTCAGCCATCCTCAAAGTGGTTTTCCGATGGTTTCCCAATTCGCCTTCGGGCAAATGCCGGGGTGTTACCTACCGTACAGCCACGGCCGCCTCCTTCCCTATTCCTTGCCTATCCCTCCCGATCTTCCCCTCCCTTCCCATCCCTCTAGAGGACCCTGTTCGCATTGCAGGTGAGGCCGCGTGGGCGAGGTGCTGATCCCACCTCCCCAGTTCTATCCCCCAGACGAGATGTTTCAAGCTCCAGGACACTGCCCGTAGAGGCGGTAATGAAATGATCCCTCGCTGAGTCCATGGTAAAACCTTACCTGGAGGGTAAAATCGACTAAAAATAATAATAATTATAACGAATAGTATCATTCCATGGTTTTGAACAGTATTTAGGGAAAATAACCATTTCAATGAGAGAAGAAAATAACTTTCCCTATCGTCTTTGTAGATAATGTGAACAAAACCTAGTTGAAATCTTGCTGTACGAGGTAGGGAGGGTATAATAAAATAGTTAAAAGAATTTTTAAAATCTGCCGTTGGATAGTCTTGAACCCGGGATCTTCGAAAGAGCGAGCGGGCGCAATAACACTTGCACACATTTCCAACACACTCTGGAGGTTTTTGTTGCGCTTCTTATTAACGCGTATGGTAAAATATTCAATTATTACAGTTAGATCTTAAATATTAATTGGAATGCATTCATTCCGTACCTGGCATGTTTTCTAATTTACTTAAAGCAAGTTTCGCGACCGCTTTGCGTTAATAAGGCGAAGGAACTGCAAATAATGCCCTCAAACGACAGCCCTTCGGTTTTATTTCATACAACTTAGCGTACAAAATGCTAGCATGTGATACACTTCGGTCATACAAGTAGGTGTTCTGACGAAGAGAACAGAATCATACAGGATTTTGTACGAGCGATCACAGCAGCTTCCTTGCCAGCGAGTATCGTGTGATACGAGCCTAAAGATATGCTAAGATATTTTGTTATAATTTAATAACAAAACAAGATGTTCGGTAAAGAACGTATAGCCTACTTTCTCCTAAATGCATGGTTATTGTTATAACTCTTTGTCCTTTTCAAGGAGTATAATTGAATGTTGGTTGTAGTAGCTTCTTGAAATACAACGTGGTATACGGATATTATACATGAATATGATGTGCCCTTGTTAGTGCTACCTATGAAAAAATTATCATTCAATTCGGTTTCACCGTGTTTGAATTGATATGGGGAATCGATTTGCACACATACATGGCCGCTATCTGCAACCTATTGGGCTGATGACCTTGTAGTTCAGATAAAAGATGCTTCCCACAAAAAGGTAAGTTGTTGAAAAATTTGGTAGAGATCAAATTATTAGGTTGGTCGTAATTTGATTTAAGCTTTTAACATTTGGGTAGCCACCATTCCGTTTCCGTCAAGATGGCGGCGATATAAAACATGACACTGAGGTGGCTGTTGCTAGTGCTACCACTGTACCAAACTTCGTTCCATTCGGTTTCACCGTGTTTGAAAAGATAGGGGGAATCGATTTGCACACATACATGGCCGCTATCCACACATTATTGGCCTGATGACCTTGTAGTGAGGTCAAAAGTTTCTCTATAAATAAAGGTATGTTGTTGCAAAATTTGGTAGAGATCAGATTATTAGGTTGGTCGTAATTTGATTCAAGCTTTTAATATTAGGGTTGGCCGCCATTCCGTTTCCGTCAAGATGGCGGCGATATAAAACATGACACTGGAGTGCCATTTGCTAGTGCTACCTCTGTACCAAATTTCGTTCAATTCGGTTTCACCGTGTTTGAATTGATAGGGGGAATAGAATTGCACACATACATGGACACCATCTGCAAAATATTGGTCTGATTACCTTGTAGTTTAGTCAAAAGACGCTCGCCATATAAATATATGTAGTTGCAAAATTTAGTAGAGATCGGATGATTAGGTTATTCGTAATTTGATTTAAGCTTTGAACATTTGGGTGGCCACCATTACGTTTCCGTCAAGATGGCGGCGATATAAAACATGACACTGAGGTGCCCTTTGCTAGTTCTACCTCTGTACCAAATTTCGTTCAATTCGTTTTCACCGTGTTCGAATTGATAGGGGGAGGGGATAAACATTCAGAGTACACACACTCACACACACACACACACACACACACACACACACAGACACACAATTTTTGGCCCTGTGTAGATCTCATAAGTCTACTTTCATTTTTTGCAAAAATCGAAAGTATGCTAATAATACCATGGGAATTTCTATGGAATACGTATACTTCGATGCAAGCACTGGCGATCAGAATATCCTTCGATATGTTGTTGTTTTGTTTCATTTGAGGGGATAGAACATCGCGGTCATATAGCCCCGTTTTCTTGTGTGTGTGTGTAGAATTTTTCTGATAACCTGAGTTATTGTGGGCTTGTAATGATGTGTATATTTGCAATTAAGGATTGGGAAGGAGGCGGCCGTGGCCTTAAGATATAATCCGTCCCAGAATTTGGCCGGAGTAGAAGTGGGAAACCACGGAAAACCATTTCCATAGTGGCTGAGGTGGGAATCGAACCCACTTCTTCTCATATTTGCTTCACGAGGCTACGTGTACCCAATTTCAGCCCTCAGACAAGTATTACATTTCTTGGCAGAGCTGGGAATCGAACCCGGACCTCCGGAGCAACACTTCGATATGTTATGTTAATATTCATGTCAGTTTTTTAATTTTCTGCCGTTACAGGTCACGTGGCATAACGTACCAATTCGATCGTATTCTTTTCATAAATCATCAAAATTCAACGTACTCTTCACAAAAATACGTCTTAAGGCAATAAATGTGGCATGTAGTTACATCCCGACTAAAGTGGAATGTGGGCTTTCGTTTAAAAAAGTATGCCTACTTCTGCATTCGAAGCAGCATTCTACCCGCTCGCGCCCACCACATACGGTCAGGCTTTAAGCCTCTCAGCCACCTACACATGGTAGATGCTGCACGCTAAACGTGCTGTAGTTACTGTAGCCGTCCCACCTCAAACGTTTAAGTCCATCTCAAAGTCTTCAATCACGGTTTATGGTGTTGATTTAACTTTCAACTATTACAGATCACGTGGCGTAAGCTATTAATTCGGTCGTATTACGTGTATGTGTGTTATTTCAAGGAGCAGTAAGTCATATGTTAGTAGATTAAGGTCAGTTTTTCTTTGCTAGACCCATGACCCAATTACATTGCTGTCACACAGTCAGAGCGCAGAGCAATATCGACCATCGGGAGAAATGCGATGTTAGTTGGGTTTCATATAACTAAATAATAAGGGGCGGGTGGACCACACTGTATATTCCATTATGGCATTCCATATCACATACGAGTGTTAAGGTTTTAGCTCGTAAAAAAATTCACACACATATTAAAACACTTGTAGTATCATTAACATTAACTCGTACTGAGGCTCGTATTAACCAAAGAAAAGAGCAAAAGAAAAGGAAAAGAAAGATACTTCACCCCACTCATGGAATGTTGCCAGTCGTTCCAAAGACATTGGAGTAATGGAAAGAGACTCCCAAGTCTCGCAGTTGGCGTCTTATCATCGTAGACATCGAATACGTAGAAACTAAAATGTAATGTGATCCCAAAGCACTGCAATTCGTAAGTAACGACAAAACCTACAACATCAACCGATACGTAGACTAGGCAATCACACTGCCTGACTTCACAAAGTTCTGTGCCACCTTCTACCACATTTACAAGTTCATAAATAACTAAAACTAGTGGCATCAGAGCTCACTGAAATGCTACATTGTTAAGCGGTACAGTAAAACTCAGCTTGTACCAAGCGATACGTCGATTAAGGGGTTCAGTTAGTTCCTTAGCGCCTCTGCACTATCATCAAAAATACATGTAGAAAAATGAATTAAAAAAGACAGTAACGTAGCCTCGTACCATGGATAATTACAGGCTATTTGTGTAAGAGAATAAAAGCATCCTCTCCTATCAAGAATAATGTGCATGCGTACACGTGGCGAACGCCTTCATACAACGCGGCATCGTCTGGCACAGGATCTGACCAGAGCAAGTAGAAATGGGCAGAAAGATTATATTCTAGTCATGTTAATGGGACCTTGTAGGTAACGAATGTCCCATTTAATTCAATGTTAAAAGTGGACATATTTAGGTACACCTTGTCGACAAATTAACCATTACATTATATTTAAAAAATTCATGGATATAGGGTATCTCATGTTAAACAAAGCCATGCACATTTAGTACATTTGGGATAATGGGGTCTGAGAAATAAAATAAATAAATACGCGATGCATTTATTTTCAAAAAATCAAAATGTTCAATGCTCTTCACACAAGTATGTACACTTCTATACAACATATTGATCTAAATTTGCATCACTTTCATTATTTGGGTATAAAAAGTAAGTTTAGTAAGTTTCATGGTTATAGCTCTCGTACTTTTCCAGAAATATGCACCTAAACCCGAAAAAGTCACTTTTCTGGTAATTTCAATTTAAAAGTGAAAAAGTGAAAAAAGTGTATTGCCTTCATAATTAGAACAATCCTGCCCCATAATCAGGATCATCTGCATCATTGGCTTCTTCCATCTTCCTTTTAGTATTCCTCTGATGCTTTGTGGCATTTTGCCAAGTAACTTTGTTTCGTCTTTCAGCCTCGATCACTCGCTGGTGGTCTATATCATTGAGGGCTGATTGTGTGTTGACACCCGGTTCAATACCTAACAGCTTGTACCAAATTTCGTTCAATTCGGTTTCGCCGTGTTTGAATCGATAGGGGGAATCGATTTGCACACATACATGGCCGCCATCTGCAAATAATTGGGCTGATGACCATATAGTTTGGTCAAAATATGCTTTTTACATAAAGGTAAGTTGTTGCAAAATTCGGTAGAGATCCGATGATGAGGTTCGTCGTAATTTGATTTAAGTTTTGAACATTTCGGTTGCCGCCATTACGTTTCCGTCAAGATAGCGGTGACATAAAACATGACATTCAGGTGCCCTTTGCTAGTGCTACCTCTGTACCAAATTTCGTTCAATTCAGTTTTGCACTTCCTGTCTCTTATTTCAGTAATAGTTCCTTTAGACTAGCTACACTGACTTATGTTAGAGAAGAACTGATTACCTCTAAATTTTGCTTTGGGGGGTAAACTTCTTTATCCTAGGCATTGTAATATCTATATTTTTAACACCATTCAACACATGCACACAAATGACAAACCAGCTGAGAACTGACACGTATTCCCGCACAAACTCTTTATCCAGAGAATAAACAAGCGAACTGCACATACAGTACTGCCAATACACGTATTAAAATATAACCTTTATGAGAAATATGCTTCTGTGACACTGCTTTACAGAGATCTATGTCTTTTAGTTTCGGCATGTATAAAAGTGTGTGTGTGTGTGTGGGAGGGTATCCATTGTGCACTACGGCACAAAATAATTTATATTTCAAAAACTAACAGTCTGATCTTCATGTGAAACAAACTAAGATTTTTTCAGAAAAGTGTGCTTAATTAACCTAAACAATAAAATAAAAATCCCAAATTTGACCCCTTTAGGCGATAAAGTAACCTTAAATAGCGTAAAACCCTATCTAAGGTTGCTTTAGAGTGCTACATGAATCCTAGTCGACATAGGTTTAGGCCTTGACATGGGTTTTCTAGCTGGTTAAAAACTCACGTTAGCCGCGTGCTGTCATTTTGGATTATTCCTCGGGCCCCTTGCATAGAGCTTGGGTTCAGCTCTCGGCTGCACCATTATCCTCCTTCCATTGTGTAGGCCTAGCTTTCGGCTACCCCCTCATGCTGGTGATTTTAAAACATCTCGGATCTTGTCTGTATACGCAGGATACAAATTCTCCTAATCTCCATGTAGTTATCCGTTCCAACCATGACGTTCTGGACGATCACCGAAGTAAATTAAAGATGAAAATGGCAGTATCGCCTCTATGTTGTAGTATTCACACTGATGAATATAATTGATGATTGCCACTGTCGTAATGGCGTCTGTTCCACAAGTTTTTATGAAGAACAGTAATCAGATGAAATCGAAGCAATCTCATGATTTTGATTAATGCAGATTGTAGCAATTTGTTATATTAGAGATTGTAGTTAGTTAGCAGTACATTTGCAATTATTTCACTGTCTGACGAAATTTATGTAATCACCTCGTGGTCTTCACACTAAACAGAATTAGTTCACAAAAATATCGCAGCGTGTTTAACACTCACGCAGAATTATTACAGCTTCCTCGGAACACAAATATACAAGTAATGCGCACACGTTTCTGCTCGTACAAAATTTCACGTGCGTCGATCTCGCAGATCAAAAAGAGAGTTGTCGTCTCTCGTGACGTAGCTAGGGTTCCAAAAGATCACTCTAGTCATCGAGCAACTATACATTCATAGATAGTTCCACCGTATGTTGTGCGTTATAAAATTATATCCCAGGACTATTGATAAATCTCAAATTAGTTCAATTGTAAGAAGAGCATAATGCCAATTTCAGTGGCGTAAAATTTATAATATGAAATTATGCTCGTGGACAGAAAATAATGTGTGAATGTCCACTGCTATAGTCAAAATCGTGATACAAGTGAGATAAAAGCTCTGATGGCTCGCCCTGGCCGATTTGGTGCAATAACAACTTGAAAATAATTAAAGATATGAGCTCAATAGACTATGTTGAAATCATCTTCTCTGTCGCGGCTTCCGTTTAATGATAACATCCCTGCATTTCATTTCAAGAGTCGTAAAGAAGGCAAGGTCTAAGGGCTTAGTTAAATGGGAGGAAATTGGTGATCTCCAATGAGAACCTATTCCCACTCTTAGTATCCTCCAAGGGTTTACCATGCGTTGTCGGTCTACACGCTCCCTTCCCTTTTAGAGTCTAACATGAACAAGAAAACATGATAACATGATAAGGAAGAGATCACACCGCTCGCAAAATGAGGATATCAGGAAAGAAAAGACAATTGCCAAATAAGGCACAAACACGAAAGGTACCTCAGACCTCAGTTACCCCCCTCCCTAACACCATCTGGGTAGCAACAGGACAAGAAGGATGGAGAAGAGCAGTGCTCAGCAAGAGTTCCCTAGTTGCCAACTCACGACCCACTGCATGTGAGTCTCTAAGGGGTTTCCAAAGTGTATTCAATACCCAATTATACTGAATTGTCGGATACACTCTACGTGCTGCTTTGTATCGTGACTAACGTGACAAATTCAAGATTCTTAGGCCACGGTGGTTATGTCGGTAGTAACTCTAAGAACTGGAATCATTTGTTTCTAGGATTCTGATAACTGCCTCAGAAATCGAAATAAAGAAGGATATAGTTCTTAATTGGACTGGCTGGGAAGATCCCACACTAAAGTTGGCACAATCAGAACTAGGATTCGAACATTGGAGGTGAATTTTGTTAAATGCCATTTAAAGTAACTCAATAGAGGTGACATTGCAGTTGCAATCCTGAAGAAGAATGAAGTAACTTTATTGTACTTTGATACGTGTAATTTGCTCTGTCATGTAATGTGCCCAAATGAGTCGTACCCAGGAGGCTAGCGTGATATGACATTTGAATTGAGCGCGCGGAGGCGAGGCCGAGGCCACTACGAGCTGTCTCTCAACAATGTTTGAATTTAGCGCGTGGCTTGAGAGTTCGTCAGGGAATGCTTGAGTATAATATACTTGTTTCACATAATATATGGCTATCCACGTCATAGGCACGTGATAATATTACTTTATATTCATATCCTGTTTATTGTAAGAATATTTAATGCATTGCAGACATATTCCAGAACGTTCCAACGAAAGAACCAATAGACGGCAGAGTATCACATTACGTAATGTGACTGCGAGGATCGATACTTGACCTTGGAGGCCTATATTAGCTGGAGCTCAGAGAGCCGAGGTATGCTTTTGTCATCAAGATTTTGCCATCGTGAAGATACTCGTCATCAGTATTATCGTCGTGTTGCAATAGACGTGTACGGTATGTCAGTTGCACCGTTGTTATCATCTTCAAAAGTGTAAATACAAAGTGACTCTGTGCATTTGTCTAGTGACATATTCAGCGGCAAAGTTATTACTTACACTAGTGTGTGTAATATGAATAATAACAAGCGATATTATATCATACAGTGTTACTATGTTTTGAAAAATGCTGTCAAAGTGATTGTGAAAGTCTACTACTAACATATTACGTGAATATTGGAAATGCAAAGGTATGTGGACATGGACTTGTCTTATACCAGCTGACTGATTATTTGACTGTTTATGAGCTCTGCTCAAACACTCGACACTTTGTGGACTGGAAGCATATTAAAATATGAAGTTGGTGGTCCATGATGTTATGGATTTGGGAAATATCACGACTCAATGAACACTGTGCTTTAGCAATCCAATATTACGCCGATATTTAAAAAGTGATAGTTTTCAGTGGAAGAATTCAGCGTGTTTACTTGCGACATTATTCAGTCAGCCAAGCAATCTTTAAAGACCTTAGACTTCAGCACTATAATGCCGAACACGTATGACCATATTTGGACAAGGCAAGGATGAATGATGTCACTGACCAGCTGCTTGAGAAGATGTAAGGCTAGGAAGCCTAATGGTGAGGGGAACGGTACTGAGGGTGCAGAATGGAGTACTGGGAACGATGCCAATCCCTGGTATATTGCTGTGGACGTGTAGACGGCAGTAGGCGAATGCTGGGATGCAACCCTTTCCGAGGATGGAGTTCTCACGGAATCGTGGTGCACGGTTTTATTCCGCGACGAGGGCTCTTCATCTTCAAAACATCCAACATGTTATGTGAATCTTATATTTGGCCATGCATTTCCTAATATTCCGTAAATTGCGTCTGTAACGCCATGCGAACACTTTAAGTTATTTATATCGTTGCCTGAAGTTTACGCTTATACTTGTAGGTGAGGTGGATCCTCAATTTATTCGTTTGAACTAATTTCATAGTATAGGATACTACCCTAGGTTTTAAAGAGGCAGCAGGGCTAGTGACACCTCAAATCATTAATTGACACTATTTAGAATATGCATTAAATAATAAAATATTT
This sequence comes from Meconema thalassinum, assembly GCA_946902985.2. Classification (NCBI taxonomy): domain Eukaryota; kingdom Metazoa; phylum Arthropoda; class Insecta; order Orthoptera; family Tettigoniidae; genus Meconema; species Meconema thalassinum. Next base: position 488,126,018 of record OX336389.2, on the reverse strand, counting down.
TTCATGTATAATAATAATAACACTACTTTGCATATTTTTCGAACACTGAATTCTGGTGAACAGTGACTATCTGTGATAGGGCATTGTAATATGATAAATGATTATGATATTGTTATAAATAATTGTTATGCTAATATTGGATATGCGATAATTGAAGTATAATTGTTCTACTTATGAGTAGAAGATAACGGTATAGGGATATGTGTGTAATCCTCGATTTATTAATTTTGTTTACTGAGTATCAGCTTAGATGGTTTAGGGGTCAATCCTCTGGTAAGTGGGACATGTTGCTGGAGTGACAATCCTGCCCCATAATATGTATAAAGTGCTTCGAATATTTAAAATGTCAGTCCAATATCACAGACTTCCACATCAAATAAACTTTTTAATAATCATCGAATCTATTTGGAAAGTGTAATGACGTAACGTCAAATGTATTGCCAATTAATGTGGTTACTTGAGTATTGTCAGTCTTCTAATGCAATTAATCCACTAATTAAAGTGTCGAGCAGTAATGGAAAGTACAGCCAAATGTCACAAATTACATTTGGGAAGTTATAGAATTGTATTATTATTATTATTATTATTCACTCTCTTCGAAAACTTTTTATGCCAACAAATTGGTAGTGTCAGGTGTCAGATATCTAAGTTTTGATAATGCTGTGCCTCAATAAGTGACATTTCAAAGAAATATATTGGTTTTTCAAATTCAATTTTAACTACGAAATCAAGATAATTTACGTCATAAAGACATTCATCGAGTAAGAAAATGACTTCGAGATGTATTACCAGTGTACATATTAGGAAGTAGGACAGCGTAAGGCAGCATTCCTTAGTTCAGTTATTAGTTGCATAAATGATTGTGCAGTCTCTCATGTATAGAGTAAAATAATTAATTGTAACGCGTCGATCAGAGTCGAAACAAACGAACTCTCTCAGTGACTGACTATGTTTATTTTTATAGTTGATGCCACTGCATATTTTAGTGCTAGCGCAAGGAAATGCTGATTTTTTTGGTTTCGCTTTGTTGCTGTCAGGCAGATCGTTTGATTTTTTTTGTGAATTGATTTTCTCTTAATTTCGTGTATGTGTTGTGTTTGTGTATTCCTTACATCCTTTACGGGGAGCATGAGGGCAGTGTGCAGTAATCATTAGCTAGCATAACCCAGGACGCCCTGAGACCTGATCTCGAGCTCACACTGTACTCATGCTACCTCGCATGTGATCGTCTGTCCATCCCAGCTGGACAGACGCGCACACTATGACCATAGGAATTGTTCTTGTTGATTTATTGAGGGGCTTTGCGACATCGATGGCATGGAGCCCCGTGTACATGGGTGTGTAAGGAATTTTTCTGATAACCTGTGTTACTGTGATGAATGCATTAGAGTGTATAGTTGTAATTCAGATGAGGATTTGGAAGTAGGCAGCTGTGGCTTTAATTTAGGAACCACCCTGGCATTCGCCTGGAGTAGAAGTGGAATACCACGGAAAACCACTTCCAGGACGGCTGAGGTGGGAATCGTACCCAGCTCTTTTGAGTTTTGCTTCATGAGGCTGAGTGTACCCCGTTACAGTCCTCAGAACAGAATTAGATTTCTTGTCAGAGCCGGGAATCAATCCCTGGCCTCCACGGTGACAGCCAATAGTGCTAGCCACTACACAACGAGGAGGTCCATAGGATGGCGGAAATATGAATCGAAATCAGTTTCGTTCCATGTGGCTGAATGTACTGTTTCAACACTCAAACCGGAAATCAATTTCTTGGCAGTGCCACGACCTATGGAACCGGAGCAGCAGTGTGTACCACGAGACCACAGAGGGTGACAAAAGCTTTCTAATGGACACGAAAGTAACTGTTGGCTATTTAGTGGGAGGACGTGTTGTGGAACATTAAATTCATGTTCCAGAGTCATGTACCCTGTCTAATGACCCACCTAATATTCATTAACGGTCTGCACCTTCCACTAATTTTGGGTTTTAAATATCATTTTGTTATTATTATTATCATTTTCTGAAAACGTGAGGAATTGTATTCTGCTAAGATTTCCAATATACAGAACACACTTCCTCAAGCAATTAGCTGGCCTCACCTCGCCTCGCCAGGCAGAAGCCAAGCCCCAGAGTTTGTCATATCCCCTTAAAAGTAAAGTCTTGTACCTCGCTTCAAGCAAAACATATATTGCTACGTTCTTAACACGGCTCTGAAAACCATTCTCTGAAAATCTGAACGTCGCCAAACCAATGACTAACGTTTTGAGGAAGGTAAGTCCTGCTCCTTCGTCACAGGATTTTTTAGAAGCCAAGGTGCTGCTATTTAGTTACGCCCCTGACATCGCTCCAACAAGCACGTTGTCATTGGTTGCTACCTCCCCCTACCACAGTCTTATTCCTTACTGGTTACTAACTAATATATGTATTTTCCTATTGGTGAACTCCATTCGGAAAACCGAAGGAGTTCGTGTAGTCTACCCTCCAAACTAATCTAATATAAAATATCATGTAAGAGCTGCTAGACCTCTCTTTACCAAATTATACATTCAGACCAAGTGGTCATTTGTACGAGCTGTCATTTGACAAGACAGACTCTTCAACAAGCATACTAGCTATGTAGATATTGTGTACGCATTGCCAGATGGCAAGCAAGCTAGACTTCACGTAATTCTATATATTGTAAAGTACTTGGTATTGGTTAACTAATAAAGATCACTTTTCACCGTCTTCAGTTCTTCGAATATTTAATAACTCAGACGCGAGGAGAATCCGCGAGGACCGAATCAAGTAGATTCTCATGGAAAATCTTGGATAAAAATATAAATTTGATAAGTTGATCATTCTTCGCCTAGACAACCGGCCGGAGATCTACAAACTTATCTGGGGGCCCATAGTCCTGGATTGATACGTGATCATCAGATCCATATGCTGATTGGATCAGGTATTCCGATAACGCTGAATTAAGCACTTTTCGTTACCTGTCTGAGAAGCTGAATCATCCCTCAACATTCTGCAGTCAATATATTCCAAAGAAAGAGCGAGCTGGGGTAGCCACTAGTTAGTCGACAACGCTAAACTAAGCATCTTTCGAAAACCAACCGACTACGCACGCTGAAGGAAGGAGGTTAGTTGAAAACGCTGCAAATAAGCGTCCTTCAACAAACAACTGACCGCCATCGCCGTTCAAGTAAGCCGACAACGCTGAAAACAAGCACTATTCGACAACTTGACGACGCCGCCGTTCAAGTAAGCCAATAGCTCTAAAACAGGAGCACTTCGACCGCTAAAACGACGCCCGAAGACCGAGAAGTAAGTAGGACAGCCGACAACTCTAGAGGGGAGCTATTCGACTACCGACTTCTACCATTGCTGTACGTGCGTGCTGACACCGTCCCAAGAGGCCAACGCCCCAAGAGACGCCCTTCACCACACGACAACAGGGGAACCAATAGACCAGCAGTACAGAAGAGATGCGATCCGAACTGCTAATTTTCTTCCGGCTGTAAGTACCTACAAAAATACCTTATTTGTGATGCCTGCATATTTCAGTGAACACATGGTTCTCATGTATTTTTTGTGTTGAGCAATAGTTATAAGATTTAAATTACCTTTCAAAAGAAGAGTGCGTTTTGCATCAATCTAAACGGGGTATTTCGCATGTACCTATTTTCTTTTGAAGTAATTCTTAGATATTAAGCTAATAATAAATTTGTTTTGCCTTTCAAATGAAAAAGCGATTTAACTTCATCGAAAGATACGTCGTTATTCCTATTTCATTTGAATTAATACTTTTTAAATAAAATAATTATTTATTTATTTATTTATTTATTTATCTAGCCGGCGGTCCCATGTCATAGATTAATAGCATGAAAAAGATCCTTTCACAGACTAAACTTGTGTAAAGCAAAATTGTTAGGTTAGATTTCATCAAAACGCTCTATCAAAGTTCCAACGTTCACCACTAGGTATCATTGATATCTGGTGGCGAAAGTTGGAACTACTTGAAATTGAACGGAACTTGTAGCTCACCATTTAGGGTATCCGCTGGAAGCAGCTATAGAGTCAGGCGAGCCGAACATGTCCTCGGACACTCCCGGCACTAAAAGCCATACGATAAATAAATAAATAAAAAAATAAAATAATAGTAAAGTTATATAGCCTTCTAACCAAAGTGAGTTAGTGCAACCTACACTGGTCTTCCGCTTGTCACTTTTATAAGAATTAATAAATAAACTAAATATTTATATCATTCTCCTTTCAGGAAAATATCATTTTCATTGTGGAAATCTAAACGGGATTCCCACATATCATTAATCTTTCAAATTAATAATAATAATAAGAAGTTACTTATTTTTGTTGTTGTTGTTTGAATATAATTCTTAACTACTTGTTAAAATATTTATCAAGTGTTTTAATTTTAAACAACTAAACAATTTCTATTAATAATAATAATAATAATAATAATAATAATAATAATAATAATAATAAGTTACTTTTACATAATTTTTAAATATTTTCTTAAAGTAATTTTCAGTTAAATTCATTCTCAATTTTTCATATTTTACATAAATAATGGCTGAAGCAAACATATTGTCAAAATTTGAGTACGCCCAAATTCAACTATTGCCCGAATTTGATGGAACTCCATCCTGCAGTTTAGATTATTTTATTGCAATATGTGACAGTTTTCTCAATACTCATAGAAGAGCAGCCGTCACTGCACATTCAAATATAATCAATGAATTTTTGTTTAACGTTGTTAAATCAAAGCTAAAAGGCGAATCCAGTAGCATATTAGATTTGGATGCGAACAGCGGCTATAAAAAAAAAAAAATAGAAGCTAATTAGAAAATTTGGTGATTTTAAAGATGAGAGACATTTAGTACAGGAGATTTCCAACTGTTTCAAGAAACGAAACGAGAGCTATACAGATTACCATGATAGGTTAGACGCGCTCGTTCTCCAGTGTAAGCGTTTATGTAAACTCAACTACCGAGACCAGATTCTGGAGTTGAAGTTAAGAGAATTAGATGAGCTCTGCCTCAATACATTTGAAGCCGGTATCCTAGAGCCGTACCGTGCATTTCTTCGCTATGCACAAATAGCAGACCTGAGCAGCGCACTGAGACAATGTAGAAATTATGATAATCATCAAGTACACGAGAATTATATGGATCAGTTGAGAGGAACATCAAAATATCCTCACAATAAAACTGTCAGTCAAAAAGCGTTCGCACAGACACCACCTAGGAACAGTCAAGCATCTCAACCACTAAACCAGGTTTCTCATAATCCATTTGCATATACGAGGCCACATAATAATTATTTCCCTCAAATGCAACAATTCACAAACCCACCAAACCCACAGTTTAGAAGTCCTAACCCATATCCCAACTTTAGACCTTTCCAGGGTTCGAATCCAGCAAATGTTAGACCTCCGAACCAACAACCTTCCAAACCCGCAAACCGAACCTATCCTACACAAAATAACATTGGTAGAAGACTCACCACAAACAATCGGAGCTACCCACAGCCTATGTCAGGTGTATCCACCACTCGAGGAAATTTAAATGCACACGAGAAAGACATTTATGGGACAAACAGTCACCCTCTTGAGGTACAATCAGAATATCCTCAAGAAACACTAGAATTTGAACACGGATTCGAACCCGTGTTTGGACATGAATTAGAACAGGCGTTCTAATACAACACTGATTATCTAACATTCGAAACCCCTGTCGAGTATTATGCAAAATATGAACAAGACCAAGACTATTATTCTTACCCAACTATCTCAGTTGAAAACCTGAATAATATTAGAAACGCTCCCAAGCTGCCATTCATTACACTACTTGGATTTGAAATTCTAATAGATAGTGGTGCTTGCAACTCCATTATAAACCCTAATGTAGCATATGAATATTTTACAGAATATTTATTCAAGGAACAATTCTGCATACAGTCTGTTCATTCAGAGATTATAGGTGAAGACAACATACAGTTCCCTATATTATCTGAATATGAAATTAACGAACCGATCGAATTTCGAGTCATGCAATGGCACGATTATTTTGACGAGTCAATTGGCCCAGCTGATTTTGTGAAACTAGGTGCCAAAATAGATTACAAATCTAACCTAGTTACCCTGAATAACAAGGACATACTATTATTTTTCCTTTCAAGTAACAAGCAGATAACTTTCAAACCCTCATTAGATATGCATAATATTGTCCTCCCTGTCAAAATCGAACAAGGAGATGTGTATATTCCAAAATTCGAACATAAAGAATGTGCTTCGCAGATGCAATTTTGCATGCGAAAAACTACCAGGTTATGTATCCTGTGGAAACAGCACTGAAACAAGAATTCAGTAAACCAGTGCTTGTTGAACATTTAGAGCATATCGCAATACACCCGCTGGAAATTAATGCAATTTCAGATGGTGATATTCAAGAATATCTCCGCACACAACACATGAATGACCTAGAGAGTAGAGTCATATCTGAATTGTGTTCTGAATTTTCAGATGTATTTTACTATCCGGGTGCGATCTAACATTCACTAATCCAGTGAAACGTTTTATTCACACCACTGACGAAGACCCGGTATATCAAAAGAAGTACCGATATCCTCCCGCATTAAAGTCAATACTGAACGAAGAAGTGGAAAGACTTCATAAACAAGGAATAGTCACTCTAAGTGAATCTCCTTATTGTAATCCTGTCTAGATAGTACCAAAGAACCAAGACGCTTCAGGACAGAAGAAATGGAGATTGGTCATTGATTTTGGGCAGTTAAATAAAAAGACAATTGAGGACAAATATCCACCTTCTAGAATAGAAGAGATTCTAGATAGTCTAGGACGCAGTCAGTACTATTCAACTTTTAACCTCGCCCAAGGATTCCAAGAGATTGAAATGGACCCTAAATCTGTAGAAAAGACAGCTTTTACTATAGATAATCGGCACCTCCAATATGCTAGGATGCCGATCGTCCTTAAAAATGCACCAGCTACTTTTCAGCGCGTAATGGACAATGTCTTACGCCCTTTCCTTTACAAGTTCTGTTTTGTACATATCGATGATATTATCGTGTACAGTAAATCCCTATAGGAACACAGACAACACTTAACCCTTGTAATGAAAAAATTACGAGAGATTAACCTGAAGATTCAGCTCGATAAGACTGAATTCCTTCATAAGGAAGTATCCTTTCTAGGCCACATTGTCTCACAGAATAGAGTAAAACCGAATCCCGAGAAAATCAAAGTAGTGAAAAACTACCCCATTCCCAAGACCCCGAAAGAAATTTGACAATTTCTAAGTCTATCCAGTTTTTATAGAAAGTTCTTAAAGGATTTTGCTAAAATAAATGCAGAAAATCCAGATTATAAATCTGAATTTGAAACTCTAAAAACCTTGCTAATAAATGCTCCAGTCCTGGCTTACCCAGACTTTGAGCAACAGTATGTGTTAACCACAGACAGCTCGGACTTTGCAATAGGCAGTGTCCTCACACAGAAGGGACATCCTATAGCTTAATATTCTAGAGGCTTAAACCCAGCTGAGAAACACTACTCTACGATAGAAAGAGAGTAGTTAGCCATAGTAGAAAGCTGTAAGCATTTCATGCCTTACCTATGGGGACGACACTTCCTAGTGGAAAGTGACCACCGTCCATTACAATGGCTTTTTAACTTGAAGGATCTCAGTTCGAGACTCTATCGCTGGAGAATAAAGCTAGGAGAGTTTGACTTTGACATAGAATATGTCAAAGGAAAGACCATTTATATAGCAGCTGCACTCTCCAGAATTCAAATTAATAACCACAAAAATTGCAACCCTTCAATTCACTCCGCAATCAAACTGCCAACGTTCAATGCCCGACCGAAGAGTAATGAGTGTGTAGATAAACATCCTAACGTAGTATTGAACCAAGGTCCCACTACAGCCGATTATCCATCTGCCCAATTTTCATTTTGAACATATTAAAATTTTGAATGTAAAGCAATCCGAACCAAGGGATTCCACATTTGAACACCCCTACAAAATAGGTGAAACTGTGCATGTTCTGGATCCTCCAACAAGAAACAGGACGTCTAGGAATTTGTACAATGAAGGTACTGTACTCGTTTGGAGAGACGAGACAGAAAATTAAACATCTAGTGGAAAGTTTTCTAAATTAGCCCATGTTAATATTTATCGATGCTGTAAGCTGACACAAAACAGGTTTATTGAGCGAAGGAATTAACTGAGTTAATTCGGCCAGCCAATAGCACATTAGTAGTTGCTAGGGGACTCGGAACTTGCTTCGCCGAGATGACAAAGAGCCCGAGCAGCAATGAGGACGTCCGAGTCAGATCTCAGAGAGAGAAGCCAAGCGTGTGGCTAGTAGGAGGAGTAGGGGAACTGGCGCGAGTTCGACATGCGACTGGAACCAATGAGGAGCAGACTATTAAAATTAATACAAACAGAGTAATTAACATATATAATTACTAGGACAAAGTTATTATATTAAACCATCATGAAGAGTGTTGAATGATAATTAAGAACGATGGACTATAATTACAGTCGAGTATTTAAGTAATTAATGAAGAGTTTGATCAATTAATATAAGCAACCAATCAGAGCCATGGATTGAGAAAGGACGCGGTTTTTGGAAATTAGACGCGGGGAAAGAGAAGAGGAAGCGAGACTCTTATCAACCATGACTTTGAAGCAGAAGGACGTTCGAACAAACTACTCTCCAAGTTGAACAAAGCAAATAGAAAATATTCATCGAAGGCACTTAGTAATGTGCAAGTAACATTAAAATCGACATTCAGCGAAGAAACAATTATATTTTTTTACGACAAATCTACAGTTTCAAGAATGGTAAAATTCCAAAAGTTGAGGGAGGAATTTCATGACGATTCTACAAGCGTCGTGATGAACGCTTAAACAATTATGGGAACGACGCTATGATGGCATCAAGAACATCCGAAATGACTTAACATCAACATTTCGGGGGAGATTAACATCTCATCTCTCCCGTAATAGAAATTCTACAATTATCAGTCATTTTACCATCTCAAATGACGATCTACAGGGAACTTTGGGGAAAGAAGACTACAAGATATTCATGGACGAGGGTGGCCAGGGAATTACCCGGCGTCGAAGCGAGATTGGGATATCCCATCTCACCCAGAAGAGTCATCGGCGGAAGGAGGCGACAGCACGATGATGATAGAGTTCGTATCCCGAGACATGACCGCACGAGATATTCGGAGGGGGAATTGGACAAGAATGCTGAACACCACGCAGTCTTAAGCCGCTAGAAACATTCCGTTTCTAATGGGTAACCAAAGGAAGTCCGCTTCATGTCAACTTTAACCCAGCACAAGGTAGTCCACGGACCAAAATTGAACATCCCACTTTGTAGAGTTGAACATATCTTAAATATCCGACAACTAGTGTTGAATGCCATTTTCTATATTGTTTATTAGATTATTGCAGTTTTCATTCTTATATTCGTAAAAACATCATGCGGATGTTTGGTCGTATGTTTCGACGATTTCGGAATTTTAGGGATTTTTCATTTCGATTTTTCGATTTTTTGCGATATTCGAAATTTGAAGGGAGATTTTATAGTTTAGTTCAGAATAGTTATAGTAAAATTCAAACGTGTTTTAAATCGCACGCTATCTATGTATCATTAATGATTGTAATGATGGAAATGTTTTCCAAGTATGTGATAGGAAGTATATGTCAAAGAATGCGATTCAGAAAGATCTATTGTAGAGATCTATATAAAGTCACGATCTGAGAAATAATGAAACAGATTTAGTGAAGAAATTTTGTAAGAAATGTTTATTTTAAAGTATTAGAATTTGTTGAAAAGACAGTAAAGAAAGAATCTGTAAAGAATTGTAATGTGGAATTGACAAATACGAACGAGAGCGTATTTTGAAGTAAGAATTAATGTAACGGTGGAATGGAAGGAATGTTACAGTTTGTTGAAAGGTTTTTAAGAACTGTGAGTGAGGCAAAGAAATAAGATTTTTATTTGAAGATAATCATTTTATCGCAATACCTATTAAATTGATTTAGGGAGAGAACCAGTATATTTAATATATGGTTATTAAGATTGTAGTAACTGAATGAAGAGTTTATTATTGGAAAGTATAGAGAAAGAAATTGTATTGAAGGAACTGCGAAGTAACTCGATGGATGAGATTTATTATTCCCGTTGTAGACGGAGGTATTTGTTGTTAGACAATGAGCCAGTGTGTAGCCATTGATCTATTTTTGTAGAAATGTCTGTAGTGACAGACGCGTGTAATTCATGGAAGTAAGAAGTTATGAGAGCAATGTTATGGAAGTTTATTAATTGTGGATGTTATTGAAATAGTCTCAATAGAGTTGAAACTCCTTGAAATTCACAGGACAGCGGATCCTGGATGAAGTTAAATCTGATAGAAATTATAGGATTTAATGGATCTTTGTTGAAGCTGAGAGTAAACTGAGATCTATTAAATGGTTCTTATCCTAATGTCTTCATTTATGGTAATTATTCGTCGAGTGGAAATGTGTATTTTTACTAAGTATATTTATTTCATGAACAGATAAGTTGTAGTAGGTTTTTGAACTAGTCTCTACTTAATTGTATGGATTATAGAATTCCAGATTGTAACGTAAACCACGAACAAGACAAAGTAGAGTGAAGTCATATTTTTCTGAAGCCCGTTGAGAGGCAGGAATGAAGTAGAAGGAAAGTTACATGTTGTATTGTCGGGAGAAAGGAAGGAACGCGTTGTATATATTTTTATTCTAAGTAAGTAGTTGATGAACTACGAAGTGATTATTTTCATTGTATAGAATATTATATTAAATGTATTTCAGATAGATTCGTAAGTAGATTTAGGAGTGGTTTATATTTTAAATTTAAACTTAAAAACTTTGTGTAGAGATTTTGCGCTTCATAGAGGAAGAAATCTTAATGTTAGGGTGCGGGAGATAAATTGTATAGAGCAATGAATAGTATTTGTAATGACGGAGATCTACGTCAGGGGTAACGTCATTTATTTTTGAGATTATTTAAAATTTTTAGCTTATAACATTTTTCTTGTCATAAACTCCCTTCACCTAGGGCACAGCAGTTGTTCGCTGTATAGAAGCTTATTGAAGCTTACACGTAACAGTTTTTACGGTTTCTTAATGAAACGACTTGTATTTTTATATGGATTAATGACACTTGGTCATTCATATTTATTTCATTTTTTTTGGAGAGCGTTTAATCAGAGCTCGATGACACGAGAAGTGTATTGCTTTTATAATAAATAGACGGATTCGTGTTGACGATTTCCTGATTGTGTTATAGGTAACAGGCATTATACTTGTAGTTAGATGATAGAGGAATGTGCTGTAGGGTGGAAGTTCCCGAGGGACCTAATCCGCATCCTTACCCCCGAGATTTTTATAGAGACTTATTTTATCCTAAGTAATTAGATGACCCTACTGTTCTGTAGTTAGATACTGCAGCACATTCTGTCTGAGAAAATATCCTGTCCCTTATTTTGAGTGTTTTCGCCAAGTGGCACCATGTCGTTTTTAGCCGGGACTTCAAGATGCTACAATCCCAGATTATTTCCAGCCGGAGGATATTGGTGGATCATCCAGTTATAAGGGTACATATACTTAAATGGCGCCCAACGTGGGGATAGTGATTTTGGCCCCTGGTTTAGTGCATAGATATTTGTTAATAGCACTGTGAATATGTCGGTTAGTGATTTTGACCCAAATTCAGTGTCTAGTTTGTTTTTATAGCATTACCCATATGTTAGTTACTGGTAAGTCCAATTGTTTGTTGGCAAGCAACTCATTTGGATAATTAGGGGAAGGGAGACGCATTATGGATCCTTGACATGATGTGATCGCCTTAGGAACATTGTTGATTATACGCGAGAGTGGGAGATAAATGGAGGAAGACTTAAAATTTGTAATGAAAGTTAACCAATATTTATCGAGGTAAGAAATGAATTTCTGACAGAAATCTAACCTGAATAATTAACCTTGTATTGTTTTTGAAAGAAGACTAGTCCGAAGGAATAACCTTAGAGAGGTCATGGTTAGGTCTTATTTATTTAATTTACCGGTTTTATGGTTATTTTGAAGCCTTAAGTCATGTTAGATTAATATTGTCATTTAGGACTGTTGTTAGTTTATTTTTATTTTTTATAGACCGTTGACTACAAATGATAATTTGCCAGACAGGGAGTAAGATATTATTGAAATATATTAAGTAACTGATAAACGGTAAAATCTCCTTAATTTTAATATAGTGGTATAAATGGTAGTTGTTTCGGATATTCTTGATTGTTGTCATAGTATATGTTCCCTATTTCTCAAGAAAGAAGATGCCAGGAGACCTGGATGCTATTAGGGCAATGTTTGCTACGTTGCAGGAGACCCAGGGCAAATTAGATAAGGACTTAGAAGCCCTACACCAAGCCACCCACCAAAACCAGAAAAGAGTAGAATTAGAAATTAAGAAAAATGCAGAAGAAATTAGGAGAGAAGCGAAAGCTGACGCAGATAGGATAGCTAGCGAATGTCAAACTAGTGCTATCGAGACCCAATGAAAGTTAGCGGAGACCCAAGCTACTGTAAATACTTCCCAAATAACATTAGCTACCCTAGATACTAGACCTACATAAACCAAAGAAACGCCAGCCACTTTGCAATCAAACTCCGATGAAACCAAAGACTAAAACCTAGAATACTTTAGCTAGGACCCAAACCACTTTGGCAGCCCTAGAAATTCAATCGGAAGATAACAGTAAAAGATTAAATGAATTTCAGGATAACATAACCCTCCAGTTAGGCAAGGTCCAATCCGAGAACACAAGCATCAACTCTAACCTGGGTGAGTTGAAAACAACTGTGGCAATGCTACAAATACAGGTGAATCAGAAAGCTGATCTTGCAAGGGCCGACATTGAAATTGATATTAAACATGTTGTAAGTGAATGTGTTGATAAACTCAAAACTGAGTTAATTGAAGCCTCAGGCATAACTGTTAAAATATTAGAAGATGATTTCTCTAAAAAACTTGTAATGTCAGAGTATCGTAGTACTAAAGACGTTGAGGAAATTAGGACAGATTTTATTGAGAGAATTCATAGTTTACAGAACATATTGTCGGTAGATTTAGAACCAGATCTGAGTGATAAGATCAAAGAACACATAGATGATGGACTAAAAGATAAAAACTCCTATTTAAATAACGAAATCGAATCGATGAAAAGCAAAATGCAGGAGTTAGAAATAGGCAATTCTCGCATCGTGGAGGATGTTATTAAAGGTCAGACTACTGAGTTAACTAACGAAAATACGTCAATGCCAGAACGGACAGAAAATAGTAGCATCAGAGAAGAACGGAGAATTTTGCAAGAAAGAATCGATAAATTATAGGAGGAATTAATCCAAGCTAGGAGGTTAAATACACCGCAAGCTAGGGAGAACCAAGTACGATTTTCGACACCTATGGAAAACATGTCACGTGGAACCACATCATCGAATATTCCAAACGTTATGATAATTCGGAATATTGACCAGAAACCACGCACGTTTCCAGGAAATGATGGAATAACACCAATAGAGTTTATTAATGATATCTCAGAGTACTTTTTGGAGAATAATGTTCTCGAAGAAAGAAAGTTACGACTGGTAGAGCGTTACTTAAGCAATATTGCAATTCAGTGGTTCAGAGCGTTCCGATGGACTTTCCTAAGTTTTGAGGACTTTGCTAATGCCCTTATAAAACGATTTTGGTCAGTAGATGAACAGCACAATGTTAGAGCAGAGGCATACTCACGAAAGTACGCGGGTTCGCATAACACACGCTACGCTAGCTACTTCGCGACACAATTAGCACGTCTTCAATATTTGCAACCAGCACCGTCAGACATAGAAATGATACACGGAAATTTCCAGCGGATGTTAGGAGAAACATAATTGCATCTAGAGTATCAAGTCTCCAAGAAATGGATGATCTACTGAGACAACTTGACTACACTTCTAGTGTAACGAATTCTAATTTTCGTAGCCCAAGAACAGACATTCGGAAATTCAACACTATAATGATTGACGAAGTACAGCAAACGGAAGAAAATGTCGCCGATAATAGGAGAGGAGGACCTGTAAGAAATGCTTATACTCAGAATCAGAGAAACGAGTATCAGAACCGAAGGCAACAGGATAACAGGCCATATCAGAGATATGACAGAAACAATACTCAAACCAGAAGATCGGGTTATCAGTATAATAATAATTATCGCCAGGGAGGTAATAATAACCAAAATAACAATAATCGCCATGGATATTCCCGGTGTAAGAACTGGAATGACGACAATTACAATCGCCAGAATTTCCAGCAGAGGAGAAACCAAGAGAACAGAAATTATATCCGAGGTAAACAGGAGAAAAATCAGAGAAGTAGAGAAGACAGACCGAGAGAGGACGAACCGAAACCAGGCTCGAGTAGGCAAGAGAATAGAGGTAATAATGATGATACCTCAAGGCAAAAAAAAACTTCAAATGGGAAACAACAATAAACGGCAGAAAATCTTCACCTACTAATGAAATCACGGTAAATGAGATATATCAGACGACGGATGACGATTTGTTATTCGAGGAAGAGATCCCAGAGAAAGAGAGAATGGCTGAGTTGCCTATACAAAATTGTGAACATTCATGACAATCAAGTTGTGGGAAATTACAATGCCAAGAATTTAAAACGCTACTACAGGAAGGTAGAATAGTGAGCTAACTATGGTCCAATTCAGTGTTAAAGAAGACATTTCAAAAGCTTTGTTCCACACTTTTGCAATGAAAATTGAGTGAGGATTGTACTCGTTTGGAGAGACGAGACAGAAAATTATACATCTAGTGGAAAGTTTTCTAAATTAGCCCATGTTAAGATTTATCGATGCTGTAAGCTGACACAAAACAGGTTTATTGAGCGAAGGAATTAACTGAGTTAATTCGGCCAGCCAATAGCACATTAGTAGTTGCTAGGGGGTTCGGAACTAGCTTCGCCGAGATGACAAAGAGCCCGAGCAGCAACGAGGACGCCCGAGTCAGATCTCAGAGAGAGAAGCCAAGCGTGTGGCTAGTAGGAGGAGTAGGGGACCTGGCGCGAGTTCGACACGCGACTGGAACCAATGAGGAGCCGCCTATTAAAATTAACACCAACAGAGTAATTAACATATATAATTACTAGGACAAAGTTATTATATTAAACCATCATGAAGAGTGTTGAATGATAATTAAGAACGATGGACTATAATTACAGTCGAGTATTTAAGTAATTAATGAAGAGTTTGATCAATTAATATAAGCAACCAATCAGAGCCATGGATTGAGAAAGGACGCGGTTTTTGGAAATTAGACGCGGGGGAAAGAGAAGAGGAAGCGAGACTCTTATCAACCACGACTTTGAAGCAGAAGGACGTTCGAACAAACTACTCTCCAAGTTGAACAAAGCAAATAGAAAATATTCATCGAAGGCACTTAGTAATGGGTAAGTAACATTAAAATCGACATTCAGCGAAGAAACAATTATAATTTTTACGACAAATCTACAGTTTGAAGAATGGTAAAATTCCAAAAGTTGAGGGAGGAATTTCATGACGATTCTACAAGCGTCGTGATGAACGCTTAAACAATTATGGGAACGACGCTATGATGGCATCAAGAACATCCGAAATGACTTAACATCAACATTTCGGGGGAGATTAACATCTCATCTCTCCCGTAATAGAAATTCTACAATTATCAGTCATTTTACCATCTCAAATGACGATCTACAGGGAACTTTGGGGAAAGAAGACTACAAGATATTCATGGACGAGGGCGACCAGGGAATTACCCGGCGCCGAAGCGAGATTGGGCTATCCCATATCACCCAGAAGAGTCATCGGCGGAAGGAGGCGACAGCACGATGATGATAGAGTTCGTATCCTGAGACATGACCGCACGAGATATTCGGAGGGAGAATTGGACAAGAATGCTGAACACCACGCAGTCTTAAGCCGCTAGAAACATTCCGTTTCTAATGGGTAACCAAAGGAAGTCCGCTTCATGTCAACTTTAACCCAGCACAAGGTAGTCCACGGACCAAAATTGTACATCCCACTTTGTAGAGTTGAACATATCTTGAATATCCGACAACTAGTGTTGAATGCAATTTTTCTATATTGTTTATTAGATTATTGCAGTTTTCATTATTATATTCGTAAAATCATCATGCGGATGTTTGGTCGTATTTTTCGACGATTTCGGAATTTTAGGGATTTTTCATTTCGATTTTTCGATTTTTTGCGATATTCGAAATTTGAAGGGAGATTTTATAGTTTAGTTCAGAATAGTTATAGTAAAATTCAAACGTGTTTTAAATCGCACGCTATCTATGTATCATTAATGATTGTAATGATGGAAATGTTTTCCAAGTAGGTGATAGGATGTATATGTCAAAGAATGCGATTCAGAAAGATCTATTGTAGAGATCTATATAAAGTCACGATCTGAGAAATAATGAAACAGATTTAGTGAAGAAATTTTGTAAGTAATGTTTATTTTAAAGTATTAGAATTTGTTGAAAAGACAGTAAAGAAAGAATCTGTAAAGAATTGTAATGTGGAATTAACAAATACGAACGAGAGCGTATTTTGAAGTAAGAAATAATGTAACGATGGAATGGAAGGAATGTTACAGTTTGTTGAAAGGTTTTTAAGAACTGTGAGTGAGGCAAAGAAATAAGATTTTTATTTGAAGATAATCATTTTATCGCATTACCTATTAAATTGATTTATGGAGAGAACCAGTATTTTTATTATATGGTTATTAAGATTGTGGTAACTGAAAGAAGAGTTCATTATTGGAAAGTATAGAGAAAGAAATTGTATTGAAGGAACTGCGAAGTATCTCGATGGATGAGATTTATTATTCCCGTTGTAGACGGAGGTAGTTGTTGTGAGACAATGAGCCAGTGTGTAGCCATTGATCTATTTTTGTAGAAATGTCCGTAGTGACAGACGCGTGTATTTCATGGAAGTAAGAAGTTATGAGAGCAATGTTATGGAAGTATATTAATTGTAGATGTTATTGAAATAGTCTCAATAGAGTTGAAACTCCTTGAAATTCACAGGACAGTGGATCCTGGATGAAGTTAAATCTGATAGAAATTATAGGATTTAATGGATCTTTGTTGAAGCTGAGAGTAAACTGAGATCTATTAAATGGTTCTTATCCTAATGTCTTCATTTATGGTAATTATTCGTTGAGTGGAAATGTATATTTTTATTAAGTATATTTATTTCATGAACAGATAAGTTGTAGGAGGTTTTTGAACTAGTCTCTACTTAATTGTATGGATTATAGAATCCCAGATTGTAACGTAAACCACGAACAAGACAAAGTAGAGTGAAGTCATATTTTTCTGAAGCCCGTTGAGAGGCAGGAGTGAAGTAGAAGGACAGTTACATGTTGTATTGTCGGGAGAAAGGAAGGAACGCGTTGTATATATTTTTATTCTAAGTAAGTAGTTGATGAACTACGACGTGATTATTTTCATTGTATAGAATGTTATATTAAATGTATTTCAGATAAATTCGTAAGTAGATTTAGGAGTGTTTTATATTTTAAATTTAAATTTTATAACTTTGTGTAGAGATTTTGCGCTTCCTAGAGGAAGAAATCTTAATGTTAGGGTGTGGGAGATAAATTGTATAGAGTAATGAATAGTATTTGTAATGACGGAGATCTACGTCAGGGGTAACGTCATTTATTTTTGGGATTATTTAAAATTTTTAGCTTATAACATTTTTCTTGTTATAAACTCCCGTCACCTAGGGAACAGCAGTTGTTCGCTGTATAGAAGCTTATTGAAGCTTACACGTAACAGTTTTTACGGTTTCTTAATGAAACGACTTGTATTTTTATATGGATTAATGACACTTGGTCATTCATATTTATTTCATTTTTTTTTGAGAGCGTTTAATCAAAGCTCGATGACACGAGAAGTGTATTGCTTTTATAATAAATAGACGGATTCGTGTTGACGATTTCCTGATTGTTTTATAGGACACTGGCATTATACTTGTAGTTAGATGATAGAGGAATGTGCTGTAGGGTGAAGTACCCGAGGGACCTAATCCGCATCCTTACGCACGAGATTTTTATAGAGACTTGTTTTATCCTAAGTAGTTAGATGACCCTACTGTTCCGTAGTTAGATACTGCAGCACATCCCGTCTGAGAAAATATCCTGTCCCTTATTCTGAGTGTTTTCGCCAAGTGGCACCATGTCGTTTTTAGCCCGGACTTCAAGATGCTACAATCCCAGATTATTTCCAGCCGGAGGATATTGGTGAATTATCCAGTTATAAGGGTACAGTACAATATTCAAAATAGAGACCAACCGAGTTTATTGTAAAATGAAAAATGGTAAAACTCACGTGAGAAACTCTAAGGATATTAAATCTAAAAGGAGGGTTCTTCCTATTCCAGAATAATTAATAATTACCATAAATTCATGTTTCATTTCAACTTAACTACTCTGAAAGAGGCATACAAAAATATTGATGATAACTCTCTCCAGTCTAGTAATAAAAAGTAATAATACTTTTCCAGATTTAATAATTTAATTAATTAAAATAAATAAAGAATTTAAATAAATTAATATCAATTAATTCTAATAGAAATAAAACATATTAATAAATTACTATCTTTTTCAAATTAAATTGTTCAAAATTCTACGACGAAACGAACCGTGCTAGTAATAAAATATGAAGGTAATTCAATGTACCTCCGAACAGAAGACTTCAAGATCAGGTTACTGGAAGATGCACATTACGTGTTTATGTGTGTAAGCAAATTCAACAAAATATTACGAGTGCTGCAAGAAACCATTTCTCTTTCATTCAATGAAATGACTAATATAAGGTTATTTTCAAGAAAAGACTTGATTAATTCAGTGAAACATTTATTGTCTATTCATCCTGTCAAAAGTATGATTCAATCAGACCAGTATCACCAGTTTGAAAATCTCAAACTATCAAAGACTTAAGTAATTATACTGGATGAAGAAATGTTTGTAATCCTTTCCATGCCAAACACGGATGGCAGTCAATATCAATTGTATGAAATAACCCCTGTACCAACTATTAAGGACTCCAACCGAAAAATACTATTTGCAAGGACCCATTTCTAAATGGTCCAGTATGCCCTGTATAAAGAGTAATCAATTTTATGTATGTATGTACTGCAATATTAAGATAACAAGTTGCAATTTAACAAATACAATTGGATGTGAATATGCTTCAATAAGCAATGACATAAAAATATTCCAACCCATCAATAAAGAACATATTCTGTGCTTTAGCAAGACACCTGAGATAGTTATGCAAACTTGTATCGAGACTCAAGACTATCTACAAATCTCTAGCATAGGGATAACGTTACATAGAAAGCCTGCCAACTATGTCCATAGTTTCCCAATCCTAATTATTCATGATGAACCCTTAATAAATAATAAAATCAATCTTCTCCATTCCTATCTTGATGTAACAAAGTTGAAAATAGATTTGAAACCCATACCTATGACTTATATTACAAGGAAGCAATTCGTATCCATTTATATGATTATTGTACTAACCATAGCATTTGTGATTTTGCTTATACTTAGACAACAATTACGCAACTTGTGTAAATCTGTAAAACTTAGATGTAAGGAAAAGTTAATGATTACTGAGGACAGTAATACCCATCTTAGTGAGGGGGGGGAGACGACGAGTCATGTATCCTGTCTAATGACCCACCTAATATTCGTGAACGGTCTGCACCTTCCACTAATTTTGGGTTTTAAATATCATTTTGTTGTTATTATTATTATCATTTGCTAAAAACGCGAGGAATTGTATTCTGCTATGATTTCCAATATACAGAACACTTCCTCAAGCAATTAGCTGGCCTCCCCTCACCTGGCCTGGTAGAAGCCAAGCTCCAGAGTTTGTCATATCCCCTTAAAAGTAAAGTCTTGTACCTCGCTTCAAGCAAAACATATATTGCTACTTTCTTAACACGGCTCTGATAATCATTCTCAGAAAATCTGAACGTCGCCAAAACAATGACTAGCTTTTTGAGGAAGGTAAGTCCTGCTCCTTCGTCACAGGATTTCTTAGAAGCCAAGGTGCTGCTATTTAGTTACGCCCCTGACATCGCCCCAACAAGCATGTTGTCATTGGTTGCTACTCCCCCTACCACAGTCTTATTTCTTACTGGTTACTAACTAATATATGTAATTTCCTATTGGTGAACTCCATTCGGAAAACCGAAGGACTTCGTGTCGTCTGCCCTCCAAACTAACCTAATATAAAATAGCATGTAAGATCTGCTAGACCTCTCTTCACCAAATTATACAATACAGACTCTTCAACAAGCATTCTAGCCATGTAGATATTGTGTACGCATTGCCAGATGGCAAGCAAGCTAGACTTCACATAAATGTATATATTGTAAAGTACTTGGTATTGGTTAACCAATAAACATCACTTTTCGCCGTCTTCAGTTCTTTGAATATTTAATAACTCAGACGTGAGGAGAATCCGTGAGGACCGAATCAAGTAGATTCTCACTGAAAATCTTGGATAAAAATATAAATTTGATAAGTTGATCATTCTTCGCCTAGACAACTGGCCGGAGATCTTCAAACTTATATCCAGTATTATATTCAGGTGGTGCAAATATATGTTAGCCCCGTGGTGTTGTGGTAACGTGCTTGCCACTTTCTTACACGGAGGTCCCGGGTTCTATTCCCGGATACGTCAGGGATTTTAGAAACTGACGTGAGGGCCGGAACAGCGTGCACTTCACCTCGTTAGGACAATTGAGTAGCCGGTCAATTGAGTAGCTGTCTTACAGTTAGGCTGTGCCTTGGTCAAGAAAACCAAGATTTACGGCCGTGGGGACCCGATGGGCTAACTACGCGTCACTTTGCAAGCTTAATGCCAAATAGCTGAGCAGCGGTTCTTTGGTAGGCCAAGACTCTTCATTGGCGTTGGTGACACGGGGTTTTAACACATTTATAACCCCAGTGAATACATGTTTTAACAGAATTTGTATACTCTCAAAAATTCAAAGTTATGAATTTCTAAATGCAATGAAATGCAATGCTTGTACATCTTGATCATCATCTTCATGTACTTGAGTGTGCGTGGAGTTTCTCCGATAGCCGGTGTTATCATAGTGTCTGTAGAAGTAGTGTGTGTATTCCGAATCGTGGCTAAGATAGTGAAGGAGACGGCCGCGGCTTTTTGTTCTCGCATGGTTTCGTTGAAAAAATGAAAATCCACAGCCTGCTTCCAGTCTCCGACCGGGTCAGGAATGGAATGAATGAAGCCCCTATCTTGCGGCGAGGATATGAACTGTGCCGGCTGCCGAGGCCTGACGCACTCCTCTGGGGCAATGATTAAATGAATGACAGATGAAATGAAATGATAGTGGAGAGTGTTGCTGGAATGAAATTTTGACAGGGAAAACCAGAGTACCCGGAGAAAAACCTGTCTGCCTCCGTTCTGTCCAGCACAGATCTCACATGGAGTGACCGGGATTTGAACCACGGACTCAGCGGTGAGAGGCCGGCGTGCTGCCGCCTAAGCCACGGAGGCTCATGGTTTCGTTAGTTATTATTATTATTACTTTTATCCAGGGGACGTGACGGTGCAGTGGTATTGTTTCTGATCATCTGTTGGAACGGTGAAGAATCGAACTCAATTAACTGTGTAGTAAAATTTCAACCAGAGGAAGCGCATCTGGCTTTAAACCTGCCGCCATAACTGTAACACGCCTGGGTGGATCCAACAGCACAAAAGTAGTCGGGATAATCTGAAAAAAGTTTTATTTTTAATCTCCAGTTTGTAATTATATTAAATGGTTTTTCGAACTAACTTGAAAGAAGTTTTACTCCTTTAGTCTAATGCTGGTTGGTGAAGCATTCTCTCTCTCTCCGTGTTTAAAGATTCTGATCGTGCCATTTAGCACCACCCTTTCTCTACCTATCGCCTTCTCTCTCAATAATCAATCATATGGCGTGGAATTAATTTTCTTAGTATTTATTTCAATGGAATAGCCTCGGAAGATTTGCTATCAATCACACCATAGTATTGAAAAGTAATTTCGAGGGCGGAGGCGTAATACGTAAGACGTTCATCTTAATATCTCCTCACTGACACTGAATATTTAAGAATATGTATTTCCAGAAATTGGTGTAGGTATTGGTAACTCTCTAATTATCTAAGGAACTATATTCGTTGATAAAGATTCTTGTAAAATTATTCTACCTAGAATTAAGCAGAACCACCAGCGTAACCAAGCAGTCGAAGCCTCGATTAACCACTGAACTCGGTAGCGTACATCCTGAATGTGGTTTCATCCCAGGTTTTATCAAACTCCCTCCAGGCAATGCTGGGATGATACCTTATGTCTTGTCCCGGGGCACCTACTGAAATCTTAGACCATGGTAAATACAGTTACACGCACAGCTACAGTACCACACTGACATTGGTTGACAGGCAAAATTATGTTGTTGTTTTTGTTGGCAGCATCGTGGTCATCTACCACGTGTACGTGAGTGAGTGATAATGTTGTGTTTGTAGTACTGTGCACATTTGTAACTGGTTAGGAGCTGGCCGTGGCCTAATTTAGGTCCCAACCCTGTATTCATCTGGAGTGGGAATCAAACCCACGTCTTCTCAGTTGTCTTTTCGAGACGGAGTGTATTCCGTTCCAGGTCTCAACCCAAATAGAATTTCTTGTCAGAACGTACAATCAAAGCTAGGGCTTTTGGGACAACACATTGCTCAGGGAGGAAAGCAAAGACAAACTACTCTACTTAACTCCGCACCTTGCCTTGTATACCTTATAATAACACAGTCTTGTTTTTTAGGGTTCCTATCCTCATAGCCTGGCAGTGACTTTGAGAATCCAAGCACGCTGATAAATTAACAGACGGACGGTTGGAGAATCATCCACAAGTAAGCTTGCATTTAAATGGGGGGGGGGGGGGATACTACTGTCACAAGAGATCATCTACGCTCGTAACGTACAGCACGTCTGTGTTAGAAATTAGTTGTTTTTTCATTAAAATTTCTAAGATATTCTACTAAACGTTGTACGTAACCAGTCTAGAAATGCCATTCTAAATTTTCTGAATCATTGTCTCGACTGTCAATGAACTGAGTTACATAACATTCATCAATAAAATACTCTATCCGTCTTTAATTCTGAGTTAGGTTTTACGAAATGCTTAATTTCGATCAAAACAGTTTAATCATCTTGGAACCAGATCACGCAAATTGTCCACAGTTGAACATTGGTTGTGAACAATAGTATGCTGATAACTGTTTCACTGACCACATGCTGTTGGGAAAGGGAAAGGGGAACTGAACGAATTTGTCAACCTAACTGCACGCAAACTTCCCCTAAGAAAAACACAATTTTGTAGGAAGAAAAGCTCACTCCTTGTTTCATTCCTTCCGTCCTCCTTCCCTCCCTTCCTTCCTGCCTTTCATCCTTCCTCCTTGCCTATTTCGTTTCTTCTTATCTTCCTTCCTTAGTTTCAATAGTTAACAATTAACGCCTCTTTTACAGCCCCTCGTCCCAGGGCATTCAGGGGCCTGGGCTGTAACTGTGCATCTGGGCAACTCTTGGCTGACACGTCCACTTCGTGGGGGCGGAAAACACTGAATTACAGCGGCTGATTGCAGTCAGAGACCGAGACGGGGCGGTATATGCCCGAGCTAGCAGGTCTTGAACTCCAGAGACAAGTCGACGGGATTGTCCACATAGGAGAAGGGAGATAACCCAGTAAAAATCTATTAAGTCCAGGGACTATGAGGAGGCAGCCCGTCCTCTGGACTAAGGCGCAGTGGGCCAACAACTCACCAGCCCGACAATCCAAAGTTAAAAGAAATCAAAAGGAGAACACCGGCCTGATTAAATCGTTGACGACTATGCGAGGAAAAAGGATAATGGGAGCAGTGGAGGAGAGAGGAATGGAATGGAGGAAAGCAAAACAGCTGAGCGGAGACAGGAAGGCTTGGCGCTCCTTTTGTAAAACCTCGACACCGGCGGGCAGAAGAGGATTGGACTGTCTCTTTTACAAGGGCTAATTCAAGGAATCAACATTTCTGAATTAGAATGTAATTTCCACAGAGTTAGAACAGTATTCTTGGTTATAGCAACTCGGCATAGTTAAGTCACTCACAGTGAGTTGCTATTACTTCATTTAGCTTCGGCATGCAAGCTACCCTCTGGGTGTCAAATTACAAAGCTTGCACCCGGCACCCGAGGCCATACGATATTATTATTATTATTATTATTACTTCATTTAGCGGCTTGGACAACGTGGATATTTTAGTCCTGTGTAGTTGAGTGTGTGAAGAATTTGTCTGACTACATCTGTTATTCTGATAAAGATAGCTTTGAACCCAATTTCAGCGTTGCCTTTTTGACAACATTGATATTGTAACTTTCAGTTGGTCAACGCAAAATAGTTTTCAATATTCCACAACAATATGTATTTGTATATCTTATTCATATGTAATTTATTTCAGGTCATATTTTCACATATTCCAGTAAATTTTTTTTAGTCGATTTTACCCTCCGAGTTGGTTTTTCCCACGTACTCAGCGAGGGATCCTACCACTACCGCCGCTACGGGCAGTGTCCTGGAGTTTGGAACATCTGGTCGGGGGGATACAACTGGGGAGATGGGATCAGCTTCTCGCCCAGGCGGCCTCACCTGCAAAGCGAACAGGGGCCTCATGAGGGATGGGAAGGGAGGGGAAGACTGGGAGGGATAGTCAAGGAAGAGGGAAGGAGGCGGCCGTGGCCTTACAGGAGGTACCATCCTGGCATTTACCCGAAGACGAAGTGGGAAACCACGGAAAACCACTTCGAGGATGGCTGAGGTGGCAATCGAACCCCCTCTACTCATTTGGACCACCCTTGGCTGAGTAGACCTCGTTCCACTCCTCATACCACTTTTCAAATTTCGTGGCAGAGCCGGGAATCGAAACCAGGACCTCCGGGGTGGCAGTTAACCACGCTGACCACTACGCAACGGAGGCGACAATTATATTCCAGTAATTGGAATTATTTTGTGTTGGCCGACTGAAGGTTCCAATATGAATTGTATTATTCTGTGTATTCATTATTGAGGCGATGATTGGTATGGGGGTGGCCTTGGCCTTAATTTAGGAACCATCTCGGCATTTGCGTGAAATAGAAATGGGAAACCACAGAAAACCACTTCTAAGATGGCCGAGGTAGAGTCGGATCCACCCTCTTCCCAGTTTTGCCATAAGAGGTTGAGTGTACCCCGTTCCAGCCCTCAGACCAGAATTAAATTCCTTGGCAGGGCTGGAAATCAAACCAGGA
This sequence comes from Meconema thalassinum, assembly GCA_946902985.2. Taxonomy (NCBI): domain Eukaryota; kingdom Metazoa; phylum Arthropoda; class Insecta; order Orthoptera; family Tettigoniidae; genus Meconema; species Meconema thalassinum. Next base: position 488,100,547 of record OX336389.2, on the reverse strand, counting down.
CTTCCGGGATGACAGCCATGAATGCTAGCCACTACACCAAGAAGTAGTCTCACTCACAGTGAGTGCTCTACTGGTGGTTTGGTGAAGAGTTACTTCAAGCCCAAAAAATCCATGAAACAAGAAGAAGAAGAAGTGCTGTAGCTTCTCTTCAATCGGAAGTCTTAATAAATACTAGTTACACCCGGCACACCACAGCATTTCTTGGGCAGTGTATGGAAACACCTCAGTAAGACCACAAACCTCTGCTGCTACTCGAGTCCATTGATACTACCGTCACCTAGCTCAGTCACTGAGTACCAATAATATCACTGATAAGAGGGCGTGGTGGCACAGTGGTCTAGCTGTTTGCCTCTCACCAAGGCGGACTGAGTTCGATTCCCAGTCAATGTATGTGAGATTTTCGAAGTGAAATGCCATGTCGTGTGGTTCGGATACGAAGTAAAATGGAGGTCCCGTGGCTCATGATCTCGAGATTAACAGTCACGATAAACTACAAGCTCCCTTCCATATATCACTGATAAACATGTATTTCTTACGAAAAATGCTATTCTAGTGAAATTTCAAAGCTGTATTCTACCAGGTGTAGATTTTTATTGACAGCGAATACGAAGGATCTTTAAAAATAAAGAAAGCTTAACAATTCAACTTTTGTATTAATAGACGCACTGCCTTCCAGTCCTCCTTCCTTACAGTCAGGCATTATGTAACCACGTTGTCAGTATGCGCATTTTGTACCGTTTGACTGCAATGTTTCAAACGGGATATGATCAGTTAAGTGGGTGGAACACTATCACAAGGGTACTCCACATGACTACTCAATTCGAGCTGCAATCAATAAAGTGGTAGCACACATGATCTCTGATTAAAGTGAAATTGAATCAGACGTTATCAACGCACCTCATCCTCCGCCTCAAAATGTTTCTCTGTGGCAAGCGCTTCGGCACCGATGATAAAGTGAGAACAGCTTTCTTCATTGGTGTTAGACTTCTACAGTATGGGACAGGCATATACAAAAGCTCAACTTACGCTACGACAGATGTTTGAACAAACACGAGAACTATTGCTATGTACAGAAAAGATACAGGCATATAGAATCTGATAGAAAGTAAATTATAAGCAAAATGTTTGGTTATTTAGATTTTATTGCTAAGTGGACCTCACTTATAACATCCCTACCGGGTGAGTTAGCCGAGGTCGTTACGGCATGACTAATGGCAGTCGCTCACATCCGGGAGGCGAGGAGGTTCGAATCCCCCCGCCGGCAACCTTGAAGATGGTCTTCTGTGGTTTCCCATCTTCCTTCCAGGCAAATGCCGGGGTTGGTCCCTAACTATAGGCCACAGCCGCTACCTTCCAACTCCTCGCCCTTCCCTTCCAACTTTCCTCCCCAATGGTACTTGTAGCTCACCCACTGGGTGTCCGTCTCGAAGCAGCTACAAAACTGGTGAGTCGAACATGTCCTCGGACACTCCCGGCACTAAAAGCCATACGCTAAAAAAAAATATCATCCCTCATATTTCTGTTGATATTTTACACGCTGTAGCAAAGCTCAGCGACAGACCATGGGGCTACCTTGGTACCATAGGTATTTAGTACAAGATTAAAGTGATATTTATGTGTTAACATTTTTATAAAGTAGTGTGAATGTTGCAATGAATCAACTGTAGATTTCTATAATAGAAAAGAAATTCCATGAATGGAATGTCAGTTTACTGCCTGACTATCCCTGTAAAATACAAAGAAACGTCTCATAACAAAAATACTCCAGAAAAAAATATGGAGACCACACGTGTTCGGTAACTGTAATTAAATATAATTATTCCATACAATGTGGTACTTGAATATCGTAACGCATGTAAACCATCCAAAAGTAATTTTAATTTCTCCACGAAACATATCTGTAGATATACACTACTTCAGTTGTTCCAACAAAAGAAGTCTCACTTTGTAAACAACGTATTATACTTCCCATAGGCTACTTACTTAATCACTGCTACATTTTTTTACAGGGAGGCTGCGTGGCGCAGTTGGTAGAGGTGCTTAGTTTCTAACTGAAAGGTAGTGGGTTCGATCCCACCCAGGTAGTGTATTTTAGAAACAAAACTACCACTTTCGGAAATGCCTTCACTCATCCTACACCAGAAATGAGTACTGGGGCAATTCCTGGGAGCAAGGACGGCCGAGCGTGGACCTCACAATTCCATCCCATCTAGTGCCGATGTCACAAAAAGTGGAAGCTTCTACCTTCCACTACTCCCAGGATCTCAATGGCCTGTATGGAGTTGGCTTTGCTTTTGCTTTGCTTTTGCTTTGCTTTTTAGCCTACTTTCGATTTTTGCAAAAAATGAAAGTAGACTTATGAGATCACGACAGAGCCAAACATTGTGTGTCTGGCTGTGTATGAGTGTGTGTGTACGCTGCATGTCTGTCCCCCCTAATCAATTCGAACACGGTGAAACCGAATTGATCGAAATTTGGTACAGAGGTAGCACTAGCAAAGGGCACTTCAGTGACATGTTTTATATCGCCGCCAACTTGACGGAAACGTAATGGCGGCCACCCAAATGTTAAAAGCTTAAATCAAATTACCACCAACCTAATAATATGATCTCTACCAAATTTTGCAACAACATACCTCTTAGTGAGAAGCGTCCTTTGACCAAGCTACAAGGGCATCAGTCCAATAGTTTGCAGATGGTGGCCATTTGTCTGTGCAAATCGATTCCCCATATCAATTCAAATACGGTGAAACCGAATTGAACGAAATTCGGTACAGAGGTAGCAATAGCAAAGGGCACCTCAGTGTCATGTTTTATATCGTCGCCATCTTGACGGACACGTAATGGCAGCCACCCAAATGTTAAAAGCTTAGAGGAAATTATGACCAAACTAATCATCGGATCTCTACCAAATGTTGCAACAACATACCCTCACGTGGGAATCATATTTTGACCGAACGACAAGGTCATGAGCCCAATAGCTTGAAGATGGCGGCCATGTATGTGTGCAAATCGTTTCCCCCATCAATTCAAACACGGTAAAGCCGAATTGAGCGAAATTTGGTACAGAGGTAGCACTAGCATGTTGGACCTCAGTGTCATGATTTATATTGCCGCCATCTAGGCGGAAACGTAATGGCGGGCACCCCAATGTTGAAAGCTTAAATCAAATTACTACCAACCTAATCATCTGATCTCTACCAAATTTTACAATGACATACCCTTTAGTGGGAAGCATCTTTTGACCAAATTACAAAGTCATCGACCCAATAGTTTGCAGATAGCGGCCATGTATGTGTGCAAATCGAATCCCCATATCAATTCAAACAGGGTGAAACCGAATTGAACAAAATTTGGTACAGAGGAAGTACTAGCAAAGGGCATCTCAGTGTCATGTTTTATATCGCCACCATCTTGACGGACACGTAATGGCGGCCACCCAAATGTTAAAGGCTTAAAGCAAATTACGACCAACCTAATCATCTGATCTCTACTAAAATTTGCAACAGCATATCTTTTGTACGAAGCATATTTTGATCAAACTACAAGGTCATCAGAACAATTGTTTGCAGATGGCGGCCATGTATGTGTGCAAATCGATTCCCCCTATCAATTCAAACACAACTGAACCAAAATCGAACCCCCTTTGGTACAGAGGTAGCACTAGGAAACGGCAACTCAGTGTCATGTTACCGGGTGAGCTAGCCGTGGTTGTTACGGCGTGACTGCAAGCAGTAGTTCACATCCAGGAGGCGAGGAGGTTCGAATCCCCCCCGCCGGCAACCTTGAAGATGGTTTTCTGTGGTTTCCCATCTTCCTTCCATGCAACTGCCGGGGTTGGTCCCTAACTATAGGCCACAGCCGCTACCTTCCAAATCCTAGTCCTTATATTCACACTTTCCTCCCCAGACAACACTCCACACGCGACGGTACTTGTAGCTCACCCCATGGGTGTCAGCATAGAAGCAGCTACAAACTCTGGCGAGCCGAACATGTCCTCGGACACTCCCGGCTCTAATAGCCATTCGCTGAAAAAAGTGTCATGTTGTATAATTGCCGCCATCATAACTAAAGAGGAATGGCGCCCACGCAAATGTTCTGAGCTAAAATCAAATTACGAATAACCTAATCATCCAATCTCTACCAAATATTGCAACAATATACCTTAATGTGGGAAGCGCCTTTTTTTTAACTACAAGGTCATCAGCCAAATAGTTTCAAGGTGGTGGGTGTATGAATCATGTATTAGAGCATAATCGTAACTTATGATTAAACAAGGCCTGGCCTCAACAATTCAGTTATCCTAAATAGGGAGGTATAATCGGTCCTCAAAGAGGTGTCCGGTAAGATATTAGCATCTTATGATAGAATATGAAACCGTAGATGTGACTAACAGGTCAGGCTTACCGAGCCATATCGTTGTGGGCACGTGCCGTCCCGGTGTCAACATGGGCGCTATTTTTGTTCGTAAATACATATATTTCCGTAACTTCCTAAGTTTATATCCTTTTAGGAATGCACTGAACAAAATAACACATATTTAGTGTCAAATGGTTTATAGGAACGCCAGAAAACGCTAATGAAATCGTTGATTTCAACACAAAATATGTTACAGTTATACTAAACCAGTTGTTTATCAAGTATTATCGTAGGGCATCCGTGGCGTAATGGTAGTGACTTGGGTTCTTAGTCTGGGGGTTCGTGGATCAAATCAATGCAGGTTTAAATTTATTTATTTCGTTCTTTTTGGCATTCATTGATTTATAACTACTCACAATCTATAATGTACTGTAGTGTGTATTTGCAATCTAAAATATTATTATATATGCTTATAACACCACATATTTCAACACTCGAATACCGCGATTAATATTCGTTGAACTTGATCCGTGGTAGAGACTATTGTTGTTGTTTTTGTAGTTGATTCTTTAGGGGTTTTGCGGCATCATGGTCTTGTAGCCCCGTTCACTTGGGTGTGTATAGAAGTTGTCTGATAACCTGTGTCGCTGTGATGTCTGTATGCTTACTAGTGTGTGTACTTTTATACGAGGAAGGGTTTGGGTAGGTAGCTGTTGTTGTTGTTGTTTCATATGAGATGCATGGACATCATGGTCATTTAGCCCCGTGTACATGGGTGAGTGTTGAATTTTGTCTTAAAACCTGTGTTATTGTGATGGTTGTATTAGTGTGTGTATTATAATTCAGGTGAGGATTCAATCAATCAACGTTTAATATCGGTATAGCACGTTGTATTTCAACAAGCTACTATAACCAACATTCAATTATACTCCTTGAGAAGGACGAAGAGTTATTACTATACCCATGCATTTAGGAGAAAGTAGACTATATGTTCAATACTGAACATCTTGTTAATTATTATTTTTATTGTGCATTCCTAACCTTATACATGGGGTTGGGCATAAGTGAGATGAATCTGTGTGTAGCGAAAGTCTTTTATGACCGAATGAACTTGCCGCTGTTGTTGTTGATTCATTAGGGGCTTGTAACATTGTTGTCATTTAACCCCTCGGTCTTTTAGGATGTAGCGTTCTCGGTGTCTCTCTTCAGATCAAAGTGCGAAGCGGTGGAAAACTATTCAAGGGTGGATAACGATGGGATTCCAACTGATTCTTCGTCTGAGTCTTGGTATAGTCTAATATTTAGGGCTCTGCGCGTTAACACACGTAACTAAGCTAGTTGGCACAGGTTATTATATGAAAATATATTACATGGAATAGAACCTTTAAAACTGAATGCACTACATTTTTAAAGACACTAAAAATCAAAATAAAAGGTTGAAACTAATTACAATTTACTTTCCATGCTACGATTCATCTGAGTTTGCATAATGAATGTTGCTCTAATCCCCTGCCATTTGCAAACGTTTTTCATTGTTCTGCACTGAAGCACGTTATATGCAGCTTCCACAGAGCAATGCGATGTTTACATCAAAATGCATAACCGTGGTTGACATGCCCAATTGGCAAAAATATGAATTTCCATTAGGTGCCACTGTGTGGTACAGTTGTGAGTGGGGAGGGAGGCACCCCTCCCCCCACATATCATCGAAGCCAATCAATGCACATCTAGCATCTGTTTAATAATACACGTGTTATATAACACGCCCTAATTAGTTGCTATTTGCTTCTCTTGATGACAACGTACCACAAAAAGTCATCTCGCAGACATCGATTCTACAGCTACACATAATTATAGACGAGTCTTTCCGTCTCGTAATATCGGGGAAGGGATTTTAATCGGAAACATATTGTGTTCAATGAACCCACAGGCCACACAGCAATCTGTCAAAAGCAGCTGACTGCCGTGTTGTGTTGTCATCATAGGCGACGGTGATGAATACTCTAGCTTGATGCAGAAAACTAAAATGGGCTTTCGGGATTGAACCTCCTGATGGAGTCACCTCACCACACTTCAATACCATTAGTCCTCCAGTGTCTACCAATCCCTTTATTGACTATTGTCTGTATTCCAACAGAAGCCACAGTAGAACGTAATATGCGAACAGCGTGCAAATAACATGTATCTACAGGGTATTTCCGAAATAGTGATACAGACTTTTGAGAGTTGCTGGCGGTGAGCACCAAGAATCAATTTGAGACCAGGAACATTTGTTCGCAAACGCCTCCGTCATCTGTTAGACGCCAGAATGAGTGTGGGATACCTCGGAACGTGTGGTACAACACATTTAGTTTTTTTCTGTATCGATGTAAAAAGAAGTGTATTTACTTTAGTATTAAAAATCGATATGGTCATTCACTTACAAGCAACGGCACTTACGTCCCAAAAATATACAAAGGATACAGTCGACAATGGATATTACTTGGATCTATTTCCTTACGCTCCATATGTGCGGGATTCCTTATTTTGGCCATTATTGTTTAGCCTGTTATTTTACTTTTATAAGCTGATTTCATCGTGCCATTCCGCCAGTATATCGTCCCTTAACGTGCAATATCTCGTATCCCACACTACCTTTCTTTTCCGATAGTCCCCTTATGATTGGTCACACCTCCAGCCATATGTAGATGTGCCGTCCAACAGAATAATTCACGTTAGGTTCATTTCCCTGTGCAGCCGCAGAAAGAACAAGTAGTTCCTTGAAGAACTAAATAGCCTATTTTCATATATCCCACTGGTCTTTTCCATTAAATCTCTCCTGCCTATTAAAAGGAATTTCCATGAGATAAACCAAATAGCTTTTGTTTCACAACCATGTCTTCACCAACACCATTTCAATGAGAAGTTGTATGTTAGAATAAATAGCTTTCAATATCGGTGACTAAGACTCCTCCCGCGAGATGGCATCTTTCTGAGACCAGCCACAGGAGTTAAATTTTAGAAAAGTCAAATGCACGGCTTCTATGATTTAGGAAAAGTAAGATAGAGAATTTAGTGCTATTACATAATGATTGTTATCACAGCCCATCATACGAATCATCTTTTCAATCGCCAGAATAATGCACGAGAAATAAAAATAAGTTTTTAAAATTTTGATGTCATCTGGAATTTTTGAAAACAATTGATGTCTCTACACTGTACCCGTTCGTCCTGGGGATGCGATGACCCATCTGCTATAACATCGCATTCCTGGAGTTCCGGGACAGAGCGGAGTTAAATGAACCTCTAGTCAAATAAGGAATGTGTCGGAAATTCAGCTGAGTTATCGAAAAAGCAGTGGGTATCACGAGACAAAGTATCTCTAGGGTCGTTACGGGCTTAAGTTTAATAGAAATAATGCAAATATAAATGGGCGCCATCAACTGAATTCCTAGCAAACCACTTCCTTTCCGGATAAGCCTTACTCAAGACAAGGAAAGAAAAGGAAACATCACACCATCATCAGATCACAACTAAGATAAAAACAAATTTATTTTACTTTGATAGTCAGACAGACATTTTAAATATAACTCCTACCTGAGAGTATGGTCGAATGCCAACGTTAAATTGTCATTGTCCAAAAATCGCACCATCTCTTTTCTAATCCAAAATTATTTCATCCACATAACAAGAAAAATCTCTAAAGTTCTCTTGGGTTCTCAGGATCACTGTAGCACTATGTCTTTCGTCACTGACATTTGTGAAACCTGAGACCTAATTTCTCTTTAATTTAACATCATAAATGTGGATTTGTAAAAAGTTATTAATCTGTCTAAACATACACATATTATAATCACATATATTAAATATCAAGTATTTTATGGCTTGCATGGCATAATTTGAATGTTGAACATGTTAGTCAAATGCTCCTAAACATCGAATAATTAATTTACACTATTTACATTGTCATTAACAATTACTTATCTGTGAATTACAGAAAATTCATGACTCATTGGTCATCGTTATCGTCATCATCAAAATTAAATATTTCTCACATTAATTCTCACTTCAAAATTCTACATATTCCTGTCAGAATCCTTAATTCATCACCATTACATCATTTAAATCTTCAACTCAAGTTGCAATCCCTTCAAATTATTTCTCAATTAAATTTATTTAATTCCATGTAAATTCATTAGTCATCAGCTTCTTTAGTTAATTATCACCTTCTAATTCTGTTATTCATCGTCATTACAATCGTCTATTAATTTATTTCAATCAGTTTAATTTATCCAATCTTTAATTCATCCATCTATTTAATTCATTGATTTATTCCAAAATTTAATTTATCAACTTATTTAAATTTCAATCATCTGGTTATTTAGTTTTTCATTATTTCATCTAGTCATTCTGATTTTTATTTCATTAGGTCAGATCGTTAATATGCTTAAATCTCAGATTATTATTTCATTAATTATTATTTTCAGAAAATCTTGTATTATCAACTTTATTTATTTGTTTAATTTCCTAACAAATTGTTTAACATGGTTTATAGAACGTTGTCTTACAGTTTTATCACTTCCAAGTTATATCTCGTATTTAATTTATCATGCCAAAAAATATTATTGCCTCCACGACATCACGTTGGATCTAACTATCCATAACGACATTACATTTCCTCAATACTTCAAATATCACATTTGAATACAATAATTATTCCACAAAACTCCATAAATATTCAGCACATACAGCATGAATCTCAACAAATACGCTAGACTGGGTACGACGACCTCATGTCTGCTTCAAAATACATTATCAACGTTGCAACTATCACATGGCAACTTCCACAAAATGCCTATCACAACCTCCACTTAACCATGTTGCATGATCTACAAAAAATATATAACTGGCTTCAAATTATCAACGCACACAATCTCCAATAACTGTAATTACTCTGATCACATCTAGACAACTTCTTAAACAATTGGAAAAATATTTTACCTTAGTAATTTAAGATCTGCTTTCAAATAGCATAAATTCTCTTACAATTTTCATAACTCACATCACAGAAAAACAACAATGTGCTATAATCTCTCATATCAAAATCTGCAATACTGATCTGCCTTAAAATAATTCTGACCATTAATGATTAATCCTACAAGATTCAATTACTTTAAATCCTTCTCAAAGGTATCAAACACAATTATAAAACTCATCAAAAGCATCAGCTGTACCAGCTGTTAAACTGAAATTTCTCTCAAAAGAGTATAGCAACAAAATATTGGATTGGCAAACAAGAATTACTAAATGCAATCCTGTTGACATTTATCGTTACTTTATTTAACAAAATTTCGACTGATATGTGACTAGTAGTTCCTTGTTTGATTCACTTACAATCTCGTGTACACTCGGATGATAAAAATGAGTCCCTCAATGGCGAGTAAGATGTGTAACCGCCGTACAGTCGTATAAATACGAAAGACCTCGCCCCGTCGACTTGGATGATAGTGCCCTGAACGATGGGTAAGATGAGTAGCCACCATACAATCGTATAAATACGAAAGACCCCATCTCGTAGACTATATGAGTGAATGTATCAGATAGGAATCAACAAGTTTCTAGTTGTCATTGAACCCTTATTGATCTTCGATAAATAAGTATTCATATTTATTATTATTATTACTACGGCCCAGGCAGCACATAAGGAAGTCGACTTGGATATTAGGGAGGCCAGCATTTCGTAATGGTTGCAACAGAAGCTGAGTTGGTAGCTATTCCTGGGGGACGGCCAGAATTAGTCGAGTTCAAGGCCAAATTGTGCAACTACTGTACCAAAATTGGAGACATAAAGGAAGAATCACGAGGTCCTCTCAACGAACATACGATTGAATCAGCCAATCGCAAGAGACCAAGCCGTGACCACGAGGTGGACGGCGTCAGTAGTAAAAAGCGCGCGGAAGTGTGTATCTAAGGAACCGCCGAACGGATTAATCTCCGCTCGAGTAATTTGAGACGTTGGATTCATTTGGAGAAGAATGACACTAGCCCCATCTTTGTGAGACAAAAACTCTGGAAGTTTTTATCCGACTCCGCCCCACTCCTCCGCCCTTGTCAGTTTCTCATAAATAGTCTGGCCTGACGCCAATCGAAGTACTATTCTTGTGGAGCCTTCAGAGGCATACTCCACGCCAGTTTGAGGTGTGATTTTGACGCTCGAATTTATCTAAGTACTTATTGTGTGGAGCCTTCAGAGGCATACTCCACGCCAGTTTGAAGTGTGATTTTGACGCTCGAATTTATCGAAGTACTATTCTTGTGGAGCCTTCAGAGGTATACTCCACGCCAGTTCGAAATGTGATTTTTACGCTCTAAAATCAGTGAAGCTAATTTCATTTTCTGAGCTCTGGGAAGCTAAAGTCGCAGCGTTTGCAATATCGAATTTTAAAAGCTATAATACATTTTGTTCTAAAATCAACTAAATTGTGTGATCTAAATATTTCACGCCAGAGCGTGATAAACTGTAACATTCTTTTAAAGACGACGAGTTCACTTTAAGGGGGAAGTATCGTGTCACCCTCATTAGCGCTTACCAGAACCGAAGTCCATAAGACGGGACGGAAATACCAGACGAGATAGCGACTGCGAGTGCAGCCAGGATTTTGAACTTGTTAACGAGCCAGTGGCGCGGACTCGAGATGTATATTTTATGTATAAATTGTGTGTATTGTATGTGTTTTTATAGTGCGTATGTGCGATATAATTAGGGCCAGTCTTCGCTATTAATCGCTGTAGGACAATCGTGGGTGAACTGAGTAGCCTGCAAGCGATTATAGATAGGCAAATATTTAACATTGAACTTTTCTGCCAAGGAGTCGAGACCAAGATGATCAGCACGTGGTTTGAAGTTGGGATGAGCTTCAAGAAATCAACGCAGACGACTACTATGGAGTGCTAAATTGTCCATAGGGCAATGGGTTGAGGAGGATGTCCTTAGTCCTACATGCAGAAGCGGTGATGTACTAAAATTGGATTATTTCAATTATGTAGTTAGATTTGGCCGGGGAACTTTGTAAATAGTCATGTTTTTCTTTCTTGTTTTTTTTAGCTGTTTTTCTTGTACCGACACTATATGTTTAAATGTCCGTTGGCGCGTGGCCAATGTGTTTGTTGATATTTTGATTTTTCTTGAGTCATGTGTAATGTACGCGGCGTGCGTGCGTGATTTTATCCTTGCAAATGCGGAACCCGTTACATTCGATAAATGGTGCTTTATTAACGTTAATATTTTTAAAAATAGGAATGGGAGGAAATGATTGTAAAACATTTTGCTGAACAGGTTATTATTCATGTTAGGGTAGCCGAGTGCACCAACTTAAAAGTAATTGTAGAACACCTTCGTTCTAATTTTGATAGATTTTTCTTGAGTCCTTTTCAGGTGACTAGTCACGGCATAGAACGATGGCGCCAGCATGTGGATATTATTTGTGTCTTTTATTTCAGGGTCTGTCACAACCCATACGTGTGATTAAGTGTGTGTTGATGTGTCTAGTGTGTGTTGATTCTACGTGAGGAGGGGGTAGTTGTCCTACCGCCCTTATATATTTTTGCTGCTGTTGTATTTTTAGATGGAAAGACAGAGTGCTCTTGGGAGACTGCTGATTCTTGTCCATATTGTTTTTCTGACACACACGTATTATTGTGCTTTGGGGCACATTTCTTCGAGGTTCGACCCCATGTTCTGGGAGGTCGAGGTTATTGACACGTGGGTTGACAGACATGCAGAGTTCCACAAACCGCCCGTTTTGCCTGTGACTTATTTTGATAGGCAGTCCTTTTGTCCGACTGAACCCTGTAAGCTTTCATGTAGCAAACCTGTTCATTGTGATGGCTAATTTTTTAAGCCATAATTAATTGGGGAGTTCGCCATGTGTGTAACGGATTGTTGTACCTTGTATGGATAAGAATATTGTGATTAACGTAAATGTTGGCTGTTTGCCTATTGCTTTGTTGATGACTCGATTTCATGTAATTCTTTTGTTTGTCACACCCGTTTGGTGTAATGGTAGAGTATTTGTAAATTGTGACAGCGGTCATTTGAGTATTTTTCTATTGGTCACGTGTTAATGTACTTGTGTTGATTTGTGTGAGAAGTCCTAGGTTTTTAGGCAGTAAATGTTGCTACGGCAATTTAAGTCCAATTTCACACGGAAATTTTGTGTTTGTTTATAGTAGATTTAGGAAGTGTCGGTTTAATTTAAGTATTGTAGTTGTGTTCCCTTGTGTCGGTCTAGCTCTAGGAAATGCGGATTCGTTGTTTGAAGGGTCATTCTGGATGATAACGAATCACGCATTCAAAGTACACATCGTGATGCATGTAGAACGGCGTACGCACTTATATGGTCATATTTTTTGTATCTTTATTTAAGGACACTTGGTCCAGGTAATTAATCTCTCCAGAGATATCGCCTAAGTTGTTGGCATTTTTATAAAGCGGGAGTCAGTTGGGAGTTTTTGTTGTTAATTGTTTATGTAAATATGGTGATTTGTTATTAAATTCAGTTGTTTTAACCCTGACTTCACTCTTTCCTGCATGTTATTTTGTTATATGTTACCCTGCAAGTTAATGAAGCGCCCTGACAGCAACTTACGAATATGACCTGTTACCCCCCGAATCTGAGTCTCATATGCTTCTTTGCAAGGGTTCATAAAACAAAAATGGCTGCCCAAGTGGGGATTGTTGTTGTTGTTGCTTCGCTGATCTCATATTTATTTCGTTGAGAAATGATGCCAGGTCAAGCGGACATGTAAATTCAGTAAATGGAGGCGATGTTGTACCGCCATGTGCATTAGTAAAATCACTGAGTTCCTAAAGTTAGAAATATTGAACAAGGTTAGAATTTGATTTGGTATTTGTTATAAACTTGTTCTGGCGCCCACATTAAAATTAGAAATTTGCATTATTGATGAACTCAGTCAAAGCAGGAAGATGTTGCCTTATATTTGACATTTAATTGACTTCGGTTAATTGGTGTTTCGTAAATTCTGTTGGTTAGGAATTTAAAAGCAGATCACTAGGGGTTATTTTGTTGTTTGGGAATAAGTGTCATTGTATTCAGTAAATTTTGTTACTGAAATTTTCATTAAATTAGAGCCAGTAATATTTAAATGTGTGACATGTATGTGCGTATAGGGCTGAAACCTTAGCCCATAACCCTGTTTTTCTCTGAATATATTTGTGTGTGTGAAATGGCGATTGTTGATGAGATAAAGGTATTGTTAGAGCAGATGTCGATCCAAATGTCCGCGAAAACGGAGGAACAATTAGAACAGATGTCCGCGAAAACGGAGGAACAATTAGAGCAGATGTCCGCGAAAACGGAAGAACAATTAGTGCAGATGTCCGTAAAGACGGAAGAACAATTAAAAGAACAATTAGAAGCTCAGCGTGAGCATAGTGAAAAACAATTACTTGATATGAGCGGTAACATTTCGGTCCAGTTAGAAGTCCAGAAATTAGACACTGACAAACAATTCAATGAACTAAACCACAAATTGTCACAACAGGCGGTAACACAAACCGAACAGTTAGGAAAAATCACAAAGGATATTAATCAGAGCGTTCAAAAAGTAGAGAAACTGGCAGGCGAGGTTGCGGAAAACAACATCAAACAGTTAGGCGAAATGAAGAAATTGGAGGCGAAATTTGATAACAAATTAGTACAATTTGACGAGATGGTGGCAGATAAACTCAAGCAGATAGAGGCAGCATGTGTCAGTAACACCGCGGGAGTGAAGAAGACCCAAGAGAAACTACAGCAGCAAATTAATTCGGTAGATAACAACGTGCTGGAATTAATAAAGGAAATAGATAAAGTCGAAGTTAAGGCTGAAACCGAGCGGATACACTTGCGGGAAAATTTAGAGGAGCAATTAGGCAGAACACAAGAGATCATAAGAAAAGAGATGGAAGGCCAGCTAATAAACACACAAGAGGTCATAAGACAAGAATTAGGGGAGCAGCTCGTCAAAACTCAGGATAATTTGGAAGGTCAGCTAATAAAAACGCAAGAGGCTATAAGAGAAGAGGTGGGGGAACAACTAGTGAAAACGCAGGAACGGATAAGTGAAGAGCTAGAGAAAAATCAGGAGAGGAACGAGGAGAAAATAAATAGCTTAAAAAGTAGGATCCGGCGAGATTGGGACCAGCAGGCTCATGCGAATAAGGAAGACAGGCTGGCAGTTTTAAAGCGAATGCAGGCACTGGAGGAAAATATGAAGTCGAAATTACAGGAACATTCAGAATTAATCATAAAAAACGAGATTAGATCGTTTGAGAATGCGACATTATTTTCAAACGAAAATATTCCGGAAAAGCAAACAAGTATTGGAAGTCCGGCAGGTTCGAAGTTGGCTGAGGTCACGAGTCGGGGTCAAAGTCCCAGACTAACGACTAATGCATTCCAGCAGTACAGGGGGGAGACTTCAACTCCGCAACCGAACTTGGCACCAGCCCAAGTCATCCAAGTCATTCGGGGTAATGATTTTAAGCCCGATAAGTTTAAAGAACATTCAGGAACCACTCCCAAAGCATTTCTACGGCAATTAACTGACTACTTTAATGACCAACACATCGGCCCGGAGAAACAATTAAGACTGGTGGAGAAATTTTTAGAAGGACCTAGCCTGACCTGGTTTTTAAGTTTCAAGTACACGTTTACAGACATGACTCAATTCCGCGAGGCGTTTTTGAAGAAGTTTTGGAGTCCTTCGTTACAGCAAGGGTTAAGAATGGACCTGTACACGCGCAAATACCACAGTACACATCCAACCCGTTTTTCAGAATTCTTCAGTCAGCAATTGGTAAAATTCAGGGATTTTGATGACCCGCCTAGCGAGCCGAATATGGTTCTAACCATCGGAAAACAACTCCCAATGCATATCCAACAATTATTAGTCGCAGGAAATATTCAGACCGCAGTCCAAGCCGAAGAATTACTCAGACACTTAGATGAGACGAGTATGGTAAGCCCACAGACAGGAAGAAGGAATTTGGAATGTGTCAACACGGCAGAGGTAGTTCAGGGACTCCAAAATAACCACGGCCAGGGGAACCAAAGTAAGACACAGTCCACAGGGACACAGTTCACGCCAAGAAGACAAGATTTTGACGGCCGAAACCAGTTCCATAACAACAATCAGAATTATCAGAATAACCGCGGGAGATATCATCAGAATAACCAAAATCAAAATAATCAGTGGACGTACCAGCGGGAATACACGAATTGGAGGGGAAACCAGAGACAAGGTAGACCTTACCAAAGAAATGGAGATGGTAGATGGAGTAACGGCAGGGACTATCGCCAAGAAAACAGAGGAGATTATAGGAATAACTGGGACGAACGATATATTGAATCCCGTAAATACTTGGATCAATTAAGTAATGAAGAAGCGGAGAAGGAGAAGTGGGGGCGTGCCATGGCGAACAGACAGAGCCCAGACAACCATCAAGGAGAAGGAGCAGAGAGTTTACTGAGGCAACAGGAGCGACAGAATGATAACCGGCGAAACACATCTAATGGGGCCCGGGATAAAAAAAAACCAAATGAACTGAAAGGAGACAGGCTAAAAACGGAGATCGCTAGGGAGCAAGAAGAGATGATAGTGGCCAATATAGAAGAGTGGGTAGCATTCCCAGACGACTGACTGGAGGAAGTGGTGAAGAACCGTGAAAACGTTATCAGACAGCTACCAATTATTTACGCGCATATTGGAGGTATGAGGATGAGATGTTTGATTGATACAGGTAGCCAGGTGAGCTTAGTCACTGAAATTTTGATAAAAGAAATAGCAAGAAAACAGACTGTTCCTATTATGCCGGTACCGCTAATGAAAGTCAGAGGTGTCATTCCTGACAAAACTATGAATTGTAAACAGCAAGCATTTCTAGATCTGGAAATATTGAACCATACTTTTTCACAAACATTCATTGTTATTCCAAAGATGAACTACAATATAATTTTAGGAGCCAACTTCATCTGCGATTTTCATGCTGTAATTGATTTACATAACAACACTGTAAGCTTCAAACAAGTAGAAGGATTGGATCATGTGGGTTTAAATATGGAAGAGAATCCGCTGGAGAGAGAGGCAAATACTTGGGTTGTTGAGGAATGCACTAATGAGGCCGGAGATAAGATCTTGAGGGGAGAGCAAGTTAACCAGACAGCAGTGCTAGAAATGGACAGCCGAGATATTTCGCAGGAACTTTGGGTGCATTTGGCGGAAGAAGAAATGGGAGGAACCAAATTCGAAATTCTACTTCAGGAGCGACTTAAGGAAGCCATCGTAGGGGAATCTGATAGAAGAAGATTGGAAGAAATTTTAAGATTACATAAAGGAGCGTTTGACACCGTACCTGGGAAAGTTTTAAATTTTCAATATGCGATGCAGGTAACAGATTGGACCCCATTTAAAAGTAAATTGTACCCGATCCCAGAGAAGCATTTTTCTCAGGTGAGGGATATCATTACTAACTTATTAGATTCTGGCATGATAAGGAAAGCTGCAACTCCTTATCTGAACGCAATATTGGCTGTGACCAAGCCAAACGGATCAATTAGGCTATGCCTAGACGCGCGAGTTTTAAATAGCAAACTGCTAGTTGAGCACGACCAAGCACCGAGGATCAAAGATGTTTTGAAAGGCTTCCGTGGGAAGTAGATATACTCAAGTGTTGATTTGACGAATAGTTTCCACCATCTTGAACTTGAAGAAAAATCCCAACTGTTGACGGGATTTTTATTCGATAATCAAAGTTATATCTGGTGTCGAATGCCCTTTGGCGTGAAAACTGCGGGATGTGCACTCATTAGAGCACTCGATAGAAATCTGACTGAGGAGGTCAAGAACTTCACCACGAGATATGTTGATGACATATTAATCGCTTCTGAGACAATGGAAGAACACTTGATAAATTTAAATAAACTGCTGGACAACCTGAGAACCATGAACTTCAAGATCAACTTAAAAAAGTCACATTTTTGCCAGAGCGAAATTTTATATTTGGGACATATAATTGATGTCGAGGGCGTGCGGCCTAATCCAGCCAAGATTGATGCTATTAAGAAATTTCCCACACCTACCAAAGTCAAACATGTTAGAGCATTTTTGGGAGTGCGACAGGTCTTTTAAAGCAACGAAGGATTTATTGGAAAACTGTGTGAAACTTGGATATCCGGATTTTGAGAAACAATTTATCATTCAAGCAGATGCTTCGTTAATTGGGATTGTTGCTATGCTGTACCAAGAGGACGCTGAAGAACCCAAGAAGAAATCCTATTTGGCATTTACGAGTCGTAAATTACGGAAACATGAGAGGAACTACACAGTTACGTTAACTTGAGCTACTAGCAATTCTATATTCTCTCCAACAATGGCGCAAGATGATCTATGGTTATTCCATCATTGTTAGAACCGACCACCATGCACTGACATTTTTATTTAAGACAACAAGAGCAAGTGAGAGAGTTACGCGCTGGTCCATCTACATACAGCAGTTTGACATCGCAATAGAGCATTGTCCTGGGAAATTGAACGTCATACCAGATGCCTTGAGTAGAAACCCTGAGGACGGAAACGAAGTAACAGCGGAAGTTCACAATATTACCTTGACACCTAAGGCTCGTGAGTTTTTGGCAAGATTGAAGGATATTCGGAAGGAGCAAGAAGCTGACCCATGGATGATGATGATGATAAAATTCTATAGGAAGGAGTTACAACCAAATTCACCGGAGTACCGGGAAGCCAGTGCTAAACAAGCGAGATTTCACTACTTGAATAACTTGTTACATAAGTACGTGGATGAGCATCATACTAAATTGCGGATCTTAGTTCCAGCATCACTACAGAGGGGATTAACTTGGCATGTTCACGAGAGCCTAGCACATATCGGCACGGATAAGACTGAAGCTACGATAGGGGAGACCTTTACTTGGCCCAAGATGAGATTCACCATTGTTGAAGTAATTAGAACGTGTGACGCTTGTCAGCGCACAAAGCCGAACAACTTTATTCTGAAACAACCTCCAAGACCACTATTACCGCAGAAACCATGCGAGATGCTCGCGATTGATTGCTTTGGTCCTTTAGTAAAAGGAAAGCGTGGATGCCGACACCTCTTGGTATGTGTCGATGTATTTTCGAAGATGGTCGTGCTATGTCCTATTCAGAAGACGACATCAAGACAAGTCCTTAGTCGAATTAAGAACAAAGTCATTCCGATGCTTGGGAAGCCGGACTCCATTCTATCAGATCACGGTACCTATTTCACAAGCAATGTTTTTAGGCAAGGTTTGGAGAGCCTAGGAATAAAACACATATTTTCAAGTATTCGTCATCCTTGTGGAAATCCGAGCGAAAGAACAATTCGCTGTGTCGCTAAATACTACAGAGTAATGATTCCTAACGAACACAATAAATGGGTAGACAAAGTAGGGGAAATTGAGATGTGCATGAACACTACTAAGCACGAGTCGACGGGTCAAGTCCCACTGATTGTACACCACAACATATTGCCGGAAAGAACTTGGGACAAGATCATTCCTTGCCCAAGGGATCCATTATTAGCGCATGATTTGCGAATCCAGCGAACGAGGGAGCACATGAGGAACCAAGCGGACCGAAGGCTGAGACGGTACCGAGGAAAGAAGTTTCACCGAGAGTTACAAGAACAAGAATTAGTGCTGGTTCGTAGACCACCGATCTCCGACCCTAAGAACAAAGTCTTCGCCAAGTTCTGTCCAAAATTCATTGGCCCGTTCCGGGTAATTAAGAATCTGGGTAACAATGCCTACAGATTAGAGGAAGTGAGCACTGGTGCAAAATCTGTTTTTAATAGCGCCAATTTGAAACCGTACTACAGAAGGGAACCATTTGATGATTAGGAAAGATGATATGTGCAGGATCTGTATTGCAAAAATTTTTTTTTGAAAGCAAACACTCAAATCCACGGGGAGCGCGTGAGTACGCACTTTGTTTGTAAACAACGAGCAGCTGAGACGACGGGAGTGGCAACTACGTGAGGAGAAGGGGGAGACCTAGAGAAAATATGAATGACATTCCAGCGAGAAGGGAGCACACTAAGTGAGTAAGAGGGGCATACACTCGAGCAGCTGAGTGAGATTTAAAGAGATGTGTTGTTACTACAGTGGATTTTGTTTTTGAAATCCAAACCAATAAATTGTTTCGAATTTCAAAACCTTGCTGAGGATAAATGAACCCTTATTGATCTTCGATAAATAAGTATTCATATTTATTATTATTATTACTACGGCCCAGGCAGCACATAAGGAAGTCGACTTGGATATTAGGGAGGCCAGCATTTCGTAATGGTTGCAACAGAAGCTGAGTTGGTAGCTATTCCTGGGGGACGGCCAGAATTAGTCGAGTTCAAGGCCAAATTGTGCAACTACTGTACCAAAATTGGAGACATAAAGGAAGAATCACGAGGTCCTCTCAACGAACATACGATTGAATCAGCCAATCGCAAGAGACCAAGCCGTGACCACGAGGTGGACGGCGTCAGTAGTAAAAAGCGCGCGGAAGTGTGTATCTAAGGAACCGCAAACGGATTAATCTCCGCTCGAGTAATTTGAGACGTTGGATTCATTTGGAGAAGAATGACACTAGCCCCATCTTTGTGAGACAAAAACTCTGGAAGTTTTTATCCGACTCCGCCCCACTCCTCCGCCCTTGTCAGTTTCTCATAAATAGTCTGGCCTGACGCCAATCGAAGTACTATTCTTGTGGAGCCTTCAGAGGCATACTCCACGCCAGTTTGAGGTGTGATTTTGACGCTCGAATTTATCTAAGTACTTATTGTGTGGAGCCTTCAGAGGCATACTCCACGCCAGTTTGAAGTGTGATTTTGACGCTGGAATTTATCGAAGTACTATTCTTGTGGAGCCTTCAGAGGTATACTCCACGCCAGTTCGAAATGTGATTTTTACGCTCTAAAATCAGTGAAGCTAATTTCATTTTCTGAGCTCTGGGAAGCTAAAGTCGCAGCGTTTGCAATATCGAATTTTAAAAGCTATAATACATTTTGTTCTAAAATCAACTAAATTGTGTGATCTAAATATTTCACGCCAGCGCGTGATAAACTGTAACATTCTTTTAAAGACGACGAGTTCACTTTAAGGGGGAAGTATCGTGTCACCCTCATTAGCGCTTACCAGAACCGAAGTCCATAAGACGGGACGGAAATACCAGACGAGATAGCGACTGCGAGTGCAGCCAGGATTTTGAACTTGTTAACGAGCCAGTGGCGCGGACTCGAGATGTATATTTTATGTATAAATTGTGTGTATTGTATGTGTTTTTATAGTGCGTATGTGCGATATAATTAGGGCCAGTCTTCGCTATTAATCGCTGTAGGACAATCGTGGGTGAACTGAGTAGCCTGCAAGCGATTATAGATAGGCAAATATTTAACATTGAACTTTTCTGCCAAGGAGTCGAGACCAAGATGATCAGCACGTGGTTTGAAGTTGGGATGAGCTTCAAGAAATCAACGCAGACGACTACTATGGAGTGCTAAATTGTCCACAGGGCAATGGGTTGAGGAGGATGTCCTTAGTCCTACATGCAGAAGCGGTGATGTACTAAAATTGGATTATTTCAATTATGTAGTTAGATTTGGCCGGGGAACTTTGTAAATAGTCATGTTTTTCTTTCTTGTTTTTTTTAGCTGTTTTTCTTGTACCGACACTATATGTTTAAATGTCCGTTGGCGCGTGGCCAATGTGTTTGTTGATATTTTGATTTTTCTTGAGTCATGTGTAATGTACGCGGCGTGCGTGCGTGATTTTATCCTTGCAATTGCGGAACCCGTTACATTCGATAAATGGTGCTTTATTAACGTTAATATTTTTAAAAATAGGAATGGGAGGAAATGATTGTAAAACATTTTGCTGAACAGGTTATTATTCATGTTAGGGTAGCCGAGTGCACCAACTTAAAAGTAATTGTAGAACACCTTCGTTCTAATTTTGATAGATTTTTCTCTAGTCCTTTTCAGGTGACTAGTCACGGCATAGAACGATGGCGCCAGCATGTGGATATTATTTGTGTCTTTTATTTCAGGGTCTGTCACAACCCATACGTGTGATTAAGTGTGTGTTGATGTGTCTAGTGTGTGTTGATTCTACGTGAGGAGGGGGTAGTTGTCCTACCGCCCTTATATATTGAACCCTTATTGATCTTCGATAAATAAGTATTCATATTTATTATTATTATTACTACGGCCCAGGCAGCACATAAGGAAGTCGACTTGGATATTAGGGAGGCCAGCATTTCGTAATGATTGCAACAGAAGCTGAGTTGGTAGCTATTCCTGGGGACGGCCAGAATTAGTCGAGTTCAAGGCCAAATTGTGCAACTACTGTACCGAAATTGGAGACATAAAGGGAGAATCACGAGGTCCTCTCAACGAACATACGATTGAATCAGCCAATCGCAAGAGACCAAGCCGTGACCACGAGGTGGACGGCGTCAGTAGTAAAAAGCGCGCGGAAGTGTGTATCTAAGGAACCGCCGAACGGATTAATCTCCGCTCGAGTAATTTGAGACGTTGGATTCATTTGGAGAAGAATGACACTAGCCCCATCTTTGTGAGACATAAACTCTGGAAGTTTTTATCCGACTCCGCCCCACTCCACCGCCCTTGTCAGTTTCTCATAATTAGTTTGGCCTGACGCCAATCTAAGTATTATCTTATGGAGCCTTCAGAGGCATACTCCACGCCAGTTTGAAGTGTGATTTTGACGCTCGAATTTATCGAAGTACTATTCTTGTGGAGCCTTCAGAGGTATACTCCACGCCAGTTCGAAATGTGATTTTTACGCTCTAAAATCAGTGAAGCTAATTTATTTTCTGAGCTCTGGGAAGCTAAAGTCGCAGCGTTTGCAATATCGAATTTTAAAAGCTATAATACATTTTGTTCTAAAATCAACTAAGTTGTGTGATCTAAATATTTCACGCCAGCGCGTGATAAACTGTAACATTCTTTTAAAGACGACGAGTTCAACTTTAAGGGGGAAGTATCGTATCACCCTAATTAGCGCTTACCAGAACCGAAGTCCAAGACGGGACGGAAATACCAGACGAGATAGCGACTGCCTGTGCAGCCAGGATTTTGAACTTGTTAACGAGCCAGTGGCGCGGACTCGAGATGTATATTTTATGTATAAATTGTGTGTATTGTATGTGTGTTTTTATAGTGCGTATGTGCGATATAATTAGGGCCAGTCTTCGCTATTAATCGCAGTAGGACAATTGTGGGTGAACTGAGTAGCCTACAAGCGATTATAGATAGGCAAATATTTAACATTGAACTTTTCTGCCAAGGAGTCGAGACCAAGATGATCAGCACGTGGTTTGAAGTTGGGATGAGCTTCAAGAAATCGACGCAGACGACTACTATGGAGTGCTAAATTGTCCGTAGGGCAATGGGTTGAGAAGGATGTCCTTAGTCCTACATGCAGAAGCGGTGATGTACTAAAATTGGATTATTTCAATTATGTAGTTAGATTTGGCCGGGGAACTTTGTAAATAGTCATGTTTTTCTTTCTTGTTATTAGCTGTTTTTCTTGTACCGACACTATATGTTTAAATGTCCGTTGGCGCGTGGCCAAAGTGTTTGTTGATATTTTGATTTTTTTTCTTGAGTCATGTGTAATGTACGCGGCGTGCGTGCGTGATTTTTATCCTTGCAATTGCGGAACCCGTTACATTCGATAAATGGTGCTTTATTAACCTTAATATTTGAAATAGGAATGGGAGGAGATGATTGTAAAACATTTTGCTGAACAGGTTATTATTCATGTTAGGGTAGCCGAGTGCACCAACTTAAAAGTAATTGTAGAACACCTTCGTTCTAATTTTGATAGATTTTTCTTGAGTCCTTTTCAGGTGACTAGTCACGGCATAGAACGATGGCGCCAGCATGTGGATATTATCTGTGTCTTTTATTTCAGGGTCTGTCACAACCCATACGTGTGATTCAGTGTGTGTTGATGTGTCTAGTGTGTGTTGATTCTACGTGAGGAGGGGGTAGTTGTCCTACCGCCCTTATATATTTTTGCTGCTGTTGTATTTTTAGATGGAAAGACAGAGTGCTCTTGGGAGACTGCTGATTCTTGTCCATATGTTTTTCTGACACACACGTATTATTGTGCTTTGGGGCACATTTCTTCGAGGTTCGACCCCATGTTCTGGGAGGTCGAGGTTATTGACACGTGGGTTGACAGACATGCAGAGTTCCACAAACCGCCCGTTTTGCCTGTGACTTATTTTGATAGGCAGTCCTTTTTGTCCGACTGAACCCTGCAAGCTTTCATATAGCAAACCTGTTCATTGTGATGGCTAATTTTAAAGCCATAATTAATTGGGGAGTTCGCCATGTGTGTAACGGATTGTTGTACCTTGTAGGGATAAGAATATTGTGATTAACGTAAATGTTGGCTGTTTGCCTATTGCTTTGTTGATGACTCGATTTCATGTAATTTTGTTTGTCACACCCGTGTGGTGTAGTGGTAGAGTATTTGTAAATTTTGACAGCGGTCATTTGAGTTTTTTTCTATTGGTCACGTGTTAATATACTTGTGTTGATTTGTGTGAGAAGTCCTAAGTTTTTAGGCAGTAAATGTTGCTACGGCAATTTAAGTCCAATTTCACACGGAAATTTTTGTGTTTGTTTATAGTAGATTTAGGAAGTGTCGGTTTAATTTAAGTATTGTAGTGGTGTTCCCTTGTGTCGGTCTAGCTCTAGGAAATGCGGATTCGTTGTTTGAAGGGTCATTCCGGAGGATAACGAATCACGCATTCAAAGTACACATCGTGGTGCATGTAGAACGGCGTACGCACTTATATGGTCACTTTTGTATCTTTTATTTAAGGACACTTGGTCCAGGTAATTAATCTCTCCAGAGATATCGCCTAAGTTTTTTTGCATTTTTTTATTAAGCGGGAGTCAGTTGGGAGTTTTTGTTGTTAATTGTTTATGTGTAAATATGGTGATTAGTTATTAAATTCAGTTGTTTTAACCCTGGCTTCACTCTTTCCTGCATGTTATTTTGTTATATGTTACCCTGCAAGTTAATGAAGCGCCCTGACAGCAACTTATGAATATGACCTGTTACGCCCCGAATCTGAGTCTCATATGCTTCTTTGCAAGGGTTCATAAAACAAAAATGGCTGCCCAAGTGGGGATTGTTGTTGTTGTTGCTTCGCTGATCTCATATTTATTTCGTTGAGAAATGATGCCAGGTCAAGCGGACAGGTAAATTCAGTAAATGGAGGCGATGTTGTACCGCCATGTGCATTAGTAAAATCACTGAGTTCCTAAAGTTAGAAATATTGAACAAGGTTAGAATTTGATTTGGTATTTGTTATAAACTTGTTCTGGCGCCCACATTAAAATTAGAAATTTGCATTATTAATGAACTCAGTCAAAGCAGGAAGATGTTGCCTTATATTTGACATTTAATTGACTTCGGTTAATTGGTGTTTCGTAAATTCTGTTGGTTAGGAATTTAAAAGCAGATCACTAGGGGTTATTTTGTTGTTTGGGAATAAATGTCATTGTATTCAGTAAATTTTGTTACTGAAATTTTCATTAAATTAGAGCCAGTAATATTTAAATGTGTGACATGTATGTGCGTATAGGGCTGAAACCTTAGCCCATAACCCTGTTTTTCTCTGAATATATTTGTGTGTGTGAAATGGCGATTGTTGATGAGATAAAGGTATTGTTAGAACAGATGTCGATCCAAATGTCCGCGAAAACGGAGGAACAATTAGAACAGATGTCGATCCAAATGTCCGCGAAAACGGAAGAACAATTAGTGCAGATGTCCGTAAAGACGGAAGAACTATTAAAAGAACAATTAAAAGAACAATTAGAAGCTCAGCGTGAGCATAGTGAAAAACAATTACTTGATATGAGCGGTAACATTTCGGTCCAGTTAGAAGTCCAGAAATTAGACACTGACAAACAATTCAATGAACTAAACCACAAATTGTCACAACAGGCGGTAACACAAACCGAACAGTTAGGAAAAATCACAAATGATATTAATCAGAGCGTTCAAAAAGTAGAGAAACTGCCAGGCGAGGTTGCGGAAAACAACATCAGACAGTTAGGCGAAATGAAGAAATTGGAGGCGAAATTTGATAACAAATTAGTACAATTTGACGAGATGGTGGCAGATAAACTCAAGCAGATAGAGGCAGCATGTGTCAGTAACACCGCGGGAGTGAAGAAAACCCAAGAGAAACTACAGCAGCAAATTAATTCGGTAGATAACAACGTGCTGGAATTAATAAAGGAAATAGATAAAGTCGAAGTCAAGGCTGAAACCGAGCGGATACACTTGCGGGAAAATTTAGAGGAGCAATTAGGCAGAACACAAGAGATCATAAGAAAAGAGATGGAAGGCCAGCTAATAAACACACAGGAGGTCATAAGACAAGAAGTAGGGGAGCAGCTCGTCAAAACTCAGGATAATTTGGAAGAACAACTAGTGAAAACGCAGGAACGGATAAGTGAAGAGCTAGAGAAAAATCAGGAGAGGAACGAGGAGAAAATAAATAGCTTAAAAAGTAGGATCCGGCGAGATTGGGACCAGCAGGCTCATGCGAATAAGGAAGACAGGCTGTCAGTTTTAAAGCGAATGCAGGCACTGGAGGAAAATATGAAGTCGAAATTACAGGAACACTCAGAATTAATCATAAAGAACGAGATTAGATCGTTAGAGAATGCGACATTATTTTCAAACGAAAATATTCCGGAAAAGCAAACAAGTATTGGAAGTCCGGCAGGTTCGAAGTTGGCAGAGGACACGAGTCGGGGTCAAAGTCCCAGACTAACGACTAATGCATTCCAGCAGTACAGGGGGGAGACTTCAACTCCGCAACCGAACTTGGCACCAGCCCAAGTCATCCAAGTCATTCGGGGTAATGATTTTAAGCCCGATAAGTTTAAAGAACATTCAGGAACCACTCCCAAAGCATTTCTACGGCAATTAACTGACTACTTTAATGACCAACACATCGGCCCGGAGAAACAATTAAGACTGGTGGAGAAATTTTTAGAAGGACCTAGCCTGACCTGGTTTTTAAGTTTCAAGTACACGTTTACAGACATGGCTCAATTCCGCGAGGCGTTTTTGAAGAAGTTTTGGAGTCCTTCGTTACAGCAAGGGTTAAGAATGGACCTGTACACGCGCAAATACCACAGTACACATCCAACCCGTTTTTCAGAATTCTTCAGTCAGCAATTGGTAAAATTCAGGGATTTTGATGACCCGCCTAGCGAGCCGAATATGGTTCTAACCATCGGAAAACAACTCCCAATGCATATCCAACAATTATTAGTAGCAGGAAATATTCAGACCGCAGTCCAAGCCGAAGAATTACTCAGACACTTAGATGAGACGAGTATGGTAAGCCCACAGACAGGCAGAAGGAATTTGGAATGTGTCAACACGGCAGAGGTAGTTCAGGGACTCCAAAATAACCACGGCCAGGGGAACCAAAGTAAGACACAGTCCACAGGGACACAGTTCACGCCAAGAAGACAAGATTTTGACGGCCAAAACCAGTTCCGTAACAACAATCAGAATTATCAGAATAACCGCGGGAGATATCATCAGAATAACCAAAATCAAAATAATCAGTGGACGTACCAGCGGGAATACACGAATTGGAGGGGAAACCAGAGACAAGGTAGACCTTACCAAAGAAATGGAGATGGTAGATGGAGTTACGGCAGGGACTATCGCCAAGAAAACAGAGGGGATTATAGGAATAACTGGGACGAACGATATATTGAATCCCGTAAATACTTGGATCAGTTAAGTAATGAAGAAGCGGAGAAGGAGAAGTGGGGGCGTGCCATGGCGAACAGACAGAGCCCAGACAACCATCAAGGAGAGGGGGCAGAGAGTTTACTGAGGCAACAGGAGCGACAGAATGATAACCGGCGAAACACATCTAATGGGGCCCGGGATAAAAAAAAACCAAATGAACTAAAAGGAGACAGGCTAGAAACGGAGATCGCCAGGGAGCAAGAAGAGATGATAGTGGCCAATATAGAAGAGTGGGTAGCGTTCCCAGACGACTGCCTGGAGGAAGTGGTGAAGAACCGTGAAAATGTTATCAGACAGCTACCAATTATTTACGCGCATATTGGAGGTATGAGGGTGAGATGTTTGATTGATACAGGTAGCCAGGTGAGCTTAGTCACTGAAATTTTGATAAAAGAAATAGCAAGAAAACAGACTGTTCCTATTATGCCGGTACCGCTAATGAAAGTCAGAGGTGTCATTCCTGACAAAACTATGAATTGTAAACAGCAAGCATTTCTAGATCTGGAAATATTGAACCATACTTTTTCACAAACATTCATTGTTATTCCAAAGATGAACTACAATATAATTTTAGGAGCCAACTTCATCTGCGATTTTCATGCTGTAATTGATTTACATAACAACACTGTAAGCTTCAAACAAGTAGAAGGATTGGATCATGTGGGTTTAAATATGGAAGAGAATCCGCTGGAGAGAGAGGCAAATACTTGGGTTGTTGAGGAATGCACTAATGAGGCCGGAGATAAGATCTTGAGGGGAGAGCAAGTCAACCAGACAGCAGTGCTAGAAATGGACAGCCGAGATATTTCGCAGGAACTTTGGGTGCATTTGGCGGAAGAAGAAATGGGAGGAACCAAATTCGAAATTCTACTTCAGGAGCGACTTAAGGAAGCCATCGTAGGGGAATCTGATAGAAGAAGATTGGAAGAAATTTTAAGATTACATAAAGGAGCGTTTGACACCGTACCTGGGAAAGTTTTAAATTTTCAATATGCGATGCAGGTAACAGATTGGACCCCATTCAAAAGTAAATTGTACCCGATCCCAGAGAAGCATTTTTCTCAGGTGAAGGACATTATTACTAACTTATTAGATTCTGGCATGATAAGGAAAGCTGCAACTCCTTATCTGAACGCAATATTGGCTGTGACCAAGCCAAACGGATCAATTAGGCTGTGCCTAGACGCGCGAGTTTTAAATAGCAAACTGCTAGTTGAGCACGACCAAGCACCGAGGATCAAAGATGTTTTGAAAGGCTTCCGTGGGAAGAAGATATACTCAAGTGTTGATTTGACGAATAGTTTCCACCATCTTGAACTTGAAGAAAAATCCCAACTGTTGACGGGATTTTTATTCGATAATCAAAGTTATATCTGGTGTCGAATGCCCTTTGGCGTGAAAACTGCGGGATGTGCACTCATTAGAGCACTCGATAGAAATCTGACTGAGGAGGTCAAGAACTTCACCACGAGATATGTTGATGACATATTAATCGCTTCTGAGACAATGGAAGAACACTTGATAAATTTAAATAAACTGCTGGACAACCTGAGAACCATGAACTTCAAGATCAACTTAAAAAAGTCACATTTTTGCCAGAGCGAAATTTTATATTTGGGACATATAATTGATGTCGAGGGCGTGCGGCCTAATCCAGCCAAGATTGATGCTATTAAGAAATTTCCCACACCTACCAAAGTCAAACATGTTAGAGCATTTTTGGGAGTGACAGGTTTCTTCAAAGAAAATTGCCCTGGTTACACAGAAACAGTAGCGCCCATGCAGGAGATGTTGAAGAAAGCGAATCGATGGTCGTGGAACGAGGAGTGCGACAGGTCTTTTAAAGCAACGAAGGATTTATTGGAAAACTGTGTGAAACTTGGATATCCGGATTTTGAGAAACAATTTATCATTCAAGCAGATGCTTCGTTAATTGGGATTGGTGCTATGCTGTACCAAGAGGACGCTGAAGAACCCAAGAAGAAATCCTATTTGGCATTCACGAGTCGTAAATTACGGAAACATGAGAGGAACTACACAGTTACGGAACTTGAGCTACTAGCAATTCTATATTCTCTCCAACAATGGCGCAAGATGATCTATGGTTATTCCATCATTGTTAGAACCGACCACCATGCACTGACATTTTTATTTAAGACAACAAGAGCAAGTGAGAGAGTTACGCGCTGGTCCATCTACATACAGCAGTTTGACATCACAATAGAGCATTGTCCTGGGAAATTGAACGTCATACCAGATGCCTTGAGTAGAAACCCTGAGGACGGAAACGAAGTAACAGCGGAAGTTCACAATATTACCTTGACACCTAAGGCTCGTGAGTTTTTGGCAAGATTGAAGGATATTCGGAAGGAGCAAGAAGCTGACCCATGGATGATGATGATGATAAAATTCTATAGGAAGGAGT